>SSNS01000119.1:1167089-1182089 GCA_006937985.1 Aphyosemion australe
GAAGATGTTTCACTCTCCTCATTTTCTCCAGGAGTATCAGGCTGCAGGAGCTGATCCAGAACTTGTTCCACAGAGAGATGCCTCTTCATCTTGCTCCGTGGCTTTCACAGAAGTGAAATGACCAGATAACCAGACTAATAATAATAATAATAATTCATTGAACTTATATAGCGCTTTGTTAGGACACTCAAAGACGCTGCATGCACTCACACATTCACACACTGCTGATGATGGAAACTACTGAGTAGCCACAGCCGCCCAAGTAGTTTGAATGTGGCAGGTGCATAAACATACTAATTGTTTTGTTTTCTACACTTTGAAGTTCAGTAAGAGAGTCAAAGTGTGTTTTGTTTACTTATCAGAGGTCAGGTTGACCTTTTGACTTCAATAAAACGAGCAGAAGATCTAAAGAAATGTGTAAACATTCTCGCCTGGGCAACATATGGAGAAATGACTGAATTTGGTGATGAACAGTAAAAATCATAAATTTGACCACTTTTCTCCTAAATGAAACCATAATATCACAGAAAGCATGATTATTTGCTGCAGATGTTACAGGATCAAAAACTGTGGTTTGCATTGAAGTCAATGGGACGTTTTTGTCCTCTAATGGCTCAAGAGGGTAGTAAATTTTAAATCTGTTGCTATGTAAAAACTATAAATGCAAAAAATTCAAAATTTTAGATATTTGATAACATAATCAAGACTGATTTGTAATGAACGCCCCGGGCAAAAAAAAATTTATTTGGGGAAAATAACTCAGTTTTTGTGTTTTTTTCATAAATTACAGCAGTGCCTTTGAGTATTCAAACTGGCATTTCAAGGGTTAAAATCCTCAAAATGATTGAAATTTTTATATGTTTGAGCAGGGCTGAAGTTGTTTAACAGATCTATGAAAAAAAAAAGTAAAAAAAAATATTACTGTATACATTTTTTATAGCCATTTTAAGCAGTGGACGTTTTTGTCCTCTAATGACTCAAGAGTATAGTGTTTTTATTTCATAGTGTTCCCTTGGTCTTTTTTCAAAATTCCAAATTGAATTTCAAAATTTGTCTAGAACCTGGTTTTGCGACAAAAGTTTGCACCATATGCACAAACAATGGTGAAATGGCATCAAAAAGAAAAGCAAAAAACTGCCCAAATGGACAAAAACGTCCCTAATGAAGCCTGAGGGTTAAGAGGGGTTATTTACAGGTATTGTGTGTTTGAGGGGCAGACAGGTCTCAGTCTACCACAAACCACCAGGATACCCACACTGCTAATTAAGCCCAACTGTTACAGCCGGTATAATCAGTAATTAGTTTGTATGGTGTCCAGAAGACTTGCTATTAGCATAACAAGCTCCATATGTCTGTGTATAACAAGCCGCAGAACAAAGGGAGTAGTGGGCTGAATGCAGAAGGGAGCTGTCACAGTTCTGCAACTTTGTGCTCTGCAGTAGATTCAGCAGGTGTTTGTGCTGCTCATTTAGGGATAATGAACACTGTCACTCTCAGCTGTGTGTGAGGGCTAATGCTCCTGCCCATAAACACTTTCCTATTAAAATGTCTTTGTAAAAAATAAATAAATGTGAAAAACTTTGCTGTTGTTCATTTAAAGAAACTAACTATAAATCTCACTTAGAGGGGTTTAGTTCAGCAATAAGCCCAACTCTGTTCTTGACATTTTATAATTGACTGAGTCTGGTTGTGCTGCAGCACATTTAGATGACAAAATCTCACCGGGCTGTCGGTGATTAGGTGCAGACGCAAATATATGAACACATTTCCAGTCACAATCACACTAAAACTGGTTTTTATGACACTTTTACAAGATGGCTGATATGTATCGTTCATGCACAAACGCACAAATCGGCTCTATGTTCTGACTTATAAAAGAAAGCAATGAGGTCGACTGATTGATCCTCCTGCTATTTGATTTTCCTCTGCACCACTCATCATGAACTGGTGCAAACATGCCCAAGAAGAAGAGATTGGCACTTCTTCATCGAGCTGTCTGACATTAATGGCCTACTGTTGTTATCGGACAATATTAAAATGTATAAATGTAAATGATCTGTATCAGTTTTTATTCTTTTAATGACACAACTTTCACACACCGTGCACATTTTATACATCACACTCCTCAGCTACATCTCCTCTCACTCAGCGTTTCAAAACATGACAGATCTGAGGTCTAGTTTTTGAAATATTTTTGTTTGTATGGCACAGCTTGTGAAGAAGTAGAGATTTGCCCTGCGTAGTGTGCTTTGGTCAGGAGTATCTGAAGGAAACAGATAATGTTTAAAGTTCAACTATGCATCATAGGAGATATGTGATTTTTTATGAAGGAGGACTCTGCGTATATTGACTATGCTTTATATCAGTATCCAAAATTAAGTGTTAAATGATAAATAACCTGCACCTGTATAGCCTAACGCCTTAGAGGATATTATCTGACTGATCTGCAGGTCTTCATGGAAAAAAAGTCCTCTAGGAGGAATCACATTCATCCTTTTGTCTCTTTGTTCAAAGATAAACATAAAAACACGGTCCTTCATTCTTATTCAGATCAACTGGATGTGATGTTTACATAAACACGGACAGGTTTTCCTCTTCATCATTTAAAGAGGCAGCAGAATGTAAAACCACATTTACTATGTTGTTAAAGCTTGGGTGGTCAAACGTAGCATAACGAAAAGTCAGATCCGTGTCTGACCTTGTATGTAAATTAGTCGTCTTGAAATGGCGATGAGACAGTTGGTTCTGAGAAAAGCGGGTTGTAACACGTCATAAGCAAGCCACTCCTGCTTACATCTGCATTACCAACCCACTTCAGCGTCAGGAATATTTCAACGCTGATCTTGGTAATGCTAGCCACAGATCAACGCTAGACCGACCTACCGTAAGTGCTAGCTTGAGCTGCTAACACTAGACCAAATTACTGGCAATGCTAGCCTGAGCTAATGCTAATGCAAGGCCAAGCTACTGTTAGCACTAGGCTGAACTGCTGCTAACATCCTTGTGGACGCGAGTAAAACAAATAAGATTGTTAAACCACTCACGTACTTGGACACTTGCTTTCTTGTTTGTTTTAGCCATAGTTGATCAGCAAAACACCACTACAGAACCTGCAGGACGGTCACTTCGCCCAACACGAGCTTCTTGATCCTGGCACAAAACCACGAGATGCTAACTTCACCGGCACAAACTTACTTGTTCAGTGGGACGTTCCCGCTTCACAACCAGAAGCCAGAAACTGTGTTCCTTCACCAGTGTGGATGTTTTTGACTTGTGGCTTATTTAGTAAGACTTGTCTCATGTTATGGCACTTACACACTAGCATCGGCTCTACTCCACTCCGCGCTGCTCCGCCGGCCCTGACCCGGCCGCGGTGGCTCCACACTGCCTTAGGGATGCGGATGTAGTTGAGCACATGGGCGGTCTCCAAAATTGGCGCGAAGAAATCAGTGATGTCATGAACGCATCTTTGAGCATGTGGGCGGGTCAACGAAGTGCGGAGAAGTCCGTGGTGTTTTCCTTAAACAAAGGCGTTCTGAGCAGTCTTGTGCTTTCGAGACTCTTTGCCCTCTAATATTAAATCCTGCTTTGCTGTGTGTGGCAGCCTGGCAGTACTGTGTGTGTGTGTGTGTGTGTGTGTGTGTGTGTGTGTGTGTGTGTGTGTGCGCGCGCGCTCCTCAGCATCCAGAATGATAATGAATCGCGCATGTGGGAAGCCCCCGCTGGCTGATTCTAGCCACTAATCAGAGGCTCCCTCTATGGTAGGCGTGAATTTGAGCCGGCCAATCAGTCGGCAGTGGGTGTGTTGGCCCGATTTCAGCCCAAGGTAGAACGCCTTGGGAAGAGGGCTGAAAAGATGTCCGGTTCGGCGCCAGAAATTCCCGGCCAACCCGGATGTGAACACAAGATACCCAGACTAGTCCGGGCAGAACTGGTGCTAGTGAAAGCCCCATTAGTGTTAGTTCGTTGTTAGCGCTAGCTACAGCAAGCTGCTGCAGGGTTGTTTACGGTAGTTGTAATTCCACTTTCAACCAGTAGGGCAGAGGAGCAAGAAACTGCTCAGTGTTACTTTAAATATAAACTTACTGTACTAATGATATTTGGTTGGCATGCAGATTGAATGGCTGATGTCCCTTTGTCAGAGTTCTGTGAATTAGATTCTAGATTGCACTTGCAAAAAACTTGCAATCCTTTGGCAAATTTGCGTTTTTGCTGCTTGTTTTGGGTTTGTTTCTTTTAGATCAATACCAAAGAGAAACACAGGAGAAGCTAACCCAGACAGCATACCTGTAGCCTCAGGTATGGAGGTCCTAATTTTCCTTTTGGAGTCAAACTAAGTTTTTATATAAATACAGTTTTGTCTGACTCATTCCAGACATAGTAACATTACTACCAAGTTGAACTCTGGGTAACGTTTGAGGACATATTTGTACGTCACATGCTAATTGTGTTGCTGTATATCTGATTGCTTCCTCCAGATGGACCCGTGCAGCATTTATATAATCAGGATCACTTCTCATTGCTTTCAAGTCACAGTTCATTATATGTGAGCATAAATTAAAAAAGTGTTTCAGAATAAATGAGTTTTCCTGTGTCTGTTTATGTTATTACTCGCTCTGATTTGGTGGCATGTGTATTTTAAGGTAGGCGTTTACTCTCTCTCTCTTTGTGTGTGTGTGTGTGTGGTCTTTTTAGCATGCGTTTTGCAAGCACTAACCAAGCGGAAATGACAGTAATTAACTAAATGAGCTCCATCTGCATCTGGGGGGCACCAAGATAGAGGGAGACATGGAAAATGGGAATCTGCGTCTGACGGAGAGAGTGAGGCGAGGAAATGGCAACGTCTTACAGAGAGGAGTCATATAGGTGGGAGGCTCTGGGGGAGAGCAGTGAGAGGGCTGTGGGTGATACCAAATAGAAGTGGAGAGACTGGATTCATCAGGCTGAATCTATACTGGACGTGCACACGCATACGCCTCTCCCATTTCCTCCCCTCCCCCTCCTCACTTTTTCCATCTTCCTTTTGTCTCTATCAACAACAGGTGAGGAGAGGAAGGTGCTGCAGGCCCACTAACTCAGTGGGAGTCGCCCTTCCCTGGGCTGATTGAGATGCTGGAGCCTCAGGCTTAAACTAGGCCTCAGAAAACCACAACACTTCAAAAATACTGATGACCTACAAAAACAGAAAATGTCAAATGGAACAAAATCCACTGATTTTTTTGTTTTTTTATGCTGAAACCATTGGGATATCAAACTCAAGCTGACATCTCTCTGATCTTCAGGTCACACCACGCTGCCTCTAACACGTTTTTATAATCCACTGACTTATTCATTTATCATGCACTTTTAATTAAGGTCTCTGCGTAAAACGAAAACATTTGATGTGAATTGTGATAAAGGTCATTTTAGATCACACCGTGGAAGTCTTGGTTTTCCACCGGAAAAGCGTGGAGCTTGTGCTCCAGGTGGAGGAGGAGTTTAGGCGGTTTGGTTCATTAGTGAGAGCAGAACAGACACAGAGACTGATGGCTGGACTGGGGCAGCATCTGCAGACTAGAAGCTCTAATAAAATCCATTCAATTCAATTTTATTTTCAAAAATGATGTTTCTCCAAATATTTAAACTCTATATTTGAGGATTCACTCATAAAAAGCGTCATTGTCATTTTTGGAGCCCACCAGAACATGCCGGAACACGCTGGAGGAGAAACGACAGGATCATCAGTGAACTTAACTTTAACAAACGATTATGCTTTGTTTTTCTAATTCCAAACGTTTAACCTTTTATTGTAGCAGGGACGGGTAATTAGGCAAATTACCGAGGAGGAGATAATGACGCAACTTTCAGGAGGGATGCCGTTCATGTTCAGTGGTTAAGAGAAGGCAGAAATAATGGAGCTCATTAGTACAAAATAAAAGGCCACCACTAATTCTAGCATGTTTTTAATTCCAAGTTCCCATTCTGGATTGTCTGAATAAATAATCCCAGTGTGGCCAGATGTTGATGCGAGGGCGTTTGTAGGTTGTGGAACGGTGTGTAGTTGTGTGTGTTTGTAGGATGCAGATGTTCTTTGTTAAAAGCTTATATAATGTTTGCCAAGACTTTGTGGGATATGGGTTAATGACTCAGACAATAAGAGCCACCTGTTCCCTCTGGTGACTGGATTCACTTTGTTCCTGCTGCTTCTACAGGAACTGATCTGACCTTTGGAAGAAAAACTCAGTCATTTATTAATATTATGGTATGAAGTGCTTTGTTGGTTTAACCTAAGAAGCAGGATTCAGTCCAACTAAAGCTTTAAAGTTTTACATGAAAAGAAGGAATGCAGCCAGACTACTAAAGAAAGACTGTTTTTGTTTAACTTGATGGTGAAAAACAAACCTTGACTCTTTATCTTCTGAGTTTGAGGCTCAGTTTTAAGGTCAGGCCTCCATGTTTCTGCTTTAAAAGGAAAACAAATTAAAGACATTTTCACTGTCGACCAACATTTTACATTTCTGACCTTAAGGAGGTGTTTTTCTGAAAAGAAGCTGGTTTTAATGTGGATTTAAATTCCTGCTGAGCCGTCCCACCTGCAGGACCAGCTCGACCTCCATCACCTGTTCAGGAACAGCAACCAGCTGGTTTCACGGTTTGTTGATAAAAATCATGAAAGACGTTTTTGCCCCTAAAGCAGATTTCAGACAGCAGTGAGGTGTGAGGAAGTGGGAAAGTGTGTGAACAAGTGATGTCACAGACTCACCCAGCCAGCACACATAGGTGCGCCGCATATGGGATCTATATGGGCAAGCCGTATGGGTCCCAACAGGGTTTGTTCGTGGTTTCCATGGTGGCCCCACAAGGGTTTGTCGGTGTTTGAGTCAAACCCTCTGAAAACCAACGTAAAATCTATGTGGGCAAAAACTTTCTGGGCAACCCCCCATGGGGCCACTGTGGAAACCGTGGACAAACCCTGTTGGGACCCATATGGCTTGCCCATATAAATCCCATATGGGGCCCACATATGTGTGCTGGCTGGGAGACAGTCTGATCAGTCCAGCCTGACCAACCTGATGAAGATGAGGAGAATATCAACCTTCAGGCTGTTTTTCAGTGGAATTACATCAAATCTCCAAGGACTGCATGATATCAGGAACAAACTGTGATTTTCTTCATTTCTGTATTATTTTCCCATCATTCACAAAATTCTCCTTTTTTCTTTCTTTGTTTGAGGAAACTTTGCTTCTAATCTGAGAAGCTTTCTGAATTCAAAAGAACAGAAACGAGTCCCAAGTGTTTACATTTTAATGAGACACAAACCAACTCACTTCAGTCTGGATTCACCAAGAATGCTGCTGCCACTTGTGATCACGGTCTGATCAACTGCAATGTTTGTTGTAAGCTAATGACCAACCATTAAAGGATCAACCTCAGTTACAACAGATTATTTCAACAGCTGTTCACAGCACAGACACACAGGTGCTATCTGACCACCAACATAAATAAATAAAAATTCCAGGAGCAGAAGGCGGGTTCAAAGAGAAAAACAACTATTTTAAAATGTGCTAGCTCAGTTTTTAAAATCTCTTGGGTTACTTTCACTTTGTTCTGTTTAATTTAAGACAAAATTCTCCACTTTAGCATAAATAAGACGTCTAATTAGCAGTGGAACAACATGAGCTTGTTTCTGATCTAAAACGGGTCAGAAGACTACAGAGAAGTCGTCATAATTGATATTTTAAACTGAATCAATAAACCCAGTTTATAAAAGCATTTATAAACATGGTTTATGCTTCTAATGTCACCAGCTGGTGTTTGTGGATCATACCTGAAACAAGTCAGGCTCACTCAGGTATTAAATATAGAATGGAGATCAATAGAGGACGTTCACAAAGACTGACAGTTGTTAAAAACGGTGTTTATAGATATACAGCTGCTGCAGCTCTTATGTGGATCCAATCAGCAGAAATTCAGATTTTGGGATCAACTTGATAGTTTTAAAAGAACTTAGTAAAGAGATGAAGTATTATTCTGAGAGTGCTCATCCTTTTGTTTAGAGCACAAAAATCTCCTCTGAACTATAAAAGTGTGACCTTGTGTTTCTAGCTTTCTGAGGACTGACAGCCCGTACGGCATCACACGGCTGAGTAGAGACTCTGTAAATTGTTCCTGGCTTTGGGTGACTCTCCCCTCTCCGCTGTGTTTTTTTAACCACTCAGCTTCAAGTTCATCTGAAAGTCATGTTCACAGGAAGCAACTCAACCTCTCATCCTCTGAGCTATTTCACCATCTACCTGGGTATTAACCCATCCCTTAACTCTACTTGTTTTGTCACTCAATTTATCAGTTTGTCGCCGATTTGCATTCCTCTCACTCCATCCGTCTGTCTGTCAGGGCAGCTCCTCTTCTGCTTCCTCTGTCCATCTATCTGAACGTCTGTCTCTTTAGGGGACGCAACTTAGTCAGATCGATCACCTCCATCCTCCAGAACTGAAAATCCCTCTTCCCTCCGTGAATAAACCTCTGGCAGCAGAGACGAGACCATCCATCAGTCTCTTTCTTCGTCTCTGTCAGACTTCTATTTTGACGTACAGTACAGCGTTGTCCCAAGACGCTCCTATCTCTCACGTGTACTCTTATTTTTATTCTTGTTCTTCCATTAATCTCCCTCTGTCCTAGTCCCAACATGTCACTGTTTGTGTTTTATAGACGATGCAATAATAGTTTCATCTCCTCTGTCGTGCATGGCAACGCTCCACTGCTTCATTACCACGGCAACAGAAAACCGTCCCCTTTCATTACGAGGCTTATTAATGCAGAATGCATAATGAATGGTACAGAGCTACTATAGAGGAGAAAACACGCATGTTTATGCACAAACACACACTGATAAATGAGGTCAATAGATCGCTGGATGTTGACAGGGAAACGGAGGCTCCAAAACAAAGTAGTTCCTTGACTTGAGGATACTTCTGTTAAAATGCTTAATTAATGAGTTGTTCTGCTCATCCTTCAGAGTGTTGGACACAAAAAAACATGTGCAAGTGGCTCCACCCTAACGGCATCAAGCAGCGTACGCTCAGGGCCTGTGGTTGGGTTTTAAATCAGAGTTTGCTGTAAAACAGAAGAGCTTGTTAATAACAACGTTCTCAATCAAAAGATGTGTTTAGGTGTTCACATGATGAAATAATTCCATCTGCCAAAAAGCAGTCAGAGATACGGGTGTTATCTTCCTGTGAGCTCAGGCGACGTCAACAACAAAGCTGGAGCAAAACGACGTCCAAGCTGGCTGAGATTGAGGAGAATAACCTCTCGGTAAGGTTAGTTGCTGCATGATTGACCATAAATGCAGGAAAGTTCAGCGATTTTCATCATAACAAAGAAGAAGAGCGCTAGCATTAGCATCCTTTTAGCTAACTCTTCCACATGTAAACACATAAGCAGGAAGAAGACGTGACTTTATTTAAGACTTTGTAGCTGAATTCACAGAATGAGACGTTCTGATGTAATAAATGATAAATCAACGCCCATTTAGGCAAAAACATCAGAATAAAATAAAGTCACCTCAGTCAAACTAATGCTTTACCCCCAGTCCACACTGGAGGTGTCAGCGGGACAGCAGCAGAAAGGTTTACCCACGTGCTCTGTGGCACGTTAATCCACACCGGGGAGTGTCTCAGATGTGGCATCTCCATCCTCCTCATCGGTCTCTAGTTACGATCCTCCTAAGCAAACTCTTCAGCTCTCCTACTTGACTGCTGCTGCTGCTAAACCCTGTTTTCCCAGTCAAGCCCTTCAGCACCACGGACAGCTCCTGAGTGTTGCACTCTACTTCCCAGTTGCTGTTGAGCAGTGCCCCAGTGTTAAGAGCTCCAGACTTGTCCAGACCCTTCATGCTGGAGACGGACGCCAGCGTTGTGGGAATAGGAGCTGTGCTTGTTCAGAAGGACAACGAAGGTGCTGACCACCCTATAACTTATTTTGTCTTAAGTTTACTGGCTACCAAAAGAACTATTCAACCATAGAAAAAGAGACCCTAACTTTGTTACTCACACTACATCACTTTGAGGTTTATGTCGGTTCTGGGAAAGAGCCCTTGATAGTGTTCACTGACCATAATCCTCCAGTATTCCTTTCTAGGATGTTCAACCAGAATCAGCAGTTGTTGCAATAGGCCTTGTTCCTCCAGGAGTATGAAATCAACATTACATAAAAGAGGCAGTGAGAACATGATGGTGGACTGCCTGTCCCAAGGTTCTTTGGTAAACAATCAGCGGTTATGCACACCACCTTCCATAGGTTGGTGTCTGTGTTGTCATCATCCTCTAGAGCAGTATAGAGGGCTAAAGAGGCTTATCCCCTTTGGGACGTGTCCTGGTTTTTTTGTTTTTAGTGTTGCGGGGAGGAGGTTAGTTTTGGTAAAGCCTACCATCTCTGGAACACCCCAGGAAGACACGGGATGGGCTTGTCAATGGGCCACCCCTCTTCTTAACTGGCTTACTGTGTTTAATCTGCCCACCTGGATCCCGCATGAAGACTAGGCTGTAGTTAGTCAGTGGGGGACCATTGGTGCCAGTGTACGGCAGCCTCGTCTCCGTCAGTGCGCCCCACGAATAACATGACGTAATCACAGTGACGGAAAAGCGGGAGGCAGCAATGGCGTCTAACATCAATGATTTCTGTCGTTTTTGTATAAAAACATGTGAATATCAGGTGTACTGGGACATTGCACTACTTTGTTTGATAACAATAAGAAGCCGCTAAGTATATCAGACAGACTTACGCACGTTGGAGTCTAAATAATCCAATGGTGATGACAAAGCCGTTTCAAACGAACGTGGTTCCTGAGTTGCCGCCATGTTGCTTGGGTTCGCGGCCGCAGAGCTGACGTCATCGGCTACTCCCGCTCTGTGATTGGCCCAAAATATAGAGCGCTGTGATTGGCCCAACCAAAACTATAGCGAGCTGTGATTGGACAGCCACAGGTTGCGAGGGTTCCTATGAAGCGTGCCTAGGCTCCAGCTCCAGCATATTGCACTTTCCTTCCCAGTTGGCCCTTCAGCACCACGGAGAGAGGCACGCTGTGATGGCGCCGCAGCAGCTGCGTTCAATCAGCACTCAACACGTGAAGATATTTAAGACTAGCTTCTTCAGAAAAAGAGGAGACTCTTCTTGTGAGGCAGAAAATTAGGTGCACACAGCGAGGAATCTGCTGCTCAAACGGCCTTGAATGACCGTGTGGCAGGCTTTAGGCTTGGATCAAAAACATGAAATGGAAAAACTGGCTGCAGGCCCAAATTAGATTTTATTAGAATAGAATTGACTTTGTTGACCCCACAGTGGGGAAATTCACAAACAGAGAATAAAAAAAAAATAATACAGGGAATGAATGACCTACGGTAGCGTTCTGTTTTACATCTGGGATGTCTCAGTCAACCTCTGGAGGAGCTGTCCATGATCTCCACAGTGGAGTGCAGTGGGTGGGAGGGGTTTCTTAAGATGGAGGTCATCTTTCCCAGCATCCTCCTTTCACATGTCTCCTCAACAGAATCCAGTGGGCAGCCCAGAACCGAGCTAGCTTTGGTAGCTAGCTTGTTCAGTCTCTTCCTGTCTCGGTCAGAGCTGCCTACACCCCAGCAGACCACAGCAGAATGAATAACAGAGCCAACAACAGAGTGATAAAAGGATTTTAGCAGCTGGGAGTTAACTCCAAAGGACCTCAGCCTCCTCATGAGATGGAGGCGGCTTTGGCCCTTCTTATACAGAGCATCTGTGTTGTGGGACCAGTTCAGTTTACTGTTGAGGTGAACACCCAGGTACTTAAAGGTGTCCACCACCTCAATGTCTGCTCCCTGGATGTTTACTGGTGAGTGAGGAGGAGTGTTTCTCTGGAAGTCAATCACCATTTCCTTTGTTTTACTGGTGTTCAAGCGAAGGTGGTTACGCTCACACCAGTCCACAAAGTCCATGATGACTGACCTGTACCTGTAGAAGGATGAGAATACAATGAACAATATTCGTAGTTTGCATTGTCCATATAAATGTTTTAGGGGGTAGGGTCTAGAATCTTGTCCACTGACCTATGGATCAGTGGACCAGTGCTCTACCCGTTCGGCCCCAATTGGTTCTAGTCAAGGTGCTTCTTTTAACTTTTGATTCTCTTCTGACGTGGGATGTTGTTTACACTCAAATTTGAGCAAATATCAAGTAGCTAAATATAGTTTTTATTGCGAAGAAATGGATTATAATCTGGAAGCAAGCAGTGATAAATTGGTTGTAGCTAGCTAAATGTTTCATCGCGAATAAATAGACTATAAAACACCTATACCCACTTTTAGCGCCACTGATTGAGCGTTAACATTTATATGAGCGATGGAGCAGACATGATCATCTTATGAGGGAAAGTTTGTCAGATAGGACCCAAATGCAGAAATCCAGGAAGCAGCTGGTAAAGTGGTGAATAAATCCTTTATTCCAGAATGAGGAGCACGAGCAGTGATGACAAACATGGCACAATACACAAGGAACCAACAGGGAAACGGTGACCGAGCTGGGCTAAACAAGCCTGAGGAGGTGAGTGGAGACAAAGGGAACAGGTGCATGATTACTGATGGAAGGCAGGTGACTAATAAACAGTAGAGAGTCAAAACACAGACAACAGGAGGAGATATAATAACTGAACAGGATAAAATAGAATACAGCAAACTATAATGAAACTAGAGCTAGAAGGCTGAACGAATACGACAATTCTAAAAATAACTGAAAAATAATATAACTGAACAGAGACCACTGAGGCAAAACATGAAGATACTGAAACAGAAAGGCTAAGAGAAAGTAAATACCTAAACTAAAATGAAACACAGGGGTGGACTGGCCATCTGCCATACCGGGCATCATCCCAGTTTACCCAATGTGGGCCGGTCCAGTCAGGTTTCTACCTGGGAGGGTGGGATGTGGAACAGCTGATGTGGTTCACCCAATACATCCCTCCCAGGGCAAGTGTTTGTGTTCTTCTGAGGACAACCCAGGACATGATGGAGGAATTATATCTCTAGACTGACCACCTGGGGGTCCCACTGGTGGAGCTGGTGAAGGTGGCTGGGAGAGGACGGTCTGGGCACACTGAGTTTGGTAGGTTGGACATTTTATTAATCAAATGTAAAATAAAAACTTTTCAGGAAAAAAAAACTTAAATCATAACTAATAAAATTTAAGAGAATAAAAAAAAAGAAAAGAAAATTGAGTCAGAGGGAAATAAACTAAACTGTAACATATTCCATAGAGTTCTGTAGACTACAACAGTAAGGATCCATGTGAGGTCAAACAGCAGCAACCCAGACATGGGTCAGGCCTTTTCCCTTCTCTCTACATAAAGATGGAGATGTCTGTTTCAGGAGATGAAACTCAGCGTTTGAAATGGAGAGAAGTTATTTGTCAGCCTGAGACAAGTCAATTTACTTTGAGCTGTCAGTCTCTGCATGAACGATATCGCAAAAGTAAAAACCAACAATTTAGAAAAGAACTCATCCAAGAAACGCTGCCTTGAACCTGATGGACGAGCTTCTCTTAAGGAGGTAAATCTTCTTCAGGGTGTGCATTAAGTTGATGATCCCACTTTTTACACATCTTGGTGGTTGAGTCCGTTGTCACTTTTCCCCTTTTTGCTTGGCTGGGCAGTATGAACCTGCCAACAGAAATTGGCTCAAAACCACAGCGGCCCAGATTACAGGTGTCAAACTACCTCAGCTGGCTGACAACTGTAACAAGCAGGCTGTCGGGAGAGCTGCAGCAGCCTTAAATCACACCTCGGCAACTTATTTAAGAAAGGTTAAAGTGACTTTCCTCGAGGCTCAGAAGGAAAATGTGCCAGGTTCAACAGTGGGACAAACACGGGAGAAGGTGGGCTGTGCAACAAGCAGGTTAGTGCTAAACAGATGGAGAGGGCAACCAGGAAGTGGATCACAAATACGTGACTCAGCGCTGATCCTAGGCTTTACTCTCAGCACACACCTTTGGAAGAATAGTGCATCATTTATGAAATGATTCCATGAATTCACATTCTTAGTAAATATTGTAACAAGATAACGTTTTGGTGGATAATGAAACATCTGAACCAATGAGACGTGATTACAGATGTGCTAAACCCAAAACTAAAACCAAATAAGCATATTAGCCTCAATAATTGCATTGTTGCATACTCATGCAGAATATCTTTTGGACAAAAGCATCTGATAAATACACAAACATACATTTTAAATAAAAAAAAAAGGTAAATTCTCCAAAATGAGAGGATCCAGATGGACATCTGGTTAAGATGCCTATTGGACACCTCCTTGGTGAGGTGGTCCTGAGACATCCAACCTAAAGGAAGACCCAGGAGGGGTCCATGTGCTTGTCTGGCCTGGGAAGAGGGAAGTCTGGGCCTCTCTGCTTAGGCTGCTGCCCCCATGACCCGACCCCAGATAAGCAGAGGACAATGGATGGATGGATGGATGAGATAGCTCTACTGTACCACTGTACAGGCCGTTAAACTATCCTTAAACATTATTTCTGAGCTCTATTTCCACTTCTGAGCATGCATAGATCTTTTATAGTCAATGACGTGCTCCTGCATCTCTGTGTGGCATGGCAACTGCTCTGCAGATGATAAAAAAGCACTGCAGAGGGCTTTGAATGCTGCACAGAAGATAGTAGATACCCTGCCTACTATCGTGTACTTCTCTAATGAAAGATGCACCCTCCTGCATCTTGAAAGACTCCACCCACCCAGCAAACACAGTGTTTGACCCCTTCCCTCTGACAGGAGGCTGCAGAGCATCATGTACCAAACCACCAGGCTCAGGAGCAGCTTCTACCCTAAAGCAGTGAGACAGTTGGGGTAAGACAGAACACTACAGCTCACACTCACACCCAGGAAAACCAACCACACCACCTCTGTAATCACCATTACTAGTTTATTGTTTGTTTCATCTATCTGTCTCTCTGAGTTTAGCATGCTGTCTTATGTATTGTATCATGTAG
>SSNS01000119.1:1187986-1202986 GCA_006937985.1 Aphyosemion australe
AGAGATAGAGGGGAGGGGGGTGAGTGTGAGCAACATATATAGTCACATGGGTCTCTGAGAGGTGGGCAGGGCGGGGCTGGGAACCTCGTCGCTCCAGGAAGAGAGAGCGCAGCCTCAGTGTGCGTTCTCGATTCCTGACGTTCAGAGGTGGGAGGGAGATAGAGGGTACGCAGAGCACATTGACTCCTTCGGTACGGTGTCCTCGGCAGGCCAGGCCACAGTTCCAAAGGCGGGGGTGTAGGGCGGGTTTCACAGCATCTGTCTGTATTCCTTCTGTGGGGGTTGATATTCTTTGCAGCTCAAGGCTGCAAGGGCGCCAGATTCAGATAAGAAACGTTGTTTAGGAACAGGCTGAGATAATCTTCTCTCTGCCTTGCAGTTTTTAGCTGGACTTCAGTCCCTCAGTGAATCCAATAATTGGGTTTAACTTTGCCCATACCGTGCAGAACCTTCTCCAAGATCACATCCATTTTGCGCGCTAACACAGGGATCGCAGCTAGAACCTCTAGCTTGCGATTCACCTCGAGCAACGTCTGAGTCTGAGTGGTCTCTGGCTGGCTGAGACTTTCCTTGAGTTCAGGTGCCATTCCAATCAACCCCGACTTTCCAGTTTCCAACTCGAATAAGAAGAGATCCAGAAATCATAAGTTCCAAATATCCATGTGTCTTCTACGTCCTCCACAGACAGCTGGGAGAGGCATATAATATTCCACTCCTTCCAGGAATCCAAAATATACCCCACCGGGTGCGTTCTGTCCGGACAAAGGACAAAGTGCTGTTGTTTCTCCGGATAACATTCTCCGACGGAGAACCTCTGTCCCACCAGGGAGTCTGAGATGGCCAACAGTGCTGACAAATGACTGCTTTGCACTGTCTCACTATTGTTGCGATTCTGACTTCAAAAATGTATCCGCCTTCTGGAGGCCCCAGGTGGCCTGGAGGCCCCAAGCAATCGCCTGCCCTGCCTGTCGGCACGCTGCACCTCTGAGTCTGCTACCGATCATATTCCTACCTGTGCTACATTCAATGTTTTCTTTCTAAATATGCCATTTTATTTTTTAAAGTATAAAAAATGTCACCTTAGTACTTTGTCAGGTAAATATGACATTTTTAAAAGCTTCCTCTGAGGTCTGCTGGTGGTGTACTCATAAAAGCACACCTGCTGTGAAAAGCACCCCCGGTGCAGAAAGCACAATAGGTGCTTTTAGACTGCAGGGGACCACTTCACAGGCCTTAAACCATTTGAGGTTGTTTTTTTTATGGGTGTTTGTTTTCAGACTGTTTGCAGCGGGACGTTTGTAGCTCAGAAGGCCCCGTTAGTTCAAGGGGGACTCCAGAGATGTGTGTGATTGGTGTTTTTTGGGGTGTTTTTGTGCAAAAGGTATAATAATTACTATCTCAGCTGTTATAGATTGCTTCCTGAACGCCTCGGCTCACAGACATAATGTTTACTTTATGCTGTAACTTTTGCACAAACACCAGTTTCTGTTATTGCTGTAGAGATTTAATTCTGCTAATAATCACATCATTAACTCATTCATTGCCATTGATGACTTTAGTCGTCATTTGAAATCCAATTGCATTTTTACGCACCGTGAGAACAAACATCACGTGTCTAAAGCGGATCTTCATTCTTGTATGTTACACGTCACGTGATCAGGAAGCAGAAAATCAATGAATTAGGAGTTTGTTTTGGGACGCTGCTGTGAAAAAAAGCAATGCGCCAACCGGAAATGCTTCTGCAGCTCACGCTTTGACAACAGATTGTGAAAGAACGGATAACGCTAGAAATACGGCGATTCTTCCTGATGTAAGAAGTGAGTCTACTCTTTCTTTTGGTAGTTTTGGCGTTTACATGATCATAGAGCACAATGTTCTGTGACTCTTCAAAAAACAGTAAAAACGCTCAAAAACGCTGGCAGTCAGGCTTTCTGATCAGAAAACAGCTGGCAGTGAATGAGTTAAATAACTAAATATTTTTATATAATGCTAAATTAAAGGATGTTTAAAAGGTTTATAAAATATTAATAACACTTTAACTTTGATCAGACTTTGGAAGGTGAAGTTATTTTCAGACGTCACCAATCTGCCCCAATCTTGGATTTGTACGGACTAGCCGTTAGCTCCTCTGTCCTGTTTATTTCCCCAAACAGAAGCTGGTCAGGAGGCCATCTCCACTGGTCATACGTATCCATAACTTCTACACATAAACACACTGAAATCGCTGGCGCTGATGTCTGCAGCACAAAAATAATAAGTGTTTACTTCAAACTCTGCACATAAAATCAAACCAGCTCCACTCAGGTCCAACTATGGAGTCCTTTCTTGTTGCTGGCGGTGAGTCCCATAAGTGATATAGCCATGCTGTGCTGCTCCTTACCTCTCTCACGGCCCCCTGAGAGCTCTAATGGGTGTTTGGTATAGAGTCAAGTACTTTAATGTTTGACACGTGCTTAACATTCATGCTCAAATTTGGCCAGTGCAGTTTATTTAAAAAACAATTCTACCTCTAAATAAAACTTTATCAGAATATATGAGCCTTCCTCTGAATTAAAGGGTCATGTTTACTACTCTATAAGTACGACACACATAAGGGTGGAGGGATGATGTCATTAAGTTCCTTATGGTTACTCCAAGGCACAGCCAGGTCTTTCTCTGGTCCTGTAGAAGAGGGCCGTCTGCATTAGTCATCAGATCAATCAGTTGTTCCAGCAGGTGCCCAGAAACAGCAGCATGTTCAGGTGGCAGAGTCCTCCTCTGACTGTAGAAGATTGATTCTTTTCCGTCTGGATAATGCGATATCATGGCTTTGCATATAAATAGCGAGCCACTTCAGCCGCATTTTCCGTATAATTTCTACACATTTTGAGCCATCTGGGTGTCGTTTAACAGCTTGAAATGACAGTAAATGGCTCTGGTAAAAGTTCAGAGTGTGGTGTTATTCTTCTTGAGTACATGGTGTAAAATGATTTGTTAAAAAAAAACCTGCAACATGATTCAGCGTGTCATTCAGATCGTATTACACGGGAGCAGGCCGGTCTGCAGCAAGGAGAGAGTGGTGTAACTAGATCAGAGACGCTTCTGTCATCTAAACAGATAAACAGCCGAGAAGCAACGCTTTCTGATGTCTACTTTGGGGATTTGTTTTAGCAGAACCCGTCAATAATTTTCATAAAACCTCTGATTAAATTCAGGACAAAAGGTATGAAACAAGGATGAGTGGTGAGGAATCCTCCCTAAGTACTGCAGAAACACCATCTGGTAACATTTTAGCTAACTTTGTTGTTTTTACTGAAAGAAAAAAGTTTAAAATGACATTTTGGAGCTTTTGCTGCTTTTAGCTACTAAGCTGCACACAGATGGAATCAGCTTCCTCGTGACCTCAGATGTGCCCCAACTCTAGTAACTTTTAAATTGAAATTGAAAACTTTCATGTATTCATCAGGGCATGAATGAATGTTTCTTATGCTGCACCTTCTGCGCTGTATCTGCTCACCCTTTATCTTTGTCCTTTTCTTTTTAATTTATAACTCTAATTGAATTTGTATGTATTTTAATTGTGCTGTCATGTTGATTTTATTGTTCTTTCCATTCTTGTTAAATGGAAAGCACATTGAATTGCCTCTGTGTATGAAATGTGCTTTATAAATAAAGCTGCCTTGCCTTTTGGATTGGATTGTTGTGGGAAAAAGATGAACGTGGTCCTCGTTAAAACAGGTCTGAGTTATCTGAGATTAAATACTCAGAGTCTTAGTTTGACATTTGCATAATTTGCATTTTTTTAGGAGTATTTTGTTTTAAAATGAGAAGAGTAAAAGTGAAACTAACTCAGAGATCTAAACATGATGCTCACAACATTTTCATTGGTTATTGGTCCATCTGAGCCCGTCTCCAGCTCAAGGAGGCCCAGTTGTTGAAAAATATTAGTGGCTTCATAACATATAACCATAAAAATCAGGTCTAAAATACATGCGAGCGAGTCTGGGACCCAATCCCAATACTTACACTTGCACCCTTGCGCCCTTAAATTGCGCGTTCCCGGCCAGGGGTGAGTGTGTGTCGGGTGTCCCGATTCCCAAGTGCAGAAGGTGACCACGCCCCTTTTGCACCCTTAATCCGCACTTCGCCCAAGTACACAGCGATGCAGACTTCGGGCAAGGGTATTACCCACAATCCATTGGTGGAGCAATGACTCAAGTATCCTTTTCTGAAAACATGTATTTTCAAGTTAAAGAAGTTCATTTTAAGACAATTAATGATATTTATTCATGCTCAAGATGTAAATGTGGACAGCAATTAATTTAAATGTAGTCAAATTATTATTTGTTTGTTTGTTTGAAAGCTGTTAATAAAGATTTTTTAAAAAGCACAAACAGCGACCAGCATCCCAGCATGCGTCGTGGTCGATGACGTAATGCTCACTGTCCCAATTCGGCAATTATTTGCACACTTGTGTACTACGCACTCGAAGCCTCACTACACACTTCCTCTAAGTGTGTAGTGAGGCTTCACAGAAGGGTGTAGGGCGCAGTGTGAGTATTGAAATTGGACCCCAGTCTCTGGGCGGCGCCATATTGGATGTCATGTTTCCTTCTACGGGAGCCCGTGAGGACAAAATGCATTTACTGATTTGTAACAAACTGTTACATAACTTTCGCCATTCATAAACATTGTTGTTTTACACATTTGCCTCTTCACTTGCTGCCAGTGATGAAGGGAGTCTGATGAGCTTGTCATTCTGCTGGAGGTTGCACTCCCAGGGATTTTTGTCCCTAATGGCCATCCGTTGCTAAGGCCTTATGTGATAAACAAAAATACTGCTTGCTTGTAATTATTTAGGTATGTACTGCCCCCTATTGCCAGGGAAAATACACACAGTCACTTTAAACAAATCACCACAAAGTCATTTTTGCCTTTTTTTAAATATAAAAATCACATTCTTGATGATGTTGACCCTTGCCCTGAAAGGTTTGGACAGAGAATGTTTCTCACAGAAATAATAATGAAATATGAAAAGCCTGTAAAACAGCTTTTGCAACAAGTGAACATTTTGGTTGAATTTTATTCAGAATTATTGAAAAGTCTAATATTACTCATAGTAAAAGGTTAGAACATCATGTTATTAGTGACTCTGATCCAGGACCAGAGACGTCTCCACCAGCCCCCCTCCCTTTTATCGGACAGCCTGATTGCATCCGTAGTGCTGCTCAGGACATGTGAATGCTCTGTTTATAATTGCTGAACAAATGCGTGTCTAAAAGCTGCTCGCCGCTCCTCTTAAGTGGAACGCTGATTGTTGGGCACAAGCAGCCTTTTAGCCTCATTATTGGACGATTTCAGTCATTGTCCGTTACACAATGTTGCATAATAGAGTTTTAATGTAGTCGGCCACTCATTCGTCTTTCTGTTATGATGAAATCTTTCATCTCGGAGTGGGAGTAACGTGTGAGAGAGAGCCTCAGATACTTTGACCATCCCGCCTCGTGGATTTATTTGGTCGTGCAGCACATGTGGCTCTAATCAGCATCCTGCAGCTCTGTTTATTGGGTTATAGGGTTATCTTAACAAGGGTGTTTGATCTACAACGCTCAATACTCGTCTACAACAATCGATGCATGTGTGTGTGGACGCTGCCGCCTGTAATTGAGCCTGTCAGCAAGCTACAAATGTGTCTGTGCAAATCAAGAGCTTACAGCTAAATAGATCATAACTAAGATTTCGTATGGATCTGGAATATCGTGCTAGGATCATTGTTAGAAACACAATATCAAAGCTTGATGAGTTTTTATGTTTGAATGTGAAATGAGGATTATTAAGGCACATATAAATGATGTAGGTGAGATGCTAGCAGATGTTACTGATGTTTCTGGTGTTAAAGAGGACAGGCAGCTGCACAAGTAAAGATTATGGAGATCTGGTGCTGTAGGACAAACAAAATGGATGAACCACCCCCCCGCCCGCGGGATAAATCAAAGTGTCAGAGATACACTGACTCTAGCAGAGGTGTTAGTTTAATACGTTTTAGTTCTTTCTGTGTTTTGCTGCCATGCTGTTGAAAGACGTCATCTCTCTGCTTTGTTTTCCACAGAGCCAGGGTGTTTCGTCATCTTTTAAATTTCTCATGATCAATAGTCTTTTGGGCTTTCTGGAGGTCTTTTAGCCTTTCTTTGATTTTTGGTGGATTTGAGACTCATTTTTAGCTCCTGACCATATTTTCACAGGAATGTTTTTTATTTGTTTGGTGAGCGTTTTAACTCTGACCTGTGAGTCATTCAGGCATAAATAGGCTCTTAAACTCGAGAGCTGCACCAGTGTCATGTCTAAATATAACAGACATCTGGGATCTGGAGCTAAAGTACCAGGATATTAGAGACGGACATTTGGGACATGGGACCATCACCTCTGTGGTGGGGAAGGAGCTGGAGCTTGTGGAGGAGACTGAAGGGCATCTCAACACATAGCATCGGCCTAGAGGGAAATTGGACTTCCTGCTTTGGTGGAGTTGGTCCAGGCGAGAAGTGAAGGGTTCTTTAGACTGTGGGATGAGTGCTAGATAGTGGTGCAACACCTTGGTCCTGCTAGGAGACTTCAGTGGCTTGTAAGGTTCAAGAACTGTGGTAAAACATTGTGGAATTCAGTGCCAGTGTGGGCATCAGTTCCTCAGCGTGTGCTGCATAATATACTAACCTAACCAGCAACGTTACAACAGCTGAAACCATGTCTTGCATATGTCTGTGTGTGGTGGTTCTTGAAGCACTGACTCTAGCTGCAGTCCACTCTTTGTGAATCTCCCCCACATCTTTGAATGGGTTTTGTTTCACAATCCTCTCCAGGGTGTGGTTATCCATATTGCTTGTAGACTTTTTTCTACCACATCTTGTCCTTCCCTTCACCTCTATTAATGTGCTTGGACACAGAGCTCTGTGAACAGCCAGCCTCTTTAGCGATGACCTTTTGTGTCTTGCCCTCCTTGGGCAAGGTGTCAGTGGTCGTCTTTGGGACGACTGTCTAGTCAGCAGTCTTCCCCATGATTGTGTAGCCTACAGAACTAGACTGAGAGACCATCTAAAGGCTTTTGCAGGTGTTTGGAGTTCATTAGCTGATTAGAGTGTGGCACCAGGGGTCTTCAATATAGAACCTTTTCACTATATTCTAATATTCTGAGATACTGAATATGGAATTTTCATTAGATGTCAGTGATAATCATCAAAATGATAAAAACAAATATGTCACATAATGAATGAATATATTATACAAATTTACTTTTTGAATGGAATTACTGAAATAAATCAACTTTAACACAATATTCTAATTTTATGATCAGCACCTGTAAAGAAGAATCTATATACTGAAAACATGACTATTGACCTTTTTTAATGAAGATGTGACTTTCAGATACTGCTCTGCTGTAGATATGTTTTAGGTCTAACTCCTTTCCCTCCACCTGTTCACCTTTTAAGCACAAACTACACAAAACGTGGTCATGGTCACGTACAACTGGACAGAAAATATGAGAAAAGGCATAAAGTCCAAAGAAAACTTTGAAAGACCTTCAGAAAGTCTGGTGGAAAACCTATCAGGACCAATTTAGAAGATTAGGAGAGAATGTGGTTTCTAATTAGGAGAGGTATTTGCATGTCTGAGTGTTCACAGAAAAATCTCTCCTAAAGTACATCAGTAAAAGTCAGGAACTGGTGAAGGACAAAATGACTTTGCCAATGCAAAGAGTGTGAAGGCTGAGCCAAGCGAATCTCAACTTTGAGATGATGCAACGTCCAATAGAAGCCACAAACATCAAAAATGTCGTGCTGATACGTAAGGTTACCACGGTAACCAGAGTGTGGAGTTGATGGCTACAAAGTGACAGAGTTTCTTTATTTGTGGGGATGCTTTACTCACGAGCTAAACGCAGCCAGCCCAGCTCCGTGTGTTGTCACATTCGGGCCCACCCCAGAGACAAACCGTGTTAACGCCATCTTTAGCTTCACCACATGCTTTGGCCCACACATTTACAACCTCGCTTCATTCATCCGAGACGGCGCTTCTGTCGTTTGAGCAGAGTCCATCTCCTTGATTGGGCTGAAGACCAAAAGACACCCAGTGGGCTGTTAACAGCATCAGCTCCGGCTCAGCCCCTTATTCTGGAGTTTCTACAATCTTCACCAGAAAAAAGGTGCGATGCATTCAGAAAGTGTTCCTGTAACAGTAGAAGACCTTCTCGTATGCTTTACTTTATTCAACATGTCAGGTTTATAGGGAAAAGTGTGGATAGCAAAAGTAAAAATACGATTTAATGAGCGTTAAATCTTACGCCTAAAAGTCAGGAAACATCTTGACGGGTATTTTATCTTGCTGGATTTGAAACTCTCACTGTGGGAGCACTCGGAGTGTGTCTTCTCAGACAGCTGCTTTAATATTTATTTTTAGTCTGTTTCTGAGCCTCCGCTATAGAAGAAGGTATGTTGTGGGTGATAATAGGAGTCAGTGCCAGGAAATATTAGGCGTTGCGTTTCCTGATTCTGCTCTCACACTTCAAATGATTTCTTATTTTTTATTTACTGAAAAAAAAAATCCATTGTGACTTATCGTCTCTCAGCCCTGCTCTGTTGTCCTCTTTGTTCTTACAAGTGTTCAAGGCAGAGATACAAGGAGAGACGGGTAAAATCAGTGGATGGTTGTGCTGTTCCACACTAAATACAGCAAAAAGGTTTTGGTCCTGAATCTGTGAACGCCACCGCTTTACAGCCTTTTACTGACAAGTGTTCAGGATGTGGACGCGCGGTCATGTCTGCATCCTCACAGGTGGTTTAAAGTACCAAACCTAATTCCTGTAACAGTTACATAACCCCATGATCCACACTTCAGCAGCTGAACTTTTCTAGGATGCTTTGGTCTGTAGAGGAGTTCATGACCCGAACCATCAGCCCTCCACCTCCGTGCTGACAGCTGCTAAGAGGTTTCCACCATGAGCCCTATAGGTCAGGTTCACTGAGAAATTGTTATTTTTTAAATATGATTGCTCATTTTGAGTTTTACATGCAGGCTGAACATGAAAGTAGTCTTCTACATCTATTTCCTGCATTAGCCGTAGGGCTGGGCGATATGGCAAAAATTTCATATCCCGATATAGCTCATTTTATATCCTGATAACGATATACATAACGATATAGCATTGTTTCTTTTAATTAAATTCATAGTTAATATAAAATTTCAAGTGTTTGCACCAACTCACCAAACCCACGTTTCTCGACCGTGTAGATTGGAACCATGTCTTTGCAGATGTGCTTGGCAACTGCAGTAGTGATCTCCTTCCATCTGCGGGAGCTGTGGTTATATGGTGTGACCCGGCTAAACGCCTGTTGCAGCGTCTGTGTCTGGAGTTTGTTATGAGCGCTTACGCTACCACTCGACGCTGCTTTTATGGCTTTTGCTTGTTGACTCTCTGTATTCTTTATTGTGGTTCTTGCGCAGCTGATAAAATACATTTGTAGTGTTGGAGTCTGTTGTTGGCACCGGGAACCGGCAAACTTTACAAACAACTGCTTTCTGGTCCGCGTCGGCCTTCCTACACCCAAACCACATCCATACAACAGAAGTTTCCCCTCTTTTAGGTACAAGCTCCTCCGTTTGGGTTGGCAGGTCATCCTGTTGAAAATTACCCTGGTCTGAACCGCGTCCGCTACCGTCCTCCTCCATGTTTGTTTATGCATGGCTAGCGTGGCGCGCCGCGCGTGCATGGACATGCCGTAAGGCATCATGACGTAAAATACTGCCGTAAAACGCCGTATCGTGGTGTAAACGATAGAGCTTCATATTAAACGATAGACATTTTCTATCGTACAGACGAAACATTTCGTCATATCGCACAGCCCTAATTAGCCGCTGATAGAAAACAGACGATGAAACACTCGGTTCAGAAAAAGCCACACAGATCTAAGTCACAGTGATAATTAACATTCATCTCTGATCGAGACAGGGAAGGCTGTTGTTGGTTTAGCGTCCAGGAGAGAGCAGAGCATGGTTTGGCTAGTGGGAAGCTAACTGTTAGCATTAGCAGCTCCACCACACAGCAGAACTCCTTCAGGCTTGTGTTATTTGTGGAGATAAAACATCAACGTTGCATTTTTTACCCAAGAAAGAAGAGCGAGCCGAGGCAGAGGAAGAGTCGTATCGCTGTTAGCCAATCAGAGACGAGGTGTTTGCGTATTATGAATAATAATAACTAAGACTCATAATCCTGTCGTTTTCCACCCCTCACTCCTTCGGTTAACTTTTACTTCCTGAAACAGCAGCGCCAGAGTTTCTTCAGTCCAGAAAGAACGACTCACGAGACGTTCATTCATACTAGAGACCACAGCAGAGTTATTGATAAAAACGAGTAAATGAGACCTTTAACCTTTGGTCAGATACAAGATTTAAAGCTAAAGTTGGACTCTTACTGATGAAGGACTTTCTAAAATGTCTCAAACATTCACGAGGGTTCTCTTTAGTTTCTGTATGTCTGCAGTGCTAAACGTGTGAGACAGAGGGGATGGCAACCAAATTGCAAATAAAATGAAGGCAAGTTGTGAGTGAAAGGAGCTAAATTTGCACCATGTGACCAGGCTGTAGTGAAAGTTGCTCACACTCGTGCTTCAGCTGATATTCTTAGAGCACCTTCAGGTGTTTTCAGCTTGTCCACTCCTGAAATTATGGACTCCAGATGGTTTGGAATGACCTGATGACCCTTCCCAGACTGATGATTAGCAAAGATTATTGCTCTAAGGTTGTTGCTGATGGCTTTCCTCCGTGGCATGGCGCTAACACACGCCTGTATGCTCCAGACCAGCAAGCTGAGGAGGAGCAGTCACACATTTTCTCATGTTTTCATTTAGCTTTTGTTAAATACATGATGACATGAATGCAATTAAATAAAAAAACTAAAACAAAAACCCTCCCGTTCAGTTTAAAACATGGAGACGACCAAACAGACAAAAGCAATTGATCACAAACAGGCAGAAATGTGAAGAACTGATCTTTAGCATTTTAAATTATTTGAATGGGTTCTGGGCCTCAAGGCTCCAGAACCTTGAAAAACAGATCAACACCACAGGGAAGTGGACTGTTCAGAGTCCTTACTGTAAAAAAACAAAAAGAAATGTCCTCAGCATCAAATACCAGCTGGACCAGATGTTTGAGACCCAGACTTCACAGTGATCTGAGACACTGAGTGGAAACAGGATCAATTTAGTCCAAAACACAATCAGGCTGACCAAAAATTAGAAGAAAAATCGATGCATCAAGCTTTTGTGTCTGACAGAAGAACAGCTTCATCACAGACACACAGAGGACTAAATGAAGTGCACAAAGAGCCAATCAGCAGACGTCACGGCCTCAGACACCACAGAGAACGTGTCAGACCCTCCACCATGCTGGATCCTCAGACATCTTCACAGGTTTTACATGAGAGGTGATTTTATTTCTAATATCTAATAATTTAAACAAGTGCAGCAGAAATAATCTGCACCTACAAGAGCTGCTCACACCTGCTGCTGGGTAAACGAGGGTCTGGTTACTAATCACAAACCTACAGAGTAACAGAAGGATCCAGATCTAAACGTAAAGCGTCGGGAGGTTTATGTGGATCCAGACCTCTGCAGTAATCACCTGCAGCTAAACAGAAACCTGATGACTTATCCCAGGTTTTATTCAGAGAGGGTTTATTCATCAGGCTCCAGATCTCTGTGACCACGTCTCTAAAGACTTCATTCATCACTGTCGTAAATACTAACAGGTGGAGTTTCTAACAAAATTAATCCTGAATATTAATTTGAATCAAATCCACAGAATCTGAATGGTTCATCCATTCATTCTCTTCCGCTTATCGGAGTTAGGGCACGGGGGCAGCAGCCTAAAACGGGAGGCCCAGACTTCCCTCTCCCCAGCCACTTGGGCCAGCTCTTCCAGGGGAATCCCAAGGCGTTCCCTGGCCAGCCGGGTCTTCCCTTAGGTCTCCTCCCGGTTGGACGTGCCCAGAAAACCTCACCAGGGAGGCGTCCAGGAGGCATCCTAACCAGATGCCCGAGCCACCTCAACTGGCTGACTGAATGGTTGTGATGCTATAAATAAGTTAAACGGTAAAAAAAGGAAAACCTGAGAAACATTTCTGGCTTTACTTTTGTTTGTCAACTGGTGGCTCGTGGGCCAAATCCGGCCAAATTAAATTATTAATTAAAGCAAAAAGATCAATTCAATGTCTATTTTTCTTGTGACCAACCTAAAGAGTTACTTGAAAAAGAATCAAAAACAAAAATGTTCTGAGCCTGAACGTGAGAGTCAATAACTCTGAAGTAAAACGTTTCCACAAGCTCCTCCTGTCCAGATCCGAGGTTTCCTGTGTTTATTTATCTATGAAATGTTGGTTTAGATCTTCCTGATTTAGCTCCTCAGCTCACCTTCAGATTGGGCCAACAACCTGGCACTTCCTGCTTTTTCAAAGGGCCACGCCCCTTTTGTGTGGAAAACTGCAGGTGACAAACCGGAACCGTGACGTTAATCCTAAAGTCCCTCTGCTTTAGAGATTAAATCTGTTTAAATCTGCCTGAATCACCTCTTTTATTCTGTTTATCCTCATTTAGTTTATCTAATAAGATCCTTCCATCATTTATCCTCCTTGTTTCACATCGACAACAAAAGGAAACTTAACCTGAATCAATCTACTTAAAAAAAGCATCTACTTTAGGAGAAAAAAACCAGGAAAACATGGATTTTTTGCAGAGTTGATGAATCTTACCTTTGCAGACTGCAGCTATGACAACAGTCCTTACATTAGGAATGATGGTGACATGCAGAAAAATAATTTGTACAACAAAACGACTTTCACTAAACCACAGGAGAGGCTTTCCTGTCCTCATCCAGAGCCTGTGTTCACTAAACATTCCTGATCCGAACACGTTTAAATCCTCCGTCTGTGATGGCGGCGTGCTGGAGTTACGTTGTGATGATGAAGAGCTGTAATTTAGTGTTTCTTTTTCCTCTGAATCCACTTGAGCTTCACCTGCTCCTCCTCTAGCTGCTGATTTCTCAGGACGACGTCTGACAGCTCTCAGGGAGGAGGCAGCTTTGTTTACCTTCTCCTCTCCAGCTGTGGATGAATAGCACCGTGATGGCTTAAGAGGTTTCCAAGAACACGTATATATTTATTTATTTAAAAGAGAAAAGTTGCAGCTCTCATGGCGCTGCCTGTCTGGGTTCTGATGTACATGAGCGGTGGAGCTCTTGACTGCTGAATGCAGGAATATATACGAGAAGACCCAGAACTCTGCTTGTGAGGAACCGTTTTAAACTCCTGAGAAGATCGTCTAACATCAGGATGCAGTGGCTTTATGATCTCAGATCCATTTTCCACCTTTAACACTTCATATTCTCATGTTCAGCCAGCTTCTCAAACGATCTCATGACTCCATATCTGTCTAACAAACACACCTGGAGTCAGGCTCAAGTCCTTAAGCACACGTCCACATGTCTTCTTTTCAACACAGAGCAGGATCTGTGCAAAAGCCAGTGAGAAAGGTCATTCCTTCTGCAGAGCTGAGGGAACCTGCTGGGAGCTCTGCGTCCGTCAGTCCTTCATGTGTGAGCAGGACCCAGTCTGAGTCACGGACACACGTCGACCTGCTGCTGCAGAACAGGACGTAAAAGAGACGAGAGCTTCAGGAAAATGTCTGATCTGATGAGTCAAACACCGTATAAACATCTGTTTAATGACTCTGAAGTGTGCTTCTGGTTCTGTAGCATCACGAATCAGGGAGGATTCTGGGAAACAGGCAGAAAAGATTTCTCAGAACTGAGACGACAATGGGTGGAATCAGAAAAAAGGTCCAGGATTTGCTGGTTCACCTGGTTCATAGAGACAACACAGGACCCCAAAGGCACCAACTTTACTAACGCCTGTTTGAACAGCAGCACTGAGGATTAAACAGAAACATATTAAGGGACATAATGAAGTGGGTGTAACATGGTTTCTGGTGTTTTTGTCTAATAAAACCATTTACAGACTGACTCAAGGACAAGCTGCTGCCTAGCACAAGTGATTTATGAGAAACAGCACGTAGCTGCTCTGTGAGCTGAGAAATCTCAGGCTTAAACCTCCAACAGAGACCAGGTGGTGGGAGTGGATCCACTTCCTGTTTAGTTTCACAAACCTGTAAAATCCGTTGTTAGGGACAAGGAGGACACTCCTGCCTACATCCTGTAAAGACATCCAGAGAAGCATTAGTAACGTTATAGGATGTTATTTCTTAAAGCGACACTAAACTAGTGAAAGTTACAAATGATATTCTCACGGCCTCAGATAAGAATCTTGTGTCTGTTCTGGTCTTGTTGGACCTCAGTGCTGCTTTTGACACAGTCGATCACAATATTCTCTTAGAAAGGCTTGAACATGCTGTAGGGATCAAAGGAACAGCGCTAGGCTGGTTTAAATCTTATTTATCTGACAGATTTCAGTTTGTTCATGTACATGAGAAATCTTCTTCATACTCTAGGGTTACTTGTGGAGTACCACAGGGTTCAGTACTTGGACCAATTCTTTTCACTATATATATGCTTCCAATTGGTAAAATCATTAGACAACATGGGATAAACTTCCACTGTTATGCTGATGATACTCAGTTATATTTATCCATAAACCCTGATGAACCTAATCAGTTAGGTAGACTACAGGCTTGTCTTGAAGACATAAAAATCTGGATGACTCTAAACTTTCTGCTGTTAAATCCAGACAAGACTGAAGTTATCATCTTTGGACCAGAACCTCAGAAAAGGAAACTGCTCAGTCAGTCACCTGATCTAAACGGTATTAAATTAGCCTCCGAGAACAAAGTAAAGAACCTCGGTGTAATCTTTGACCAGGACATGTCATTCAAATCCCACGTTAAACAGGTTTGTAGAATTTTCTTCTTCCACCTCCAGCATATTGATTGGGAAGCCATCCAAGATGGCGACTTGCTACTACGCAAG
>SSNS01000119.1:1207986-1322986 GCA_006937985.1 Aphyosemion australe
GACCAGCAGACAGGAGGGACTGGAGCTCAGAGATGTCTACCTGGTGTCAGAGGTACACCGCACAGGCAGAAGTCCTGGTGCAGCGGTCCAGACAGGAGCTTCAGTAAACTCTGAGTTAATTAACTCAGAGTGGAGAAACTCTGAGTTCTCTGTTCCAGAACGGTAGATTCTAATATGTTGAATCAACTCTGAGGATCTCCACCTAAAACACCAAATCCCTGCCCCCCATGGAGCAGGATGTCCTCTGCTGGACCAGAGGAACGATCAGGAGGTGGGGTTAGAGACCAACAGCTATGGAACGACCACGAGTCCTGAGTTAGTTTCACTTTTACTCAGCTTCACCCTTCTCTTCAGCACAAAAAGAATAAACAAAGCAGAATAACAACCCCTCCCTGTGGTTTAGATGTTCTTTCATCATCAGGCATGAAGCAGGTTTTCCTCTCATTCCATAAACTCTGTTTTAAATGTTGTGCCTTTAATAAGTTATGGATCCTATTGTCGTTTCTGTTCTCAGTGATGTTAAACATAAAGCATGGATTCACCGGCTGAAGGGAGGAAAAGAACGTTTCTTGCAGAACTAAACATGTAATTAACCCACTTAATCATGTGTGTTGGTCACAACCTGCAGAATATAAGCCTCAGGGACCAGGATTTTACTTTACCTGTGGTCCAGTCCACCAGTGGCGAAGTAAATCTCAGTTCATTCCAGTCTAGGATGGTAATAAAACAAAGGTAACAGTCTCTGAAAGAAACACCACGAGTTGGAAGATCTGGTCAAAGTTGTAAAGAGTAAAAGCTCAGGTTCATGAATGGTTTCCTGCAGACCCCCCCCCACCACCACACACACACACAGGTGTCACACCTTTCTAAGTCAAGTCAAGTCAAGTCAACTTTATTTATAAAGCGCTTTACAAACAGCATAAAGCTGACCAAAGTGCTTAACAAACCAAATTAAAAACAATAAAAACAACAGCAATTTGCTATAATGCTGAAAATAAGTTATGATAAAAGCCTCATAATAAAATAAATAAAAACAAAACATAAAAACAAGTAATTCAAACTAAATTAAAAGCAACTAAAAACAGATGCACTCTCAAACTGAATTAAAAGCGACTGAGAACAGATGAGTCTTTAATAGCGATTTAAAAGCAGAGAATGAGGGAGCCATCCTAATCTGAATTGGCAGTGTATTCCACAACCTTGGGGCTGCTACGGAGAAAGCTCTGTCACCCCTGAGCCTCCGCTTTGTTCTCGGCACCTCCAGGAGAAGCTGGTCAGCCGACCTCAGGGACCGAGAAGGGGAGTGAACAATTAAAAGCTCAGAGAGATACTGCGGGGCAAGGCCATGGAGAGCTTTAAAAGCCAACAAAAGCACCTTAAACTGAACCCTAAAATCAACAGGCAGCCAGTGCAGGGAAGCCAAAATTGGGGTGATGTGATCCCTCTTTCTCAAACCCGTCAATAGGCGTGCTGCTGCATTTTGCACCATTTGAAGACGGGAGAGGTGAGACTGAGGGAGACCAAGGTACAGTGAATTGCAATAGTCCAGTCGTGAAGTAATAAACGCGTGAATCACTGTCTCAAAGTCATGCTTGGAGAGCACATGCTTAACCTTGGCAATCCTCCTTAAATGATAAAAACTTGCCTTTGTTACAGCACTAATTTGCTTGTCCAGAACTAGGTCACTGTCAAGCAGAACTCCCAGATTGGTCACTACAGGTTTCAGAAATGGGGCCAATCGACCAAGGTCAGCTGAACAACGTGCACTGGACACACTGGGACTAAAAAGCATGACCTCAGTCTTATCATTATTGAAGTGTAAAAAATTAGCCGACATCCAAGATTTAACCTCATCGAGGCAGTTTAGGAGAGGATCTAATGAATTAGGCAGGCCACGTTTAATGGGAATGTAAACTTGGGTGTCGTCTGCATACAAGTGAAAAGAACACCCATGTTTCCTAAAAATAGAACCCAGAGGCAGCAAATAAAGGGAGAATAACAGAGGGCCAAGCACAGATCCTTGAGGAACCCCGCATAAGAGAGGGGAATGAGATGACGTAAAGCCACCTAGAGATACACTAAACGACCTCTCAGCCAAGTAGGACACAAACCAGTCCAAAGCAACTCCTTGCACCCCAACAAAATGTTGCAGCCTAGAAATCAGGAGACTGTGGTCCACGGTGTCAAAGGCAGCAGACAAGTCCAACAGCACCAGAACCATAAAATCTCCAGAGTCAGTAGCTAAAAAAATATCATTTAAGACCCTGAGCAGTGCAGACTCTGTGCTATGCGCCTTTTTAAAACCTGACTGGAATTTTTCACAAATATCATTCACATGCAAAAACTCAGTCAGTTGCAAATACACCACTTTTTCCAGAACCTTAGAAAGGAATGGAAGTAATTTTCTAATGCGAACGCTTCTCAATCACACTTTAATCAGTTAAAGCTTCTGTCTTTAACAGCCGCTCTCCTGAGCTTTCTGTCTTTTATCAGGCTGCTCTCAGTTAATTCAGTCATAATAATCTCTGGATTTATTGTCTAACGTCACTGGGACGTGTGTGTGAAGACCCTGGAGGATGCTGGACAGCGAAAGCAGCTGGAAGAGTTTTCCTCAGATTGGTGGAAATGGAGCATCTTTGGTTCAGCAGCCGGTCATAAATAGAACAGATGTGATGAAACAGTCTGCTGCCGGACAGAGGAATCAGAACCGTGAGGAGGAATGAGACTTGTTGAATAACATTTGACCTCAGCTGCTCGGTGAGAGCCGATGGGGGCAACAGAAACCAGCGCTCACATTCAGATACAGAAACTGGTTTTGTTTAATCCATCAGCTGTGAAGCTGGGTTGACCCCACGAGTGTTTATGTAAGGGGGCGGAGCTTAAAACCTGCAACCAGCCATAGTGTCTAGCACTCATATTATAGCTGATGGTCCATCTGAACAACATAACCACAGGGTTAGACCCTGCTGTCCACTAACATCTGAAGGATCAGGGACATTCTGGAACGCTCATATATGAACTGAGAGGAAGACTGGTTTGAGACGGGACCAGGATGTAAACCTTTAGTAAAAAATAAAAACCAAACCAAGGAGGTCTGAGGATTCAACGCTACAAAATGTCTCTGAATCTGACTAAACCAACGCGTACCGTCAGCATGTGAATAAAACACCTTACAGGTGGACCAGGACCAGAAGCATCCAAACACCCTCTGGAGGGAGGGAGGGGTGAGAACTATAAAATCTGTTAAATGCCAGGTTATGGGTTGTTATCTGATGGTCACAAACATCCATCACTAACAGTTTATAAGTTGGCCTTCCTCTATTAAAAGCATCACATCTGCAGAAACATTGAGTTGAAACATCTTGTGAGGACAGAGAAGCCCCTGGAGGCCTCATGAGGACAAACTTTAGGACTGGTTTTGTTGTCTTTCAGTGTTTAATGAATGAAGCTCATCAATAGAGAAGCTGCAGGCAGCGGCACACGTGTTAGCTCTATTAAAAAAATATCTATTTTATATCTGAAGCGTGAAGACGGCTTCATGAGGACAAAACAGGAAGCTCTTTTGATTGTTTAAGGACAGAAATGGACTTTTCCTCTCCTGGAAATCTGGATCAATATGGAACTGATGTGATGACAGACCAGCAGCCTGGAGTCGTCTCATGCACTTGTTAATCTGTCTGGTGTTTGTTAATGTGGGAGGAAACGTCCTCCTGCTGCTGTCGGATCAGGATCAGGATCCTGCTCGATTCTGACACCTAACAGAGTGTTTACAGAGCGGAGACGGGACAAACGTCTGGGGCTGTCAAACGCTTCCTGCAGCAAACATTTGATCAAGCTAACCACCACTCTCACACGCTGATGGACCTAATCGATGGTGACAGCTGAAAGATAAACCTGATTGATTTAAAGTGTTTAATAAGCACTAATAAGATCCACAGAAGCTGTTTAAGACAACAAGCAGATCCAGCTCCAGCCACACAGGAAGTCACTCGTCTGAGGAACCAGAACCAGACTGCTGATGAGCAGAGAGGCTGATGGAGGAGGAGCAGTGCTTGGTGAAAAAAGACTCAAGCTGATCAGGAAGGCTTTCATTTTACAACACTAAGAAGGAATGTACAATTCCTGGCCTTAATTGGAAAGTTTGGACTTTTTTTCTACATAAAATGTTAAAAACACAAGTTTGAGACTTTTATTTTGAAAGGAGAGTTATTTGAAAGATGAATCCATGTTGTGTTCAGCATTAAACTGAAGAGTCCGAGTTGTTTTAAGGCCATGGGAGATGTTTTTATTCAGGAATGACATTTATTCATGTTTATACATAATGTTCTGTTCTTGTGAGGCTTTAGGCTCTTATTGTGGTGACAAAATAAAACACATCCCTGATTATCGATGTTTATATTTAAAAAAATCACCAACACAATAAACAGTAATGAAAAAAACACCCCAACTAGGAACAGTGTAGAGCAGCTTTTCAAAATAAAAGCATTAAAATAGTACCTTGGGCACCAAAGTGGTCTAATTTTTTATATTTTGAAAATTTAATAACAAAATTGTATAACTTGATCACAAACACCGTCTTGAAAGTAAACTTTTTATAGCTTACTGTTTTAGATTCTGTAAATCCTAAAATACCGAGATCACATTTTAAAGAAACTACAGTTACCAGCTTACACCAGCAGGTGGCAGAGTGGGAAAATGCAGTGATGATTACAACTTTTGAGTATAAATTATGATCAAAAATCATTTTAGAGCATTTGAATTTTATTTTGCATCCATTCTGAAATAAAAACTCAAACAACATTCTCATTTTCTCCTGTTTATTATCATTTTCCACAGATATGAGTACATTATAAGCACTGCTGGCTAGGACACAATCAGTACGACACAGCTGACAATTATTGCATTAACTGATGGCATCGTCTCGCGTGTGCAAACATGAGAGGAGGATGAAAACATGAGGATGAAAACATGAGGCGAGGAGGAAGCATCTTTACAACAATTGACCAAAAACAGTCATTTGAGAACACGTTGAAGCTGAGAGACAGCATGTTAAACATCAACATCACTGCAGAATTAACAGTAAACTTTATTTATTATAAACGTAACTGAAGTTAAAATTAACTCTGTGATGAACTGGGCTGAAAGGTCTGAATGTTTTTGCTATTTTTTTTTTTCAAAATCACCACTTTTTAAAAAACTTGTGCTCTCTGTAAACGCTCAGTGGTCTGAAGACGTAAACATTCAGTCCGGGTCAAAAGCTGGTTTAATTTGGAGGTTGTGAAAACAGCAGAACATCGAGTCACTTTGAAAACAAAACACTTTAAATGCTGTTTTCTTCTGAGCCAGGCAGCAGTTAAGGGCTAGCATGTGCCAGTATGAATATTTCATATCTGAATGCACCTTTATCTCAGGAGGTTGTGCTTTGCTGGACCGGGGACATTTTCTATCAAACACACATGAATTATAAACCTGCTACTGGGAGTCTAGAGCCGGGTATTAGTCGGGGTAATTTCAGTGAATTAATTAATAAACGCAGGAAAATAAAATAAAAATGTGACCCTTCCCATTACGGTGCCATGTAATCCCATTTACAGCCTAATCTCTGCCTGGCTGTGAAAACAGGGGGCGGAGCTTCTTCTCCATGACTGTGCGGCTCAGACGTGGCTGTAAAAAGACCCGTGTGGGGGTTTTAAAGACTCACACCAACAGCTGCACAGATGTTTCAGATGAAAGTAAACCACATGTTATTACTGATACAGTAACAGGACATGTACAGCTGTCCTCAGTGTGCTTAGTGAAAACCTCTGGATGACACAGCAGGTAGCATCCCATAATGTGACTCATTAACCTCTATGTGCTTCCTTTTCTAAGTTCTACTGTGGGAAAAGGGATCTGAATGCTGGCAGTGATTACACATTCCCAGAATGCAATGTGGCAAAGATCAAAGACAGAAACTACATCCTGGTGTCTATTCTGCTAAATGACAACAGCGACTCATGTTAGACGTGTTCAGTAGGAGAGCAGAGATGGAGATGATACGTTTCAGTTCAAGTAGCTGTTAGGACCCTGTTAGCGCCATGGTTAGCTCATGGTTAAGACTCTGCAGCGGAATGTCTCATCACCTTTACAACATCACAGGAGGTCCCCGTCTCCAGCTACCAGATGTTTGTGCCACATGTGAAACCTACACATATGAGGAAATGCATTAAGCTTCTTTATATGTACACGCCTGTAGGCCTGCTGCTGTTTTACCCCTACACCCCCCACCCCCCACCCCTATCCTCCAGGTTTACTCCTCGATCTCCAGTATCAGGTCGTCTCCCTCCAGGGAGGCGTCGGCCTCCACGTGGACAGCTTTAACGGTCCCAGACAGCGGGGAGTTGACCACCGTCTCCATCTTCATGGCTGAGAGGACACACAGGGGCTGACCCTTCTCCACCTGTCAGGGAGACCGGGACACTTCAGAGGGACAGCCTGAGAGGGATGGATGACTAAAGAGGTGCTTCAGTCAGAGCCAGAGGTCAAAACTCGTCACGGGATTTTACAAATGTGGTAAAACTTTGGAAACAGTTATTAGCGAGTAGTGCAGATGCCTCAGTTAGCTTAGCACATCAACTTAGCTTGAATGCTAACTAAACCAGCATTAAGTTGCATCAGACTATTGTTGAAGCCTGTTGTAGCATTAGCAGGGGTGTGCTAGCATCACGAGTACCAGATTCCTGCCGGTTTTAGAGGTTTTCCTGCTTGAACGCTGCAGATTTGATTAAATTGAGAGATTAGCAGCTCCTGCAGAACCCCATGAAGGCTGAGGAGATAATTCAGCAGTTAGAATCTGGTGTGTCTGATCAGGAACATATCAAAAACTAAAATTACTTGTCCATTAGTGCTACAAGGCTATTTGTGTGTGCAGGAGCTATAGTCGCTTCTCCTTCTCTTTGATGACATCGCACTATGGACCCCAGCTATAACTCCAGTCTGTTGGATTATAAGTCTTTTAAAAATAAATATTTAATAATAAACTAACATTTGGTTTACCTGCTAATAAAGACAAAATGTGCTGGAAGCTAGCGTCTAATTAAGATAAAAGTGTCTGATGAAACAAGAAAATCTTTGAACACCTTTAGAAGAGAAACGTTCTTGCCTCTAAAGCCGAGGCTTTGAGTTTCTACTTCAAAGAAAACTTATTTAAACTCCTCGTGATCCGTGGATGTCTGAACGGATCATTTAAAAAAGAACCAAATGTTTGCTGCTCCAACTGTGTTTTATTGTCTAAAGAGTTTAATATTACTCACTTCTAACAGATTCATCTGATAAATAAAAGTCACCTTTGTGTTAACTGCCGAAACTCAGGTATTAAATGTTGAATAAAAAAATCATAAGGATCAGTTAAGATGTGGATAAAAGCTGAGCGTTAATGTTCTGAAGGGTTTCTGGTTAAAGCTGTTATTTTAAAAATACACACGATGTAGACAGCACACTGAACAACCTCAGCTTGAAGAGACGGAAGAGGTCTGACCTGTTCAACAAGCTAATGGCTAGTCTGAGTTACAAGCTAGCAGCTAGTTTGAGTTACAAGCTAACGGCGAGTCTGAGTTACAAGCTCTTGGCTAGTCCGAGTTACCAGCTAGTGGCTAGTCTGAGTTACAAGCTAACGGGTAGTCTGAGTTAAAAGCTAACAGCTAGTCTGAGTTACAAGCTAGCGGCTAGTCTGAGTTACAAGCTACCGGCTAGTCTGTGTTACAAGCTAACGGGTAGTCTGAGTTACAAGCTAACAGCTAATCTGAGTTACAAGCTAGTGGCTAGTCTGAGTTACAAGCTAACGGCTAGTCTGATCAACAAGCTACCAGCTAGTCTGAGTTAAAAGCTAATGGGCAGTCTGAGTTACAAGCTAACGGCTAGTCTGATCAACAAGCTACCGGCTAGTCTGAGTTAAAAGCTAATGGGTAGTCTGAGTTACAAGCTAATGTCTAGTCTGATCAACAAGCTACCGGCTAGTCTGAGTTAAAAGCTAATGGGTAGTCTGAGTTACAAGCTAACGGCTAGTCTGATCAACAAGCTACCGGCTAGTCTGAGTTACAAAGTGGAATCCTGTTAGCTAAAAACGACTAAAAGAGTGCCGCTCACGCTAACGCCGTTTTAAACAACTTTATGCTGAAGTCACCTGACACTAGATGGTCTTTGAGGTTATTAGTGAGCAGCAGCACACATATAATATTATTATAAAGGTGTTTGAAAGGAGGATAAAGCTGATAAAGTGTTGTGATGTGATAGCAGACACCACCTGGGTGGTGTATCACAGATGGGACTGGTAATCCCTGGGTTTAGCCTACAGAGAGCTGGGTTGGGTTAAAACACTCCACTGCTCTTCTAAAGCTTATGAGAAGAACTGGATTCAAATGAACCTCCAATCAGAACCAGTAAACTGACCTTAGCTCCAACTTTGACTTTCACCTCCAGGACTTTTCCAGGCATGGGAGCTCCCACCTGACCCTTGATGGACTTCTGGGCCTTGGGATGGAACTTCATTTCCTGGAATAGAGATTGAAATGTGCCATTTATCTTTCCAGTCAGTCATCTCCTCATACATGTGTGCCTCCACTTCTCCTCATCCAGGAAACGATCCGTTCAGCAGGACAATTACACGTCCTTCCTGCTGTGTGTCTACGCACGCTTCAGCAGCAGCTGCTGCTACGAATTAAAATTAGTGGACTGTCAAACTCTTTGTGATCCAAAGCCCTCTATCTATTAAAAGTTTACCCACAGAGATCTGCCCTCACTCATCCGTCCCTTCCATGAGCCATAAAGCCCCCGCCGTACCTTCATGGCCACCGTGTCTTTCACCAGCACCGATCTGAGCTGCCCGTTCAGCTCAAAGAAGACTTCCCTCTGCCCCGCCTTGTTCAGGTCTCCCAGAGCCAGGGCCTTGATGTGGAGGATCTTCCCTCGTTCCAGCTCCACCTGCAGCCAAACACGTTCACGGGGGGAGGAAAATCGAAACACGGGGGCAGGAAGGAACACAAATTACATTATGTTAGAGAATTGGAATTAATACATGGGTGCAATGTCCAGTGGAGCAATAAAAACAAACTGCAGAGCCAGCTGGAATAAAAAGCAAAGCTAGTGGAGTGAGACCAGCCTCCGTCTCCAGCAGACACGCGTGTCTCTGCAATAACTTCCAGTGATGCAGCAGCTCCTTTTGTCCATTTCTCCTGTCTGGAAGCATCCGGATCAATATTTACCAGCGCTTCATTTCTGTTCAACTTTTAAAGAAGTGTTCTAAAACTTAATGGTAACCTCTGGTTAATAAAACAATGAGATGTTTTCAGGAAAGCAACAAAATCATGAATATTATCAGGAGTGCACTTATGCAGTTGGCACGCTGGAGCTCCGTTTAACAGCCAGAAAATAGCTGACTGTTCTCCAATATGCTGCTAATGCTGTTATGAGATGAAAGGGATGTGTGTGTGTGTGTGTGTGTGTGTGTGTGTGTGTGTGTGTGTGTGTGTGTGTGTGTGTGTGTAATGTGCAGCGTTTTAATATTTAAATGTGTTTAGTAAGAGACATTCAAAGGTTTGCTGCCTGCACAAAAATCATTTCCAGGCTGAAAAGTGAGGAGTCATTTGCAGAGAGCGGACTGTAGCGTGTCAGCAGACGCTGATGTGAAACACTTTTACCCTCTAATAGGTTTTCTGTTGCACTTACATTTTTTGGCTCAAAACACAAATGTTAGTGTCAGACAGTGGCGGAATTTTGTCCCGCTTTTCTTTGCAGAATTGTTATGTTGGAGGGTTTTCCAGCATGAACCTGTTTAAGGTCAAAGGTCAGATATTCTCCTTCAGCTTCTTCTGCTACAGAGCAGACTTCATGGTTCCATCAGTTACAGCAGGTGATCCTGAAGCAGCCCCAGAACATCACACTTACAGACATATATACATAGACCTCCCGTGGACTGGCGCTGCTTATTGGAGCTGCCATAGTGGCCGGCCGCCATCTTAGATGGGTCTCCATTCACCCCAGTGCATTCATTTCTACTGAGGAAGGTGCTTACCCAACTAAAAAACACATTTTATCAAGCTTTTTCACAAATTCAGACACATGGTATGGCATGATAGTTAAAATATAAATGTAAATAAACAAATATAAAATCCCATCAGGTAGGCTAGAAAAGTCAATAGTAATCCCACGTGAACTGTTTTCAGTAGTACGCCGGTTGTTGCAATGGTAAGCTGCACAAAAACAGGCATAGTTGCTCACTCTGCGTTGACTTTGCAGAGGGAGGAGACCCATCCAATATGGCGGCGATGCTGTTACGCTCTCCAGTACCCAATGGGGCATCTACGTATTCATGTGGAGGCCATTTATGTTTTCCTTATAGTTGACTCATGACCTCTGACCTGAATCTAAGCCGAGTGAGGCCTGCAGCGGTGTAGATGTTAATCTGAGGTATGTGCTGCTTTTAGAGTTCTTGTAGCCTACGTCATGATAAGTAAAAGTACAGATAAAGGGGTACAAAACTTAGTCATGTAAAAGTGAACGTATAAAAGAAATGTTTGACTTAAGTGTTAAAGTGTATTTAAAGCAACACTTTTAAGCTATTCCTTTAAAAGTGTTTTTCAGTGATTCTGTAGGTGGAAACATGAGCCACTTCACATTGGACAGCACCCTACTGACCAGAAACCACACTTAACGGTTTTGTGGGATGAGTAGGTGCACTAGGGGGAGCTCTTTACCTGCTTCACAGCTTTTAACTGTGTCCTAGCAGGGGCGGAGACAGGGGGTGGCTATCAGTCTCCATCAAATCGGGGTGGAGGTGAGGTGGGGATCGGGCAAAATGCAAATAAAAGTATTTTTACGTGAAAACAGGAAAAGGCCAGAACACTCAAAGTGAAAATATTTAATAGGTGCGAGCACACAATACTAACGTTTCGACACAAAGGTTACTCTGACGAAGACGCCATTTGTGTGGAAACGTTAGTATTGTGTGCTCGCACCTATTAACTATTTTCACTTTGAGTGCTCTGGCCGTTTCCTGTTTTTACGTCATCGTTCTTTGGCTGTGGAGCACCATTTGTGAGTGGATTATGCGCAGAGGATCCTTTTATTGAAAAGTATTTTTACTTTTGAAACTTTTTAGAAAATGTAGTGCAGTAGAAAGTACAGGTAATTGCTCTAAATTGTAGTGGAGTAAAAGCAAAAAGTAGGCCTCAAGGAAAGTGTTTAAGTACAGATACAGAAAAATTCTACTTAAATACATTAACAAAGTACTTGTACTTCACTACATTCCATCCCTAGAGGCCAGGTCTGGGTGTGGCTGGTGGAGGTCAGCATCAAGGTTAGTTTGACTTTTTTTTACCCCTTAAGACCAAAATCTCAGAGTGCTGGGGTATGAGGACTAACTGTTATTAAATCTGGTTTTGCTGTTTGCTGATTCATAAATCAACACTACAGATGAAAACAGCTGATTCTCCAGCCACCTCGTGAGCGTCTGAGCGGGTTTGTGTCGTGTCTGAATGAGCGAACAGCAGACAGACCTGCTCTGAAACCAACCAGAGGAGTGCTTCACAAAGACTGGTGCAGATAAAGAGACAGGCAGGAGGAGGAACTGGAGACATGAAGTCAGACAGGAGGATATAAAAACCCGTTCTCCGTCTTTAGTAGAGCTTTTTAAGATAAGGACATTACTCCGTGGCTCCATCCCAACACCAAACACACCTTTTCCTTTTCCTATCACTGCTGATCACAGCTGCCTGTCCTGCAGCAGGACGTTCCCTCACCGCTGCTCGGACTGATTTTAGTCATCCTGTGGTTTTCAGTCTCTGCCAGTCCTCCTATTTTATTATCACCTTCCCGTCTTTCTGGTGTTGCCCTCTCTCTTTCACCATTATCAGTCTCCATCATCAGCCCATTTCAGCTCCTCTTTTATCTGTCCTCCTGTTCTCCATCCCTCCTCTGCTGCGTTTACACATCTTTCTTCCTCCAGCCATTCTCCGTCTCAGTTTCCCACATCATTATTTCACAAGTTTTCAGAGCAAAGACAAAAATACACCCTGTTGCAGATAGGCAGTGATCCTTTTTCTGTCTCCAACTCTTCATTTACTCCCTGTACTCCCTACCTGGCAACAAACACCTTCTTTGCATGCTTTTGTGTTCTCTTTGCTACTTCATCTCCCTCCCTCGCACTCTCTCTCTGCAGCGTCTCTCCGGTTTGTGCTGTTTTGTCAGGCCTGCAGCACCGCTTTGCAAAAAAAAAAAAAACAAAAAAAAACAGCCTTGTCTTTTCCAACTGTGTGGTTTCTGCACATTTCCTCACAGCTGTTCCTATTAAAAATACAACAGCTCCCTCCGAAGAGTTCCAATATTTATGAGTGTTTTTAGTAATGATTTAATCTCTGATGTAACAGGCATACACCCCCGCTCTGTCAGAATCTAAATCAGATTGACTAAAGGGTTTTCTACATGTCTAAATCAGTGGTTCTGTAAGTTTTTACACTGACAACCACCTAGGAACACGTTTTTGTTGAGAGTTTGAATGTTTTAGGTCTCAGTTTAGGACAGAGCTGTGGACTTATTTTGGATTTGTGCAACATATTTAAACTATAGCTACGTTCATCTGTTTAGATTTTAAATATAAAAGTCCATTGCTTGTTTGAATATTACCAAAACAGATAAAATCCAGAAAAAGCAACTTCAAACATGGAAACAATAGCACCAAATTCTAAAAATCTCTTAAAAACTTTAAATGATGCGTTTGAGCTGGTTTTGGTGAATCCTGACTAATGTGAGGATGCAGAGGGACCATAACAGCCCATTAACCCTACAGATATGCTAACAGCATGATCACCTCAACCTGACTGAGGTCATATCTGGAGTGAGCCATACTCAGATTACACTACGTATTCTGAGTAGATAGATTATACTCTCATTACGTGAAATGAAGATGTTTTAATTCTAAAACCGTGTCCCGTTGGAGCAGTTTTATGAGATTTATGACCTGCTTCTGGTCTTCAGAGGTCCTGTGTGTGTTCGACATGATTTGGCATTGGGGGTGGGGGGGTCATTTATTTTGAACTTGTTTTTAGGTTTCTTTAAACATAAAGTGAAATGCAAATTTCTCCAAATTGAAAATAGCAAAAACAACCAAATCTCTCTCTCGACTGTCCTCAAGCTGATCAAAAATAAGAAAAATGAATCAGCACACCCCAGAAGCTCAAACCTTATGCAGAGTTAATTATGTTCAGCATCATACTTTGCTGCAGGATTTCAATAAAAAGCTAAACACCAGTAAACATTTATTGTGGGAGCTTTTATGTACAATTCCCATAACCTCAGCAGCTCCTGCTTCCACTGTAGCTCAAAGCTCAAATATCTGATCCCTAAATCTGCTCTGATAACGCCCTCGCTGCCTTCAAGGCAAAGTGTTATCTCTCTCTGTCTGGGCTTTGTCCCGACCTCCTGTAGTTCTACAAATCAGCCAGCGCTGCAAAAGCTGCCACGCACGAGTGCAAAAATAAATGTCCCTCTTAGGAGCAACTAATAATTACCCAGACAACCTGACAAACACCACCACCTACACGACGTCTGTACAGATCCAGCTCACATCTCACTGCCAGTCTCATTAGAAAATGCCTTCAAATGAGGCAACTTAATTCCACTCTCAGTGATGGCTTGTTAGGGTTTAACAGGGCAGTGAGTAAGTGGAATATGTGGACAAAGATACAGTTGAGGTAAACAGGACTGTGAAAGTTCATGAGAAATGAATTCATTTTCTTTAATAATCCGTCAATCTCTACTAATCCAAGGTCAGAAGGAGACACCCCTCTCCCCAGAGACACTTTGAAGCAAGAGAAGAACATTTGTATTTGGTTGATAATTTCTTTACAATGATTCTTGGCACTAAATCTGATGGAAGAAGGCCAGAGTGGTAAATTTTACCGACAAGTAAAACTGGTAAAGATCATGCACTTGTGGGATGAGCAACACAGTTAAACGTATGAGTAGTACAACCTTTAAATCTCCTGCAAGTCACTTTGTGGTGTTCACACTTGTTTTGAGTTGGTCAGTGATAGGGGTGTGTATTGGCAAGAATCTGGTGATACAATTTGTATCACAAAACAGGGGAGACGATACGATATTTATCACAATACAGGGGAGACGATACGATATTTATCACAATACAGGGAGGATGATACGATATTTATCACAAACCAGGGGAGACGATACGATATTTATCACAAACCAGGGGAGACGATACGATATTTATCACAATACAGGGGAGACGATACGATATATATCACAAAACAGGGGAGACGATACGATAATCATCACAAAACAGGGGAGACGATATGATAATCATCACAATACAGGGGAGACGATACGATATTTAGCACAATACAGGGAAGTCGATCCGATATATTGTATTACTAAAAGCCAGATATTTGGAATTTTTAAGACTGAATTAATTGAAAAATTCAGGTCAGATTCTTCTAAGACACATTCAGTGTTTTCTGGAGATCCTGTTGTTCCATTAGAATGAAGGCAGTAAAAACTGCTGCCACTTAGCAGTTGGAGTTTGAATTGAACCACACAAAAGTAATACAGTAAATGGGCAGCAGTATCTGAGGTGGTAGAGCGGGTTGCCCAATGATCAGAGGATTGTGGGAATAATCCCAGCTCCTGCCAGGGTACCCTGTTGTTGTGTCCTTGGGCAAGACACGTTTGTCTGTGTTGGTGGTGGTCAGAGGGGCCACCGGTGAAAAAGTGTAGCCTCGACCCTGTCAGACCGCCCCAGGGCGGCTGTGTCTACGTAGTAGCTTACTATCACCAGCAGTGTGTGAATGTGTGAGTGGAGAAATAAAGGAAACCGCTTTGAGTGCCTTGAAAAAAGCTAAATAAATCTAATCCATTATTAATGTTTGCATGTAAATTCTCAATAAAAAAGCAATACACTGCTTTTAAATATAAATTCACTAACACACCAAGAAATATCGCATTATTTCAGTGTATGGATAGTTTCTTACATCCCTACTCACTGGAGTTGATTTTTAAAAAGAATCATTCTTTTTATAATTTTCATTCCGTCAGTGATCTCAGTAGAATGTAGAAGATTTATACACAGCCACAACAGCGTGGTCTCACTTAGCTGTGGAATATCATCTCATTCCTCAACCAGGAGGTTATGAAGGTCAACCAGCGTGGTTCACCTGGTCTGGAAGCATTTACAGGTGTCAGTCACACACCTGTGATGGGAAACACACCTGGCAGCATTTAAAGCTCAAAACAAGAGTAACCAGCAGGAGAACATTTCATGGTGTCACTATAATGGTGACTACTCAGGTTTTCCAGGGATATAGGATTTATTCCCAAGAAGCATCAAAGAAATAAACTAAACACAAATTTCTGTACTTTTTGATCAAGGTGGGTACAAAACAGACAGACCAGTGGCAGGAAGCTGCTCTGTACAAAACAAATGGAGACCAACACAAGTTCAACCTCCTGAAGTCCCAACTGTCATGTTGCATGTTACCGAGTCCTCGTTTTTAAAATTATATTTTTAAGTTGTTTTGTTTTAGAAAATCAATTCAGGCCAACGTTCCAATTTACAAAACTAAAAAAACAGTGATTTATTTTCTCTCACTCTGAGTTTCTTTTTTAAATATTGTTATTCCAGACTGCAGCAACACGGGAGGGAGAAGAAGAGTTGAAGCCCAACAGCAGCTTCTCAGATTTAATAAACTGCTTTGGGAGGAGGTGGTGGTGGTGGTCTGCTCACCCATAGCGTCAATACTAAATTAACACCATCACAGCAGGTTTTTTCATAAGAATAATAATAATAAAGCAACAGAGTGCTCGTTGCTAATAATAAAAGAATCAATTAACATCAGGCTGCACTGAAATAAAGCAGTAATCAAACAGGGCTGCCTTTGGCCGCTCTGAATCAGTGTCAGTCAAATCTCTCCACTGCTCATACAGAGAATGAAAAAGGACTCATTCTGAAAGAAAGGAGGAGAGAAGCGCGTGGGAGGAAGTGATTTTTGATGAATGATGTGTTACTCTGGATTAATAACCAAGAGGAGTCTGGCATAGAGTGAAGATAAGCTCTCTGAATGTTGTGAAAGGTAACTAAGGAGAGTAAACCGACTTTCTTTCAGCGTGAAAACGATCATTTCATCTGTGCACAAAAGACAGATTTAGCTTAACCAATAAAAACAAACTTATTGCTGCTGCTTGTGTAGAAAAGCTCAAGAGAGACGAGCGGTGACTCAACCGCTGAAGCACAACTTCAGAGTTCCTCATGAAATAGAGTCAAAAATTAATTTTAAAGTATTCATGCATTTAATGAAGCCATGAATTTTAATGTACTGGTGTTCCTGTGTTTGCATTCAGGGAACAGTTCAGAGCTTCTGAGGCGAGTTTCTGGAGGAAAATATAGAAATTTTTGACTTGTTCTACTGTAGTGAGTCAATGGCCTCAGGATCGATGAGCTAACAGCTAGTCACAGTGTGACAAAACAGCTCCTGTCTCAAACATATTGGCTCATGCAAAAGCTCTTACATCACCACCAGTTTCGTATTACATGGTTATTCTGGAGGAATAATATACGTGCTGCACACTGAACCAGACACTGGGCTAACTCCTGCTGCAAATAAAGAACATCAACGAGATCTGTGTGTACCTCAAACTCTTCTGCAATCTTGGGTCCATCCAGGAACAGCCTGGTGCTGAGACAATCCACAGGCCCAAAGTTAGCTACAGAAAAACAAAAACCATGTGTGCTGTTAGCCTGTAAGAGTGCACACTGCCATATCACAGCTACTTATAAACGTTCAGTGGAGGAAAAGGACTGATGTAATAAGGAGCAGCCTTTAACCAGATCAAATCAACAGATCAGTTATGGAGTCTGCCCCCTCACCAGTGAATTCCTTGAACTCCTGGAACACTTTGGGATACATGGCGGCTGACATCACATCCTCAGGGGTGATGTCATCACCGTGAGCGGCCCGGAGTCCCTCCTCCAGAGCCTTGAAGTCCATCGCAGGCAGAGAGGCCCCAGGACGACCGTCGATGCGTGGAAGGGATTTCAGCACCTGGGATGGGAGTAAAGAAATAAGAACATTAAGAGCCTCAGAATAACAGGAGGAGGAATTATTTAAAAAAGTTTTCATTTAAAATGGAATGAGAGTGAATTCTGTAACCTCCCGGTGGGATGATGAAGCCTGAGAGATGTAAAATGCAATGGTAAAATATTCACATTCTACTTCAAAGCTTTGGATAACAGTAGAAACCTGTTAAAGCATTAAAGCCACGTGTTTCAGAGAAGGAAGACGACAGAACAGCTTGGAATCAAGAGGAAAAATAAAACGTAGGTTTTATATTTACACACACCCGTGTCAATCACGGGAAGGTTTTCCACCAAAGCTGGACTTTAATCAGTCTATCTCAACTCACTGCTGTGTTTAAGGTCAGTCACGCCAGCAACAACAGGGATGAAGAGGAGCTAATGCTTTGTAAACAGTGACACCAAGCAGCAGACGAGCAGTTCAGCAGCACTCAGCCCAAATTTCATGACATCCATCCATCCATCCATTTTCTCCCGCTTATCCGGAGTTGGGTCGCGGGGGCAGCAGCTTAAGGAGGGAAGCCCAGACCTCCCTCTCCCCAGCCACTTGGGCCAGCTCCTCCGGGGGAATCCCAAGGCGTTCCCTGGCCAGCCGAGAGGTATAGTCCCTCCAGCATGTCCTGGGTCTTCCTTTGGGTCTCCTCCCGGTTGGACGTCCCCGGAAAACCTCACCAGGTTTGGTGGGCCAATCACAGCGCTCTATCGGTGTGGTGGGCCAATCACAGCGCTCTATCGGTGTGGTGGGCCAATCACAGCGCTCTATCGGTGTGGTGGGCCAATCACAGCGCTCTATCGGTTTGGTGGGCCAATCACACCGCTCTATCGGTGAGGTGGGCCAATCACAGTGCTCTATTGGTTTGGTGGCTGGAATGTTACTGCAACTAACCGAAACTAAGATGGTGGTGGCTCGTTTGAAACAGCTTTGGCATCAACTTTGGACTACTTAGCTTTGTGCTTTTCTGTGAGTCAAGAGCAGATAGAGGTACTTAAGTTTACTTAGAAAAAAAAGCTGTATTTGTGTTTTCTTCGAGAGTGTATGGCGGACTGCCCTGTTGACTGACATCCATAGCGGTGAGTATGTCACGTTGTTCTTTGTCCAATAGCATGCGGGGACTGTTTGAAAGACAATCGTAGATCCCGCCCCACAACAGAGCCATCAGTGGGTCGTGGCCAGACTATATATTCACATATACAGGATGACTTGACAGGCTATACAAATGCAGCTACTGCCTGAAAATCAACTTTGTCACAATCTGAGTGCAAAAGACAAAATTAATATTCTGTGATGTATAAACTGTAGGAAACTAAGAAATCTAAGATCAGAAAAAATGTTAAAGCTGCTGCAAGTGTCTCATTAAGGTCACCATGGTAACCTCTTATTCCATCACAGCAACTCTAATGAGAATTCTAATTTTGAGGAGAATGTTTGTGCTAAAATATGACTGAAGTCTATGGAAGCTCCAGCTTCCACAGCAATTAGAGACATGGGGGTGGGTGGGCTTAACTATTGTCAGTTTAATTATGACCTCCAACTTGCAAAGAGGACATCAGTAAATACTAAACTTCAATTGTAGCCCAGACGGCCTCATGAATGTTGTTTTTTTAATAAGCCAGATTGGTTGGTGCCCCCTTGGCAACTTGGCACCCTACGCACAGTGCGTGATGCGCGTGGGCGGAGCGCCGGTGCTGCGTGTCAGATTCATGCAGTCTTATGGTGATGATGATATCAGAACACAGCTTCTGGGGTCTCACCACTTCCAGAGGGCGGAGCGCCCAGGCTGGTCATAGCTCGGCTAAGTTGGGATTTCATTTAGATGCAGAGAAGTTTGGTTTTCTATCCACATTATCTGGGTGTCTTAGCTCGATTAGTTGTCCAGTTCTGTTGGACTTTAGCCGGACTAAGGTGTTTACATTCGTTTTAAAAGTCTGATTTAAGTTGGACTAAAGCAACAATTCAGTTTTCTCTTCCTGCATGTAGACTCACTGATTAGTGTGTCTCAGATAATTTGATGCTTTTTATATTTCGTCTCACAATCTTACCATTTTATAATAAGGTTAAAGCTACATTATTTAATAGGTGACTGTGTGGTTTTAGGAGAACGGTGTGATTTCTTCTAACATCTACTGACAGACAGCATCAATAGTTTTCCTACAGAATATAAATAACGTGGAAAAAGAAAGAATAGACCTGGAGCTGTCAATCATTTAGCAGGTAGAAGAAAAGGACGTGATCTCTGCTGTATTGTGCTTTGCTTTCAAATATTTCATCGTTCAAGGAGCTACAAAGGTGATCCCAACAATACCTTTGTCTTTTTGGCTGTGAGTGGAACTCTGACCTCTAGCAATGTTTATAACCACTTCTCATGGGCACTGCTCTTATTGTGCATGACCCTAGGTGTGTAACAAGTTTTGAGGAGAAAGTCAGAGAGATATTAAGTCAGAATTTACGACGAGATGGAATCTGCTGCTACACAAGTGAATGTGAGTCGCTGGTCCATCCCATAAATTGAGGAGACAACGGATGCTTAGTGAGGACATTATGTGAAGACAAAAGCAGTCAACCCTTAGGGCTGCAGGATTAATGAGCCATCCCAGCTCTGGTATTTTTTCCAGTAAGTTCTTCTAATTTTTTCAGACAAAGCATGAGCAGCCTGAGACAAAGAGGGGAGGAATCTCTTTACAATGAGCCTATTTATTCTGTGCTTTTGATATAGAGAAATATGCAAGACGAAGCTTTCAGCACACCTACACAGATCTGTGAGAGTGAGAATTAGCTTAAAAGAATCGTTGCTAATCATCGCCCCGAGCTCGCACACTTTTGTTAATTTTGTCGTTCAGTAGCGCCGTGTGTACTCAGATAAAGACTCACAATCCTGGGTTGATACAGCACCAGTGTGCTTCTCTAATGTGTGTCTGCATATCATTTAGCAGCCAGCGTGAGTGCTGTATCATATCTTCATGAGAGCGCGTACCTTGTGGAAATATGCAGACAAAGGACTCGGTGCAATGCTATTAGTCACAGGTCTAACAGTTCAAAGATAGCTGAGTCATTTGTGTTACAGAGAGACTCTTCAAAGATGCTACGCTCACCGGAGTCCCTGCTCATTAACATCGTCTCCTCCGAGGATGTCTTACACATAAACTCCTTGATTTTTAGAGTGTGAGACGCGTACAGAGCAGCTGTGTGTGTGTGTCTGCTAATAGAACTTAAATTAAAAGTTATGTAAATTAGATACTTAGATTTCTACAAGGAATCTACTGAAAGATGAGATGTCACAATCAGATTTATATAGAACAAGCCAATTTCCCTGTCAGTACACATTAAAACACATGAAAGGAAGCTAAAATATTAGGCAATAAAACTAATTCTTCATTTAGACTACTAGGGAGTGATTATTTAGACGCATTTGGGGGTTAGAGCTTATTATACAGTGTGTTATACCGCCTCACATTTCCTAATCCTTTGTTTCCAGTCAGCCAGACTGTCGGGTAACATTTCAGTGGCTTTGATCAAAATTATTTAGACGTTTTACAGATGACATTTTTCTTTGAACTTTGACAGGTTTTCCACTCATTCACAGGTCATCTCTTGTATCGGACCACAGCAGCATGTCGTGTGGTTTGGGTTAGTATTTGGGACAAGTGGAAGTAAAAAACTGATGTGTTCTACGTGGATATTTGTGTTTAGGCATCTATAAAACCAGCTCACCATGGAGGGAGCTACAGTTCCCACTCCAACGTGATACATCGCCCTTCAGATCACCTTGTTGGGGATAAAACGCCATTTGTGTAAATCTTATACTCTTCTTCTGCTGCCATTCTCACCGCTGTATTGTTTTCTCTATGGTGACACCTACTGGTAAGGAAAGGTACTCAACAATGTCTAGTGTTTCAGCCTAAACAAAAGTGCTATACAAATACATTTGGTATGGTAAAAGCCCGATAATGATGACAGCACATCTCACTTATCAATGTGAAACCAGATTTTTGTAGATCCTGACAAAAATGACTCATCTTTAATGTTGGAATTCTTCCAATTTAAATCAGTTAACATGTTTTTGCTTCATTTAACCTCAGAAGAATTTAAAAAAGAGAAAGCCGTTTGAACCCAAACAAGGGTGCCTGGACAAGATGTTGCTGTTGTGATGGAGACAACAGGAGAACAAGCAGAACCAAAGCTGACTGAAGCAAGAAGAAACCCTAGAGAAGTCCACAGAAAAGGAGGAAAGACCATCTGCTTCTCTCCTGAAAGTTTTTGGCAGTCTGCTGTCTGAGGAGGCTGACTCTCAGAGCTGACATGTTGATGTAACATTTTAACCTTACATTAGTTATTTTTGTTGGTTAAATCTCTGTTTTGTGTATAAAAATGACAGAAATGTCTGCTGCATATTTAATATTGGAAAACTCGGTAACACTTTACAATAAGGGTCCCTTTATTAACATTACCTAGTGCATTATTAAGCATTAATAAACTATTAAATAAAGTATTAACAACTGCTTAATATTAAGTAATGTATTACTAAGCCCCCCTGGCCCTTTGTCCTAATCTTAAGGACACTTAATAGTTAACAATAACAGGAACATTAATAAATGGATGCTTATGTAAAGTGTTACCAAAAACTCTTAAAGACCTTAAATGAAGTGGCTTAATATGACATTACAAGCCTTACTAGGCAGACGGAACTCTCGGATATCCTGGTAATAATTTTAGGAATGCTACTGTCCAACCCTACTAGCTCACCACTAACTCACTGGATTTAATAATATTTTTTGTCCAACTGTGGACCTTTTCACTTTGTGGCTTGTTTTTAGGGGTGTCAAATTATCGCATTAATTGAGATTAATTAATTACAGCAACATTTAATTAATCTAATTTTAATCTATAACTTTACTGGGACTTTTTTAGCCTTTTTAAATTTTTAAATTTATTTTATATAATTATATTTATATTGAACTATCATGCCATAGCACATGTCAGAAGTGAGAGAGTGAGTGCTTAATGCTTTTTCAGCATTTTATTTTGTGATAAACTGTCAGTGTTGATATGCTAACTTACAGCACTATAGGTCTATTTTAATTTCAGATAAATGTTTTAGTAACAAGTTCTGTGATCAATATTTGCATTGCTCAAAAAAAGTGTTGCTTGATGTGTTAACTTAGATTATTCTATATGGACCTGATGTTTTATTTTTAATTTCTAATTATTCGAAACTGACAAAAGAGCACAGTATTATTCTGCCTTGGTGATGTAAAAGGAAAATTTAGAAGTCTGTTAAACAATAAATAACTTTATAAAGCCAGATTTTTGGTTATATATTAATCTTTTAGTCTGCCACAATAATGAATTTAAATAAAAAAACATAAAAATGAGGGCTTTTCTCAGCCATTAGAAGGTGAGATTAAAAAAGAGATTAATTAGATTAATTAATTACAGGTCATAATTAATTAATCTAAAAAAATGTATCTCCTGACAGCACTAGCTGTTTTGTATCCACATTAGCTTGTTGTTAGCGCTAGCTAACATGTGCTTTGTCCATTGAGTTAGTAGCTTTTTTAATCCTTGACTCAAGAGCCAGAATTAGGTCACTTAGCATTAAAAACGCATTACTCTGAAAATATTCTGGTGCTTGGGCAAAAAATAAACCCAAGTCCAAGTCAACACTTTAAAAGACCTTCAGAAACCTGAGGGAAATACTGATCCAGATCACTTTGAAGTGCAAAAGAAAGCCCGACTGCTTGGAAACAAAATAAGACAGATAACCAGATTTTTGTGGCTGCAATGACAAACGGGCATCAGCTGATTGTGTGATCAGAATTCACTTAGAATACACAGTGAACTAATGCAAGGCCCTGATATGATGCACTGTTTAAAAATGAATAATGTGTCATTGACAGCTGAGGGAAAAAGATAAAATGACCTTCTGCATTCATGTGTGCATCCATCAGAATACCGACTAAACCGAGGATCTGATTGAAAATATGAAGAGTAGACCTCACTAGATCCACTATGAGCCACATGGTTTCACAAAGACAAGTTCAGGTCACTAAAAGGTTTACATGTAAAATAAATAACATCCTGTAAAAACTGGACTTTGTTAACCAAGAGTCAGGAGAAGGACAGCCAGGCTGGCAGCATGACGGGAGTCGGTTTCACAGAGGCAGCAGAAAACTGCAGGAAATGGATGGACAGGGTTTCACTGTAAAGATTTAGCAATGATTCAAATTAAAATCGTGAACCTGACAGAACAAAAAAGATTGCTTTACTGGGAGGAGAACCAATTATTACAATATTTCAGTTTCTGTAGAAATCCAACAGCATATGCAAACTGTTGGCAGCCGCAGGGAGCGGAAAAAATGGGTGACCTTTAACAAGAGCAGGTATTGTCTTTCTCCAGATATTTCACAAATGTGTGTGTGTGTGTGTGTGTGTGTGTGTGTGTGAACGCTCGCTGGTGGGAAGAGGGATACCATCCGATTACGTCCCATGAAAAATCAAACCACTTTCCCTTCTGTAAATGTCAACAACACCAGATCTGTCGGACGGTTTTAGGAACAATGCGACACATTTGGGTTTGTTCATGTGTGGAGATCATACTCGCTTCCCAAAGAGACGCCAAACTGATGGCTCCTGGTGCGCGTGAGTCCCTACCTGTCTGTTTGGAGGTGTGAAAGGAAACGACAATGAGATGAAAAGAGAAAAAAGAAGGAGCAGAACGTAGCAATTAAACAGACTTCAGTTTTATCCTTTTCAAGACTCTCCACTGTCATGTGGAACCAATAATTTGGCACTTGGACATGTGCTTTCAAACAGGCCGTTAGCATGCAATTCCAGTATGGTTCCAAAATAAAAAAGTAATTTAAAGAAGAAAAAAAAACTAACAAAAAAACCATATTGTGGTTGCAAGCAATATAATGGGAATACAGTACCTTAGATCTGAACGGCTCAGGGAATCCTCCATGAGGAATTCCAACATATCCCTGCAGGAATTCCACCACAGACTGTGGGAAGGACAGCTCGTCCGCACTCTCCTCCACCTCTGCTCGGGTCAGGTTGTTCTGCACCATGAACTGGGCAAGGTCACCCACGATCTTTGATGATGGAGTCACCTGAGAAGGAAAGCCGGGTTAGTCCATCAGGAGAAAGAGAACAGGATGGAGCAGCATCTCAGCACGCTAATGAAATCTAAATCTGCTCAGACCTTCAACAGATGCTTTGGTATGTTTCAAATGCTCCTTATACCCATCAAGAATCAGAGTTTCACAGAAAAACAAGCTCTCACTCAGACATGATATTGCAGCAGTTTAACTTTCATTTCTGCAGAAGGTCGTTGTTGCAGCATCTGCAAGGCATGAACGTTTGTCTCTTTGTAGACTCACTGGGTGGTTTCCTGTCAGCTGAGCTCAGGTAGGACAGCATACTCACAGGCAGCTATTAATGAAGATCCTGAGTAACACTGAAGGAAGAAGAAGTTTGCATAGTCTTCTAATCACCTGGTTTAACTGTTGGTAAAAACAGACTGAAGAGGGCAGGAGATTCTAATGGTACATGGTTATGGTTCAGGTAGAGTCTTAGCAAACTGCTCCAGGTCTGGGGAGTGCTAAATGAGGAAGATTATTTTGTATAAATAATGTTTTTTACTACATTGGGTACTGTCTCTGTTAGCTGCTCCCGTTGCTGGAGCTCCTATCCACTCACCACCTCTGGAACAAGCCAGCAGAGACATTTAAATGCCAATTTTACAACAGAGAGATACATAAACTTGTCAAAACGTAGAAGATATTGAGTGTTTCCCAGCGGTTCCATTTCATGGGTTTTTCATCTCAAATTCTCAGAGCTTGTTTGTACAACATCAAAGGTTTCAAAGCAGATTGAGCTGCTCAGCTCCAGACTGACGGACAGTAGAAAGGCATGGAGGTGCAACTGGACAGCCTGGCAGGTAAACATGAGCTGAAAACAGGTACGGTTTAACGGCAGTTTGAGATTAAAGTCAAAACGGCAGGAGCAGGGAACCTCAACCACACCACCAAGCACATGTGGGAGTGCCCATGGACATGACATCTCCACGCACCACCCCCACATGACGCGCTCTGGGAATACTGGATGTAGGCCACGTCATCAATCCACCTGATGACAGCCCATGAAGAAGGCCTCAGTGTTGGCAGGTAAAGAGATTTTTACATCATTTCTCTTACTAATATTCCATGCTTACTAGAAGAAACCATTTCTATAATTTATCAACCGTGGCACAATGAACCTCATTTCCTGGGAACCTCAATGTTGTTAAAGCAATGACCTTACTATAAATGTACTTATTCCTGCTTCTGATCCAGCACCATGATGCTCTAAAATACCACCATTAACTCAAATGCAGGTCAAGACCATTGGCTCTAGATCGAGTTTTATTCACAAACTCCAAATACAACCTCCTATGAGGCATACTGGTCCTAGCATGCCTTTGTGATGCTGAGATCACACTGGAACTGCAATAACAATAAAGCCAAATTTATTATTCAGCATTTTCTGGATAAACTGGGTTGAATAACTGCTGCTACACATTTAATCACAAGAGAACTCATTACGTCCTTTAATCTTTCAAAATAAAAGTCTCAAACATACACAATGAGAAGTGACCTGAACATACTCTCAAAACATTCCAACTTTCATTTCGTTCATTAAGAATTTAATCTCAAAACTGGGAAACGGTTCACTTTCCTTTTTCCCTGAGCAGCAGCACCAGAAACCCCAGAGAATAAATCATACATCAGAGATACAAACCTCTATTAAACATAAAAATCATCACATTTTAGAGCGAGCCAGGAGAGGGCAGGGTGCTGTTTAAACCCAACCTTTGGTTGATAAGCTGTGAACTTAAAACGCTGACAGCTGAGGAGAATAAAGAGTGGACTGGTGTTCTACAGGACGTCTATTTTCCTGGCAATTAGTGCATTCTGGAAGAGAGAAAGAATCAGGTGGACGAGCAAATAGGGATCAAATTGAAATTCCTAAAACACAGGTTGGACACCTATTTCCTGGCCATGCTGCCAAACGGCTGAGACAGGAAGAACGCTGATCCCTCAGGGATTTGAGAAATCCTCCTGGATTCAGGCGCTTGTTAGGAACAATAAGAGAAACCCTTTCTACTAAATGAGATGAGTGAGCACTTCCTGTTTGCACCAACACCTACAGCTGACAATGAAAGACGTCTTTAACTGTTTACAGACAAGCTTAAGAGATTTGAACGGGTTGCTGAAATCCCTGGAGAGGCCATTACGTTGGTGGAGCTGCTGCACAAGCGCTAACGAGAAAAGTTACTTAAATATATGCGAGACATAATGAGGCAGCATGACTGGGCCTCTCAGTCTGCCTTCTATCTGCTACGACTTTATCTCATTAATCAAGTTTATGAATAATCCGTCATCCAAGACATCAACTACAATCACTTTAGTCCGTCTCATTTTTCTGCAGCCCGTATGACAAATACTTCTCTTTTTTCCTCCATCCACAGTAAGATCAAGAGTGTTAATATCTGTTGATGAATCACCCGACTCCAGCCCTCTCTGGGAGAATTACACACAGAGGAAAAAAGAAATCATATCAGCTGTGTATGAGCTTCATGTGATGTGTGAGCTTTTAAATAATTTTAGACCAGGCGTGAAGTCAATCGTATCCTGGTCACAAAACTCCTCTGCTCCTTCGTGGTCAGGCAATAAAATACCACTGTTCTCCCAGTTTAGATGTGAAAAAGGGCATTTGTCTAAAAAATATAAGCTTTTAGTGTAAAAGACAGATTTTGTCTGGCAAAATACCTTTGAAGTAAAAAACTCTAACTTTCATGGTGTGAAAAAAATCCAACTATAAATATAAACATAAGGTAATAGCTTGAGTAGCGTCCGTCCATCCAAGGTCGCAGGGGTAAGGTCCAGTAGCCATAGCCAGACTTCCCTCTCCTCAGCTCTTCCCATGGCGTTCCCAGGCCAGAGAGGATATATATTTCCTTCAGGAAGTTCTGAGTCTTCTTAGGGATCTCCTCCCAATTGGACCTGCCTGGAAAGCCTCCAGAGGAAGGCAACCAGGAAGCATCCTAATCAGATGTCAATACCACCTCAGCTGACTTGTTTCGATGTGGAGGAGCAGCGGCTCTACTCCGATGATGAAGTTTATCCCTAACATTTAGCCCAGATACCCTATGGAGGACGCTATCCTCCTATGGAGGAGGCTGCTTGTACCCAACATCTCGTTCTTCCAGTCATGATCCTCATAAGGTGCATTTCCTTTATCGGAACTTCCGGGTAAAACTGTGAGCGTGAAATTGACCGGGAGATCCAAAGCCCCAGTCCTCTTAAGCTGTCCTGTCTTCATATATATTTGGCCCTGTAAGGAATTTGATGAAACGTCAGCACATCACGACCGCTGCACAGTGAGTTACGTCATCGATCAGCGCAAAACGCGGGAAAAGCTCGACACAATGGAGGAAGCAGCAACAGTTGGCACATTTATGTTTGCTATGTTGTTATATGCAGCGATGGCTTCCATCAATCGTCTAACAACTCCTAAATAACCGTTCCCGCCAGATATATGCAGTTCCTATTTCCTCCTGAGTTGACATCATTTCGGACTAAGTTACAACCAATCGGAAGAGTCCCCGCCCAGCGTCTTCATCGGGCCATTCCAAGTACCTACCCCTGATCAGGTACTCAGAAAGTTCTGGAAAATGGCCCGGAAAACAGCCGTTCGGCCGGCTCGGTCAAGTGGAGACAAGCGCACATCGGGAACTTCCTGTAAATTTACCCCGAAGTTCCGATAAAGAAAGCGCACCTATAGATGAGGGTTTGAATGTAGACCAGTGGTACGCACTCCTGGTCCTGGAGAGCCGGTTTCCAGCTCCCTCTTCAGTGGTTTTGACAATACTAATCTGATTTTGACCAAAGACAATTTTATAGGTCTTTAGGTTTACAAATATGCATTAAAAGAAAAAAAACATTTATTCTAAATGCAAAGGGTTGTGTTGCGCTGTTATGGGAAATCAGTGTCAGCAGTAGACGGCAGTCAGAGCCAACTTAGCAGGGCCGCCGCTGTCCATACGCAAGGTACGCAGAGTGCGTAGGGCCTCGGTACCTGGGGGCGCCCAAAACATTATTACATAGCTGAGTTATTACAGTAGCATATTGCTCAGAAAACACATAAATTAGCTGCCCAGAGAGAGCCCTTGAGTGTTTTCTTAATTATTTAGCCTATCGGTCAAAATTTGGGCAAAATAGCTATTCTCATAATATAGAAACAACTCCGCCCGCCCGCACGGTAATCTTCCCGTTTGGTCATGTACAAAATGCCACCATTGCTTTGTTTCGTGAATATAGGTTTTGCCAATGTTCCATTATATTAATATAACATAGTTGAATATCCTTGTAGTGCCATGACATGAAGGGCTTCACAGATAAACTGCAGACTGATGATGATTCATCATTTTAGTCACTTTTTATCCCACTGTAAAAGAAATCATTAGAAAATCCTAATGTGTTGTTAGGTTTATTTAACTTTTGCTAATCACTTTCTTTTTACATTTCAAAAACATTCACAGGATCAATGCTTAAATATTTACAAGGAGTTCCTGCAGCCAGGAGGAAGATTCTGAAGATGAGGAACCCTTTTCAAACACTGATCAACAACCGCAGCATCCTGAAAAACTCCAGCAGCCATCTACTTCCACTTCAGCACAAAGCCATAAATGATGTAATATATCCTTTACATTTTATTTGTTTATTTAATTCCAATTTTAAAATAAATAGCAAGAGTTTAAATACGTTTTGGGTGCATTTCTGTTTGGGGGGGCCTCCCTGGCCAATCAAGCTTAGGGCCTCCAAAAGCCTAGCAGCGGCCCTGCAACTTAGGGTTGAGGAAAATCTGAACTCAAACTCAGAACGTCTCTATGATGGAGCAAACACCACACCAGTCCCTAGCCATTAGACGTGCTGCTGCACCAACAGCATGAACTACTGAACACACCCCGACACAAACCTGCTGGGAGTTGCAGTTCTGCTCGTCTTTCTCTGGCCAGAGTCGGTACATTGGATATTTTCTTTTTTAAACAAAGAAAACATAACCAGTGAACATCTGAGCGTGTGAACATTATACCCACTCACATACCACTGAATACAAAGAAAGACATAAGGGGGAAATAAAAAGGGAAATGGCCAGATAGAATACTAGATCATCTGCATATAACAAGACTTAACCTTCATAGATGCCTTGACTAAGTCCTTTAATGCTAATTTCCTGTCATGTAGCCGTGGCCAGAGGTACGCTGGTGAGGAGAGTAGGGTCAGCGTTGAGTTTAATATAGTTTAAAGCAAGTTTAATATAGAGAAATTTTATATTAAGACAGCTCTTTGAAAAAAAAAAGGTTAAAAAATGATAAGTCTAATGACGATGAGAATATACTCTTAAAGACTGAACTGCTCCTGATCTGTGAGTAGATTTAGTAAAAGTAAAAAAAAAAAACGTGTGTCCCATACGAGAAAAGTAAAATGTTTTATTTTTAACACCGGTGTTAGAGTTACTATTAACTCCAACACCAGTGTTAACTTGTCACCTCCAGAAAAGTTGGTTTTTGACACTAAATCAGAGTTAAAGTACCAACTCTCCAAAAAGAGTTAAATTAACTCCTACTGGTGTGGACCCATAGCCTGGCAAGCCATCCTATATATGTGAATATATAGTCTGGCCACGAACCACTGACGGCTCTCAGTCGTGAGGCGGGATCTACGGTTGTCTTTCAAAATGTTAGCACGCAATTGGATAGCGCTAGGACCAATCAGAGTAACGAACAACGTGACGTAATCACAGCGACGGAAAAGCGGGAGGCTTTAATAGCGTCTAGCTTCAATGATTTCTGTCGTTTTTGTATAAAAACATGTGAATATCAGGTGTACTGGGACATTGCACTACTTTGTTTGATAAAAATAAGAAGCCGCTAAGTATAGCCGACAGACTTACGCACGTTGGAGTCTAAATAATCCAATGTTGATGACAAAGCCGTTTCAAACGAACGTGTTTTCCGAGTTGCCGCCATGTTGCTTGGGTTCGCGGCGTTCGCGGCCGCAGCGCTGACGTCATCGGCTACTCCCGCTCTGTGATTGGCCCAACCAAAACTATAGCGAGTTGTGATTGGATAGACACAGCAGTGGTTTGGGCTGCGAGGGTTCCAATGAAGCGTGCCTAGACCAAACTCTGCAAAGCAAGAATTGGTCTAGTTCACTAGGCTAGTGGACCCATATAGACACTTTAAAAGTGTTGAAATCAACAGTTAATTTGAATTTGTACGTTTTCAGTTTGATTAATGTTTGAGGAAGAAGACTTGCTTTTCTGACTCTTCAAACAGAGATCACTGTGATTGATGTCAGCTGCAGGTAAGATGCTCACTACTGATAAAATATTAACCTCACTTTAGAGATAAAGTCAAACACGCTTTCCTGTTGTTAACTTCAAAATGTGGCATCTGCAGGGAACTTCTGACGTCCTGATCTTTATAACTTATGGTTCACTGCAAGAGTAGCAGCGGTGAAAACCAGAACAGGTTTGTTTCTACAGACATCAACTAAGGTCGGAGCATAGCTACAACGCTACAGTTCCTGCACAACTCTTCTTCTACAGCCATTCCTGTAGTGTCAGGTGGATTTTTATAAGAAGTGACACTGAATGTTTGAGGAAAACTGCACGTTTCTGTGTACCGTGCATCATCAATTTGTTGCGTTTATTACTCCTATGTGCTGTGACTAATACTTGCTTTAAATGTCTACTTTCATCAAAGCTTTTTATTTAAAAATGAAGGCAGCTGCACTTTTTCCCCTTCTTGTCCGAAGAGTTTTTACAATTCACACTGAAAGCTGCAGAGTTCCCATCATCCATCATAGCTGTCCAGAATATGAGCAGACTCCCTTACCCCTGAGATGCAGTTGGAGAAGTGGAGAAAGCTCACCACATTTTAAAAACCCAAGCATCTTTTTCTAGTCCCGCTTTGTTCGTCACACCATTTGCATCATTCTCTTTAATTAATGCACATCTCTCAGTGGACGGACACGCGAGGCTCCACCTTCCCAGCATCAGGACCGCTGTGCGGGATCAAAGTGAGAGACGGAGTGTTTCTGTGTAAAAGAATGGCAGAGGTGTGTGTGTGCTTGTATGCCTTTGTGCCTTGTGTCAGTGTACTTTGCTCAAATTTGCTTCAAAATGCAACTCTATCCAAACCCAGGCTCCCCTAATGGGTAAAGGATTATATCACCCAGAACGGTGTGTGTGTGTGTGTGTGTGTGTGTGTGTGTGTGTGTGTGTGTGTGCAGGATGAAAGGCAAATAAAACACACAGACAATAACATGAACCAGCCAAGCCAGGAGCAGAGTGAAGAATGGTACCTGTCAGGAGGAGGAGGAGGAGGAGAAAGAAGAGGAGTGATAACAAGAAGCTCAGAGGAGGAGAGGAGGAGGGAAGAAATGATAGAGAGATTAGGGATACATAAAGGAAGTCTAATCGAAATGAGAGAAGGTGGGAGCGATTGATGAAGGAGGAGATAAGACGGAATGAAAGTGGAGAGAAGACAGAGAGGGCGACGATAAGGAGTTACAGGAAGAGTGAGAGGCAGAAATAAAGGGATGGACAGATTAGGCAGAAGGGAGGAGAGGACGAGGCAAACAGACGAGAGCCGTCGACATCTGCAGCCCCACAGGCAATACAAGACGTGCTCCACCTCCACGTAGAAGAGACTGTGCATTTTAGAGAGTGGAGGTGAGTGAATACGTGCCTGTAATTGTAAAAAGAAAGTGACAGAGACAACGAGGAAGACAGAACAACCTCACAAAAAACAACTCATATTGACTAGCTCATGTTGCGACAGACTCAACTGAGCGAAGAAGAGGAGAAAACAGGTGAAAGTTAAAGACATAAAGTAGATAAATCGAGGTTTTTGGAGAGCTGGAGCAGCTCCAAAGCCTCTCCTCAGCAACACACCAGTCAGTGCCAGTTCATTTATTGGGTGTTGGAGCCTCCTTAGCTCTGTCAGAGACGATATTGTTAAAACAGCACCTGTGGGCTTCTGCTCAGGTATGTTTTGCTTGATTTTCCTGCTGTTCAGCAAAATATGCCTTCAAGCAAAAGTGATAGGGAGCAGCTTAAGAGCATGAAGAGATGAGTTTTCACAATTATCCCCTGGCAACGAGCGTTTTTCAGCTTTGACGCCAGCTGGTTCAGATGATATTTACATCGTTGTTTTAGAAAGGCGCTGATAGAAGCGCGACGGGGCTAAAAAAGGGTTCTACACTGACAACGTCTCCCCTTTGGTGCATTAACAAGGTGTTTAGTTTGCACTAAACATCCAGCAGCTATTCCTAGTGTAATAAAAATTTAAATTGTAAAGATTTCTAGGAGCAGAAGTTTTAATTTTCAGCACACTGAGCGTCCGTCTCAATCCAAATCAAATCACCAGACATCAGCATGCTGGTACGTATGATATACTCTGTTCTGGTTTCCTAATGATCACACACGTTTAAACCTCCACCAACGCGCTGCTCAAAGGCCCTTGGGATTAAAAACACATCACTGCTTGCATTTCCAACACTCACACCCATCGTTAGGTAGCTCAAGTGTTTTTATTTATCTGTCAAACATCCAACAGGCCTAAGATGGTCCTAATCTACTGAAACCTTCATGACTGAGATGCTTTATCTAACCTAAACTGATTCAAGTAGAATAAATGCTAATAAATGCTGAACAGGGCCCAGGCTAATTTTATTCTACTTTATAATTTAATTAATCCAACAGATTCAGACACATTTTTGTAAGTTTTTCGTGGCTCTAATTTATTGATAATGCTCAGCTGTACAGATTTAAGGGGAAGTTAGTGATTAAATCTGTTTTTGGTTTATTGGGTGTTTTCAAGGACCAGAACTCTCTCTTTAAAATATGATTCAAATATGCAAAATAAATAAATAAAAAGCCTCCTGAAAACTGAAGGATTTCACGCTGTGGGGGCTCAGTGTCAACAGGAGCCCAGGTCACGCTGTATGATGTAAGACTGAACTGATGCAGACACCAGTTTCTTTATGGGTGAATTCACCAATAACTGGAAAGCATGTTGGTGTTAACGCTCTCGTTATTAGACTCTAATCTCTTCACCTCAGGTGCACAAAAAAAAAAAAAACAGCTGATTGGCCTCACTGGTAACTGGTCAATCTATTTTATTCTTTAAAGGGATATTCCACCCTTAAGTGAAGTTTAGTCTGTTGCCATATTTTATTCCCCAGAGTTAAGAAATCAATCATAAACAAAAAAAAAAAAAAAAAAAAAAAAACATTTGCCCCTAAAAAATCCCCACCTTTTATTATCCAAACTCTGATTTAACCAGAAGATGAAATATTTCCCTAACTGTTTAGTTTCTGGCTGAAAATCCAAACGTTTCAGAGAATTCTGACTCCAACTATTGCCAAATGGAGTTTTTATAAATGACAACAAACCAATCAAAAAAAAACTTCATCAACCTAGAGATGACGGCGGCAGAGGACTTAAGTGTCTGCCCTGTAACCAGAAGGTTGTAGGTTAGAGTCCCACTCAGTCATGTCAGTTGTGTCCTTGGGCAAGACACTCACCTGGCTTACCTGCTGGTGGTGGTCTGTGGAGCCTGTGTTTTGGCAGCCTAACCTGTCAGTGTCTCACAGGCCAGCTGTGACTACAATGTAGTTCATCACTCCCAGCGTGTGAATGGGTGAATGACTGTTTATGTTGTAAAGCGCCTTGGGGGGTTGCAATACAGACCATTTACCTATTAAAGAAGCTCGCCGGAGTATCTCTTCAATCTAATGGCACCATCTAGTGGCTGACAAGCGTATTGCACTAATAGTCAGTCGACTCGGTAATTTAAGAAGGTGACTGCACATTTCTTGTTTATGAATGTGCTTCTGTAGCCGACAAACGGAGCTAAAACACGTTGTTTTACAAGTATTATTCTCATGTCATGTTGTGTTTTCATATATTTATAAAAATATTTTACATTTTAAAAACATTGCAGGACATTTTTAATTATGTCCCAGAATTTACTTACAGCATAAGAAAAATAAGTCATTTGATGTTCAAGCAAATGTTGAATTCTTTCTAACAGAAGATGTTAGATTAAACTCTTCATTTAAGACAAATCATTTTTAAACATGTCATCGTGGCATTGTCGTTATAAAGATTCATTCTCGACGTTAAAACGTCTTTAATACGATCTCTGACAGACCCGATCCTCCGCTGGAAGCTCCAAACATCACAGGGAGGATACACATGAGGGCATTGCGTTCAGGCAGCACATTATGTGGCCTGTTCTCTTTACGCCTGCCTCTGGTAAGCACCCCCACCCCCCAAGTTATGGACAAGCTGACAGTGTGAGAGACAGAGCCGTTGTCACGCTAACAGGGTACAACGGAGAGCATAGCAGGTCCTGCAGGCACATCGAGCCGACATTGGCTTGTGCAGCGGAGCCCACAGAGTCTTAATTGAATTGATAGAAAACACAGAGAGAGAGAGAGAGTTGAGGAAGTCTGGGGGAGAATTGATGAGGAGAGCAGAGATGGGGAAATGAAAGTAGGGAGAGGGGACCAGAGACTTAAAATGTAAGAGACACAAGGAGAATACAGAAAGAGGCGGTAAAATAACAGACGAGGTCCTGTGGAGGATGGAAACACAACGTGTGAGGAACACATGATGGAATAAAGAGCAGAAAGGTGAGAAGAGCTTAATGAGGGAAAAATGAAATGACAGAGTTCTCTAATACTAGGGTGTGATATTGAATAACAAAGGAGGGGAAACAAAGGGTTTAATGAGAGATAATGAGCAACAGAAAGGCAGGCAGGAGGTAAATTCTGGGTGAGAATCAGACTGTTGACTTCAGAATTGGTAATAGAGCTTCTCTCCATGACTACAATTAATGTGCCCTTCAGGAAATCGCTGCAAAGAAATGTTCTCTGGAGGTGGAGGAAGCAGGAATTTGCTTACAACCCAGAGCCTGATCCTGCTGAAGGTTTTCCTAAAAGTCATTAGTGACGAGACAAACAAGCCAACTGCAGCAGAGCAGGTGTTTGCTAAGGAGAGAGCAGAGCGGTGGTAATGGAAGCAGGGAGAAGGTCAACGATTATTTAGCTTTATGGAAAAGCATCATAAAAATACGAGTTTTATTTTATTAACGTACACATTCTCAGCTACTCTCTTCATTAAACTCTGGAGGAAAGTTTTATCTGAGATGTCAAAGGCTTTTACGTCCCACTCTGAGTGAATCTGGCGACGAGGTCTCAGATAAACACGCCGGCGCTGCTGCTCTGTTGGTTTTGGAAAACAAAGGAAGAAACTTCCTCCCCGGTGATTAAACCCATAAAGAACAGCAGAGTTTTGTCTCGTCTCACCTTAATGAGGTCTCCCAGTAGTTTGTTAGCTTCAGCGTAAGCCTTCTTCACCTCCTTGAACTTGTTTCCCAGCCCCATACTGTGAGCCTGCAACGAGCCACATGAAACAAACGACAGCAGCATGAGCAGCAGATAGGATCCTCGTGTTCAAGGGAGAACGTCGAGGAACGCTGGCCTAGACGCCAGATTATAATCTGTGTGGTGGAAGCCAGAGCTGTAGGGTTCAGTCAAAGACTCCACCTGTAGACAAATCAAGTCTGGTAGTAAACAGATCAGATCTGCTGTGGAAATGACGCAGATTAATAAGATCTCATCTGTTTTAGAGACGTCTGAACAGCCTCAGTTTAGAGAAACAGATATTTTAGCCACTAGTTGATCTCATTGGAGGTCGTTAAGAGAGTGGATGAGTTGTTGCAATTATTCACTCAAGTTCCAACTTGTGATAATCTGGATTAATCCCTAATTAATTACAGATTATAAGTACATGATGCTCCTATAGGAGGAGACAACAGCCTTCCTTTATGCTAGATGTGTGTTATCGCAACAATCAAGAACAATGACAAATACTGTCCAGAACATTCTCCAGGGCAGCTGTGGCTACATTCTAGCTCATCGCCGCCAGTGTGTGAATGTAAGGTGTCTTGGGGGGTTCTAGGACTCTAGAAGATGCTATATAAACATAATTTACTGGTTACCATAACATTTCCACATAAAACCCACTTAAAATATCTGAACTATTCCTTTAAATGTGGTAGAAAAATGGATCTGTGCTAGATTATAAAGTATGTGTTTCAACAATGCCAGTATTAAATATCACCCAGAGCTAATATCTGTTTAAACTGCTTCCATTCAATCACATTAGAAATAAATGACCAACAATCAGAGCAGAAAAGCAGCAGCGACCTGGAAGTGCAGGTTGGTGTACTGTCCTCCTGGTATCTCGTTCTCGTAGACGTCAGCGTTGCCTGACTTCATGGTGGCGGTGCAGTCAAACGGAGCGTACAGGCCTCTGGTCACTTCCCAGTACTCACTGTAGTCAAACACCTTCTCCAGGGCGATGCCTGCAGCATGGCACAAACACACCAGTGGAATCAGAAGACATCTAACAGTATAGGAGTGAAAATATAGGATGGAGGGTATTTTATTGTGAAAAACAAATATACAAACAGACCAACAGATTCTGGTGTTTAAAGCATAAAATGATGACGTGTTTAGGAAATGTAGCTTGTGATGGTATCTATAACCAGTTATTTCATCACAATGTCTCCAGGTTAGCCTCCATAGAAGTTAAACACTTATCAGGATTTAGACCTTGTCCACACACAGCTGTTTAAAAAAACAACAACAAATATCCGCCCTCCCAAAAAATAGCGTCCACACCACCTCGTTTTTAGAAAACATTCCATCCACACGTAACCGCATCAGTGCATTGTTAAGCACATTCCATGCCAGACCTGTAGGTGGCAGTAGTTCCCCAAATCCTATCCATTTCGTCTTCCTGCTCAACTTTAGCAAAACATGAAACATGGCGCCTAGCTCGCTTGTGTGGACCAATAAGGAGGTAGAATTGCTCTTAAATGTAGATTTGGAGTATAAAGTAATCAAAAAGCACTTGGATGATTGATGACGCGAGCACAGCTCTGAAGGCATCCATGTTGTAGTAACCACAGGTCGCACATGGGCAGAGTAGTGATGCTGTGAAACATAAAACTCCAGTTATTTCTGTCCACGCGGAAACGCTGAAAACAGAGAAAACGCAAATCTTCACTTTGGCCGGAGTTTAGTTTTCGTTGCATAAATCTGCGTTTTCGTGTGGATGACAGGCCGAATCGTAGAAAAATATCTTAGTTTTGGGAGATACCCGGCTACGTGTGGACAGGGCCTTAGTCTTTGTGGGTTTAGGTGTTTAATTTGAACTTCAGACAATGAAAACAAGTATGGATCCATCTGGAGTCTGTTCTGCATCAAACTCCACCTTCGACTAAAAGCAGCAGAAGAAGAAAAACGTGACTTTTCTCATAAATAAGCTTCATTCTTGTATATTCTACATGAGAACATCATTAATTTGCTGTGATATTACACAAAACATCTCCTATCCACAACATTCTGCCGAGTTTCACATTTAAAAAGCAGCTTTAACATTACAGCAATTAGCTTTTCCTCTACTCTACAACAGCAAAGTGACAAGCTCATCATTTCAGTTGGAATAAAAAGCGTTTCTGAGCCTAAATGTTGATCCCGATGAAGAAACGGAGCTACTGTTAAATGAATGTGCACGTAGCTGCTCCACAAACCCATCTGTTTACCCGCTCCCTCACTAATTAGGTGCATTTTCCTCTTTGCTTGCAGACTCACGACTCTGGCAGCTTTCACTTACACTTCCATTGTGACATCACAGCTGGAGTTTACACAAGGAAGGGGACGTCATGAACAGAGAGACTAAATCAGCTTCTAATCCAAATATTTCTGCAGGAACTTCAGTCAGAAGCAACAATAACAAATAATTAGTTCGTTAGACTGGGGCCACTTGTTGGTTGTTGGTATAACAGACTTATTTTTTACTTTGAAGCTGAAACGTTGCATCACTGTGTGTGGAGTAGACGGGACTTTGGTCCCACATCTAGAGTTCTCAAACTTGGAAACATCTTAAAAAGATGGTAAATGGTATTTGTATAGCGCCTTCTTAGGGTTCTACAACCCCCCAAGGCGCTTCACAACACAAACAGTCATCCACCCATTCACACGCTGGTGGGGATGAGCTACATTGTAGCTACAGCTGCCCTGACAGAGGCGAGGCTGCCGAGCACTGACGCCACTGGTCCCTCCGACCACCACCAGCAGGCAAGGCGGGTTAAGTGTCTTGCCCAAGGACACAACGACAGTGACTGAGCGGGACGCGAACCTGCGACCTTCTGGTTGCAAGGCGGCCACTTAACTCCTCTGCCACCATCGCCCCAAGATGTTATGGCTTCAGTTATGGATGGAGGACTCAGCTGGGTGGAGCTATTTCATAGAGGGACAAACGTAAAGCAGAAGGTTATTTATACTCAGCAAACTTGTCAAGAGGAGTCCAAAGGGGTTCGAATGGAATACCATGACCTGGACGACTGAGAACCTTCACCTGCATGTTGTCAAGAGGACGGCTGAGGTCTGGTACTTTGAACACAAAAAAGTGAGAAACTGCAGCAAACAGAAATAATAGAAACAAGTGTACTCTGGATTGGCAAGTAATCAAATGTAGTCTAACTCTATATTTCCAATCCTGATTTAAACCAATATATAGGGGATTCTTCCTCATAAAAATAGAAAATTATTTTAGGGTCCCCTATGATACAGACTGAAACTTTATCTGTAAAAATATGACAACTTTTTTACAATTTAAGTTAGGCCAGTTGTTCCAACCAAACAAAAATATCTCAAAAACTCGACCTCAGAACCTCAGAACTGTTATATTTTGAGTGACAGGAGAAGGAATTAAAGAGTTTGATGTATAAAATGTAAAAGTTGTGTCATTGAAAGAAACCCGATACTATATTTTCCAATATTATGTTTTAACAACCGATAATATCAGACATCTCTAGAAAATACTTGGCTTGAAACCTGTGGTATTGGTGGATCCTACAGCAGATAATTAACTGATAAGAAAGCATTTGATGCTATTGTTCATTCAAGGTCACTTCAGAAAGTACATCAGTAGGAATAAGAGGTGTTGAGAGTTATTTAGAGAATAGAAAACAACTTTTCCAAATGAACAACACTAAGTCAGAACTGTGGGAGATTAATTATGGAGTGCCACAAGGGTCGGTCCTTGAACCTACACTGTTCATACTATTTATTAACTCATTCACTGCCATTGACGACTAAAGTCATCTTTTCACATCCAACCGCTGGCTGCCAAAGACGACTTTAGTCGTCATTTCGCTTTTTTTACAGGGTGGGCGTCGGAGCGAGCCCCCGCACCATGAGAACAAACATCACGTGTCTAAAGTGGATCTTCATCCGTGTACGTCACACATCACGTGATCAGGAAGCGGAAAATCAATGGATTACGAGTTTGTTTTGGGCTGCTGCTGTGAAAAAAACGATGCGCCGAACCGGAAATGCGTCTGGAGCGACGGTTGGGCACCAGACTGTGAAAGAACGGTTAACGCTAGGAATACGGCGATTCTTCCTGATGTAAGAAGTGAGTCTACTCTTTCTTTTGGTAGTTTTGGCGTTTACATGATCATAGAGCACAATGTTCTGTGACTCTTCAAAAAACAGTAAAAACGCTCAAAAACGCTGGCAGCCAGGGGCTTTCTGATCAGAAAACAGCTGGCAGTTAATGAGTTAACGACCTTGTATCTAAGCTACTTGGTACTGTCTTACATGTTTACTTGGTACTGCCTGAGGTGAGTGATTAAACAGCGTTCTGCACATGAGACGGTAGTTTATAGTGACTAATAATGATCCTTTAAGCTGCATCTATAATCACTGATTAACACTGAGCTTTAATTATGGTGAAAGAAAAGGTTTCAGCAGGGAAAGATGACCCCCAAAGGTCATGACATCACTTCATGTAGCAAAACACAGATTTAAGAGAACATCAGTGGGCTGAACGTCAGTTTAAACATTTTGACTCTTTAATAAAACTGGGAAATTAAAGTTACACACAAACTTTGATGAGAACAAACATGGCTGAGGTGATAAACATCAGAACCTGGAGGACTGGGGAGAAAATCAGAGTGGAGATTTACAGGAAGCTGTTCTCACATCACAAAGCCTGTTTTTGGACCTGCTGCTAAAATCTCAGCTGCATTCATGTTTGGCTGCTACAAGCTGATGGACGGGATGTTTGGAGCATCAACCGAAGCCATGCATGATGAATGAGGAAGGACGATAAATGCAGTTAAGCTCAAGGAGCACTTTGGTTTGATTCATTATTCAACCTCCTGTGTGGAGGTAAATAACGAGTGTGTGCGCCGTAGCTTAATCATTTAAAAATAGAATTTTAACGGCAAATGAACAAATAGGAAAAGCTTTGTTTTTGCAAAAATGTTGTGAACGCTGCTGAGGGGCTGAAAGAGAAGGAGCAGAGCGAGTGAAGGGTAGGTGTTAATTGTGTTGCTGCTGACTGAGAGGGAGGGAAAAGGAGGAGGATGATACGACAGAGGCAGGAGTGGAAAGGAGAAGCACGAGAGCAGAGAGCGGCGGGTGCTGCAGAGCTCTGATTACTGGTTAGGAGCAGAAACGGGAGAAAGCCGTAAACAGACTCAGGTCAGGCAGGTACGGACGTATCCAAGGGAGCGCTCTCCTTGATTACAGAAGGAGATGGAAGAGGGAGCAGGGGAGGCGAGGAAGAAACACGCACAAGGTGACAAAACAGCTGGGTCACACCAGGATGAGTGAACGTACGCTCGTGAATGTAGAGACATCCTGTGTCACAGTCTGAGTCTCAAGTGAGAGTAAATTGAAATTCCATGAATAAACCAACAGAAATATCTCTCTCACTCAAAAAAACAAGCATATCCATCTCCCTCTGCACGCTCACTAACTGGTATGCTGTATCTAAACAGGCTTCCTGCAGCACCCTGGGTAACAGTCAGCAGCTCCACAGCCTCAACATGAACCCGCTGCTTAAACACGTGTAGGTTAGTTCAGGTCAGTCTGTCACGTGGAGTGTAGCGGGGACGGCCTCGTTTCTGGGTGTGTTGTTGTTGTTCTGAAGCTTCACGGACTGTTAAAACATTTTAATGGAAAGATTTTTCAGAGCGCGGCTGTTAAATATTTTTGCTGAGACAAACGAGCCTAGCAAAAAAGTCCATTTAGTTTGAAGGACGCCCACAGGGACAAACAGGACCAACAGTCTACTGTTATCTTGTGCTTGACAAAAAGCTTTGTAGCGGCGCTGAAAACACTGATAGGACGTCGTGTTGTCTGTTTGGTCACTAATCCGAGACACTCAGACACGCCACCACGACTGATCTACCTCATAAACGTAAGGAGAATTCACATTTCTAGTCAAAAACAGCTTTTGCTGCCTAAACGTTCACTCAGCAGCTGTGATTCAGACCTTTAAACAAAACTAGAATTGTCACAAATCTGAGAAACGGACTAGAGTTCACTAGTCAGTCTTCATTAAACTCAGTCTGATTTAGCCCAAAACTATTTAATCCTCATTACTTAAAGACCAAGTTCACTTGTGTTTTCAACAGCAGTGGTCTCTGGTATAAATGAATGCCTTGTGAGTCGATCTCCATGGGGAAAAAAAGCTCTGGCGCTCCTGTTTCAGGAAGTAGAATTGAGCCAGATCAGAAGTGAGCGTTGGATGACAGGATTTGGAGTCTTATTTCCTGATATGTGGACATCTCTCCTCTGATTGGCTAACAGCAACACGACTCTACCACTGACTCTGTTTGCTCTGCAACGTTGATGTTTTATCTCCACTAATAACACAAGCCTGGAGGAGTTCTGCTGTGTGGTGGAGTTGCTAATGCTAACAGTTAGCTTCTACTAGCCGAGACGTTCTCTGCTGTTTCCTGGATGCTAAACCAACAACAGCCTTCCCCGCCGTGAGTCAGGATGGGTGAGTCTGGAGGCTATTGTGTTGTTATTGATGTCTGTTGTCCTTCGGGCTTGCCGTAGGAGGACACGCAGGAGTTTATGGGGGTTGGAGGAGAAAGACAAAAGAAAGAAAGTAAAACTATTTTATGGGATCAGTTTAATTTGACATAAACACGGCAAACATGCTTTCTTAACAATCCTTGTCATTATGTGTGGAGAAAAGGGAAAAAATAAAAATAAACGGCGTGTGTTGATACGATAATAGCTTGCGAGCCGTGTTGACACATGCACCGTGAGCGGTTCTGGTACCTTTGGGTCGCAGTGCGATAACTCCACGAGGAACGAGCAAAATATCAAACACGCCTGTAATTTGTGCGACCACACGATTGCTGATTGGGAGCTGGTTGTGAGTTGTTAATCGCCTCTCGTTACCCCCGGATATACTACACGACGCAAAACTCGCCCCGAGCTCAAAGATTCTCGCACGAGGGGAAAATCGTCTCAAAAACGTGAAAAAGTCGCACCGTGTATGCCCGGCTTTAGTCTATAAGCTTTGCAAATACAAAAAGGTGAAACAACACAAACCAGGATTTAAACTGATCAAAACAGGTGATTTGCATTAAGAGCATCTGTTTCTCTCTTTTATACCCAAGTTGATGTGGTTCCAACACAGATAATGGTCACTTGAGTTGATAAAACATGTTTACGTGCAAATCAAATCATTTCGCTCAACGATGATGTATTCATTATCGAGTCATAGACACCTAAAACCTTTGGGATCTGCAGTTTTGGTTTAAACTCCCAGTTGGGAGTTTATTTGGAGTTCTGTTGAACGTTCTGAGATGGCCCATTGTAGGCAGCTAATCCTAGAACCAAACACCAATAGAAAACAGATAGACAGGTTTCTATGTACGGAGGCATTAGAGCAGCAGCACAAAATGATACAAAAGGTGAGTTTAAGGACAGTTTACATGTTGTTTACATGTATTCTCAACCCTAAATGCTCTGTAGGCATTCAGCTTATGATCACGGGTTTGACTGTTTTACTGATTAGAAAAGACCAATCACTCGTTCTCTGAAATGCTGACAAAGATTTGTGCATTCTTGGTAGGAGCAGCAGAAACCACTTCCTATTATATGACGAGGAATCTGATCAATAAACACGCAGCATGTGAGTTTACTGGTTTTTACTCCAGTTTGAAACCATTAACTAGCTTTCCTCTGTGGCATCTGGGTCAACCTGAGGTAAAGACCACATGACCTTTAATGTGATGCTAATGCATTCAGCTCCTGCATAAAAACTCCACCTTACCAGATCTTCAAAGGAGAACTCCAGTTAATCCGAGTTCTTTTATTATCTTATCTGCACTGGAGCTCTAAGCAGAGGCAAACTGCACATAATGGTGCTAATGTCCCGGACTAAAGCAGCATACAGCACATTAACGGAGCAGTGTGAATGTAAACAAAATTAGCCGGGCTCCTCGTGGCTCTGAGTGAAGGAAATGAGCTATCAGATCCAGTTAGCAGAGCTGAATCAGTTCTCCCTGCAGAATTTCAGCAGCAAAACCTCACATCACTTTTAATTTCTCCAGCTTGTTTCATGTTCCTTCAATTTTTAAACAAGTTTTACAACTGTCTGCTTTCATTTATGTTGTGCTGCTCTCCCCTCGCTGTGGGAGGTGGAGGTCACCAAGCCCCGGTCACTTATCAGCAATGGAGGGGCCCCGACGTTTTTCACAGCCCCAGAAAATTATATTGTTCAGACCAGAGTGGACAAAAACAAACCCGCAGGGGGATGAACACAAGAATCCATCTCTCAACTTATCTGATGACCTCCTGAGAGGGGTCCCACGGACCTGAGAGATCTCTGATAGAACCTGGCAGAAGTTGTTGGGAAAGCAAATGAGTAATAATTCATACAAAGGTTGCCCAGGAGACTCTGAACAGCAGCTCCAGAGTCAGAGCAGCAGGTTCAGGTGTTAGGGTGACTGTGATCCACGTAAAAGTCTTTATGCTTTAGTATAAAACACATTTTTATTCCTCTAACTGGCCGAAGAAACGATTCACGAACACAAACCGTTCTGCTAATCGATGCAGCTCTTTTTATTGACAGATTTCTTTCATCTGCGCGGCCTCCCTCGCCTCTGCATCATAAATGTCTGTGTACATTATTACTCAGCAGAATCCGCAGGTCCTTCTCGCTTAGGGCCATAATTACAAATGCACCATTGATTGGCTGATTGATTTTCTCCCCTCATGTTAAGTAGCACGCTTGCAGAAAGACTCCAAAGTTATTTCTATGCAAGACTGGTGATCTAACAAACTGTCTCATTAGCATCCATGAACTGTAATAAAAGCCTAATGTTGGAATCTGAAGAGGATTTTTTTAATAAACCGCTCTTCAAAACACAATATCTGCAGTAATTTGACTGAAACGACATTTCCTAACGCCGTAACCAGCGTCTCCAAAAACATCAATCACTATTACATCATCGTTGTGATCACCTAGAAAGACACAAGTGTCTCCTTAGTCCTAACGATGGTCTCAGTCAGGCTTTGTCTTGTTGCTATGCAGTTCTCCAAACACAAGCACTTTCCTCCTGCTCGTCCCTGCTGCCCGTTAGAGCCAGCATCAAAATGAAACGAGCCGAGTCCTTCAGGTTTCTGCACTGTGAAGAAGATGGCAATAAGAATAGACTAGGACTTTGCTGATATAATAAAACTAAGTATGTTTTCAGACCTGCAGTATTTAGTTTGCTTTAACCAAACCCCGGTCAGTTTTGTCCCCTTTGGTGTGGTTTGTTTGAGCAGATGCCACAGGAGGTGGTCACAGGGAGCTGAAGATGCTCTGCAGGGATACAGATGAGGATGCACTCTGTGAGCCACATGGGGATGACATCAGTGCAACTTAAAGTCAAGATAAGAAACAACAAGGAGGCGCACAGAAAAATGAGATCAAGCTCCAGGAGAGCAGTGTGTGGTCAGTGGTGAAGAACTTCACTGGATTCAGGCAGGAGAATCAGACAACTGGGAGCCAACCACAGCTTTCCTCTCACAACTGGTTCATCTGTTTTATTATCCACCTCAATCATGGATCCTTCTGCTGCTCCATCACTGTCATCAACATCAGGAGATGCTGGTGCTTAGCCTAGAAATCTAGACAAAGAGAAGCAGTAGCGAGATTTTGCTCTGCAGGTCAGTCTAGCTACGCTCCATTGTAGCCTCAGCAGGTCTACCATTGGTTCAGGTAAGTTTAGGCCAGGCCAATCACAGTGCTCTATATTTGTAGAGAGATGTTAGGCAGGATTAGCACCAGAGCTGTGATGGAGATGGCAGATGCTCAGGAACGGCGTTCGTTTGAAACAAGTTTGGAATCAACTTTGGATGATTTTTTTGGAGACATGAGCAGACAGAGGTACTTCTTCTATGGTGTATGACAGACTGCCTTGTTGACTGATTTCAGTCAGGTGAAGGAGCAAGGCTATTAGATCAGATGGTGTCAGTCCCAGAGTCCTTCAGGCCCTCGCAGAGCAGCTATGTGTGATTCTGCAGCACCTCTTCACCTCCAGAAGACACAGATGGACACCTCAGCAACCACCTGCCTTAATGCCTACCTCGGTTTGAGAGACTGAAGGGTTGTCAGCAGCTCAGGAGCACCACAGGGGACAGTACTCGCACCACTTCTTTTACTCTCAACTATTCTGGAGCAGTTTGTTTAACGTAGGTATTGATCCAACCTTGATTCAACACAACTACCAGGTATACAGTGCAAGTTTCTGCCTAATGCCTTCCAGTAGCTAGATATGCTTTTTTCTCTGTGATATGGCAGAGAACACAAACTTTAGTAGGTAGCCAAAAATGTACCGTGGGGCCATGTGGAGGAATAATGAGGTACATTTCCCTTCTAAACGTGCATGAAAGAGTTGAATATCTGCAGAATGATGTGTCTAATGGTAAACAAACAAATCAATGCATCTCTGTATTTATCGTTAAGTGTTTAAAATACATTATTGATATGGTTGCATGTAATTTGACCCAATGTTTTCTGCTTATACAGAGTTTTGTTTATGTTTTTTATTTAAAATCTCAGGTCTGTTTTATAAGCTAACAGCATGTCGTTCAGAATCCTGAAGACCTGTAACTTTAAATTATTTTTTAAAAAACAACTTAAATAGTTTGATTCAACTCATCGCCTGCCCCAGCCATTTATGAAGTCATTGTTTCTGACAAAATAAACGCATCAAACTAACAAAAACAATAGTTCTCAAGTTAGTTACTCACCGGTGTCGTACTTGGTCCCCTTGGTGCAGGCCACCATGGCGCCCATACTGGGCTGAGACGTCATCCCCGCCATGGAGTCAACCTGAAAACAATCAGTACGAATGCTGTTTCAGCTAAAATCTTGATTTATGGCAAAAGCAAACTTATACGCTTTGATCTAGCCGTTAGCTCATCAATCTGATAAGAACTGATCTCCATTTCTTCAAACTGATGTCTTCTGTAGAGCTAAAATACTGTTTATCTCTCCATAAAACCTGCACAGATGCGTCTCCCTTTAAGGATTTATGTATGTGTAGTGATTAGTGATAAAAACAGAGAACATGTTGTACTCCTAAAGCCGTTTTCTACTCAAAACCAAGTAAATAGTAGCATTTCTAATGCAGATTACAGGGCGTGGCACCATTTGTCATCATTTAATGATGTTAAAAAGGAACTGCTTGATAATCTTGTGGCGGGTGATTACCATGTGGAGGTGGACAGTCAGCTAACTGCTACAACCCAAAGCTTACAATAGAAACCAAACACTTAAATAAAACAGTTCAGTGAAAGACATTAACTCTGGTAGATCATTTCAATTTGTTTGTGCTTTCAGGCTAACTAGAAAGTTCTGTTTCTACTCTGGTTAGATGATAAACACTCACTGCAACGTCGACTACGTCCGCTCCAGCCTCAGCGCAGGCCAACATGGCCGCCACCCCTGCTCCAGCTGTGTCGTGTGTGTGCACGTGAATGGGCACGTCTGGGAATCGGTCTCTCAGAGCGCCGATCAGCAGCTTGCTGGCCTCAGGCTTCAGGAGGCCGGCCATGTCCTGGAGAGAAAAGGATTCATGGAGATATACGGTGCAACCCAGTCACGCCCTCTCACGGCAGCAGGACGTCACACAGTCACTGCTCAGAACAAGATGACAACCGTTTAAATTAGCCTCAAACCTCCACAGGTTTGGTCACACATGAGCTCTAAGGCAGGCAGGCTGATAGATTTTACGCTGTGGCAGCTTGGTAGATTTAAAACACGTGAATCTTGAGTTATAAAAAGTATTAATAAATCCTCCTGAAGCTTTTAAATGTCAACCCTGACTTTAATTTCATCCAGTTTTCAGTTTCATAGCAAACAAAGTCAGAAAGTAAGGGTTCCTCTCTAAAGATGGTTCTTCACTAAATGATTGTGTTGCTGCCACGTGTAAATGAGCACTGTGGTGATTCTTCTCCATAGCTGAATAATCCTTATCTGATTAGGTCAAGTATTGAAGAAGATATGCATCAATTTCAGATTAATAACGGGTTTATAGCTCCTGATCAGATTGTGTGACTGAATAAATAAAAACCAAACTTCTACTTTATGGAGAGAAAGACCATTTATCTATTTAAAATTCATTTTCTGTTTGTAGTTGGACAGATTCTGGGCCAAATGAAAGGATGTTGTAGCTTAAATATCTGCTCTGACCTCTAACCAGTGCAACATGTGTTTTATGGTCAAATGACAAACTGGGTAAAATGTAACCAGAAGAATTTTAGTCTTTCCCGTCCCAGTTTTAAGGTAATACTGACAAAAACGATACCCATAATGCCTCGAGTCAAATTCATTATGATGACTTCATACTTAAGGTTGTAATGAAAATGACACTGATGTCTGGAGCTGTACACCACCTGCTCTGAGCTCCAAACACTTCAGGCTGCTTTACTAGTTTCACCAGACGACTAAAGTATGATGTCATTGTTCTAAGCTTTAGATGGTTTGATACTCGTACTTTGAGACTCTTATTGTGAAGGTGAGTTTTGAGACTTATCAACGATGCTGCAGGAATAAACATCACACTTCAGACTGACTAGAGCTGGGGCATCCAATGCATGTTTTAGTTGTTTCCCTACTCTAACACACCTGATTCAATGGCTGAATCACCTGTTCGGCTCTGCGGGAGCCTGGTAATCACCTACTGATTAAATCAGGTGTGTTGGAGCAGAGAAACAACTAAAACTTTCTGGATAGGAGATCTCAGGGACCAGAATTGGGCACACCTGTTTTACAGGTTTCTCCTCCAACACACCTGATTATAAACATGCTTCTGCTGAGCTTGATGAGCTGCTGAACAGTGGATTCAACCACTGATTGAGGGGTGTTGGAGCAGAGAAACAACTAAAACATTCTGGACGGTGGCCCTAGAGGACCAGGGTTGGACGACTTTGTTACATTTACCCAGTTAAAGCTCATCCAGAACCCTCAGTTACGGTTATAATAAAACAGAACTGATACTTTCCGGGTCAGGAACACAACACTTGTTATTATTTTGACATTTTTATTCATAATCTAACACATTTCTCATGATTTTCACTCTTTTCTCTACATTGTTTGATTTTAATCTCAATGTTGCTATGCTAACTCTTTCCATAAGTGTAAAACTCACCAGTAGAAAGCTGCTCTTGGTATTGGTAACATTTCATTATTAATATGACATAAATAAATATGCGTACATCATGTTTCTTAGTCACGTCCACAGACACGTTTAAGACCTTTAAATCTGTTGATTTACCAGAGAATTAAACTAATAATCTCTCTGCTTCCTGGAAGAGTCATAATTCATGATGAGGAAACTTAGTTGTGCTCCGTTTGATGATTATTACTCTATGAATTTATAACACTAGCCTAGTTCTGCTTTTAAATGGGAACCTCATTAGATATGCCAGGGTTTTATGCGACGGCCACTGCTGAGTGTGATGATCCTGGATGCAGCGGAGTGGGAGTTTATAACTCCTTATCTACAATATTCTGTCATGCCTGAACGGAGAAATTAATTATTTGTGAGTGATGTCAATTTATGAAGCTGAAGCTTAAGGATGCATTCAGCAGTGAACCTTTAAAATGTTAAAAAAAAATCCACATAATGGTTTTAAATAATGAAAACATGTAGATTCAATTTGTTTTAAAGCAACACTAAATAGTTTTAACACTTTAAGATATTGTTTTCTAACTGGTTTCAGTGGTTCTTGAGCCCATAGACATGAATACGTAGACGCCCCATTGGGCGCTGGAGAGCGTAACAGCGTCGCCGCCATATTGGATGGGTTTCTCACTCTCCAAACCCAACTGGAGTCAATGCAGAGTGAGCAACTATACCTGGTTTTTGTGCAGCCTACGGTTGCAACAACCGGTGAAAACAGGTCATGTGGGATTACTATTGACTTTTCTAGCGTACCTGTTGGGATTTTATATTTTAATTTTTTTATTTTGTTTAATTATATTTATATTTTAATTATCATACCATACTTAATGTCTGACTTTGTGAAAACGTTTGATAAAATGTGTTTTTTAGTTGGTTAAGCACCTTCCTCATTAGAAATAAATGCAATGGAGGTGAATGGAGACCCATCCAAGATGGCAGCCGGCCACTACGGCAGCTCCAATAGGCAGCGCCAGTCCACGGGGCATCTATGTATATGCACTGATAAAAAAGATTTTTGGCTCTATGATTATTATTTCAAATATCAAATTAAATTCTACAAAATAAAATTAATTCAGTGGTTTTACTTAAAAAGAGCTTGTATTCATGTAGTGCATTACTCATTGATTGATTGTAATAATGTATCCTCACTTTTTTATGTAAATATAATCTTTCAATCCAAGTAATATTCACTAAACCAGTTCGTTGGTTTCATCAGTTAATCATTTCAAGTAAAATCTAATAGAGTTATAGATGTGAATCTAACAACCTCCTCTGTATTTGGAAAGCCCCTCCTCCCCACTTTCCTACCGGTTCAGACAGGTTCTGACATGTTTAGACGTGTTCCACATGCTCTCCTACAGAGACGTTTGTGACTGAGACTGAAGGATCGTGAAAAGGGAACAACGAAGGTAAGTTTTAAGTAAAACTTTGTATGTTTGTATGGCTCTCCTACTTTCTTAATGGAAGCAGCGGCAGCTGCGCTGGCAAAAAGTCTAGTTTTTTGCTTGGTAGCTATTTTCTGCCCGGTAGCTAGGAAGCTAGCTAAGGGTTTAGCTAACGAACTTTCTGGTATGGTGTATTACCTTTTCGCCTGGAAAATACAATTACTCAAATTCGTGTTTTTATTTTTTTGTAAACAGGTACCCGCGGGGAAAATTGATTTACGGAAAATTAAGACCCTTAAAAGGTACTTAAAAAAGTATAGAATTGATACAGCTCTATTAGATACTCATCTGTATAGTTTATCAGCAAAACACATTGGTTTAGGTGTTACTCGCACTTTGTCGTATTCAGAATTGACGTTTCCAGACATTCACAGGGATTTGAATGCAGAAATACCCAGAAAGGCATTTTTGAGGTTAAATTCTAAAATTTCTCAAGATGTGTCCTCAAGCATAAGGAACATTTCACAAGAACATGTTAACAGGAAAAAAACGATTTTCATCAGAGTGGGTCTTTTAAACCCTTTTGACATTTGAATGTAGGGCTGCACGATTATGGCAAAAATGATAATCACGATTATTTTGAATGAAATTGATATCTCGATTATTTAACACGATTATTCAGTAACTTTGATTAAAGTCATTTATTGAACATAATATTGACTTTTTAACATTTATCATCTATTCTGTAGCTTTACAGACATTTAGCAAAACTGACTTATAATTCTCCCAAACTAAAAGTGTAACTTTGGCTAAAGTGCAACAACAACTGAAATGTACAAAAACACACTGTATTAAAAAGCAATGGCGTTTGTTATTTCTTTGTGTCTTCGAGAGCTTGTGGGGTATTTTGTTGCGTTGTAGAGGGTGTTCTCAATGCATGTTTGGGAAGTGGAAGCTGTCGGGGTTGAGACGGTTTTCGTCTCTTTGTTCTTTCATTGCCTGATCATATATCACTTTGTGTGATGACTTTAAGTGGTTAAAAAGATTTGAGATCAGAAAAAGATCAGAGCTGTTCCACTACTGCGGCCGTGCGGCGCAGTGCGCCGCCCGCCGTTCCACCATCCGGCAAAAATAGGATCGATTCTATTTTTGCCGGACGCCGGAGAACCTCCGCAGTCAATGTACAGAAATCACAACCGCCCAACAGTTCGTGCCGGAGCGCAGCGGAGCGGAGATAGTGGTATTTGGGGGTGTGAGAGACTGGCGTCGTCACAGGCTTACATGTGATGCTGCGCTGTGTTACACACAAATCAGCACGGGGGAAACAAATGAACGGAACAAAAAAAAAATCGGATTTTTTTCTTTTCATGATTGTTAAAAATCCATATCGTAATTGAGATTAAAATTCAATTAATCGCCCAGCCCTATTTGAATGTGCTGTTATTTATGCTACATATGTATTTTTTGCAATAAATGTTGTTTTTGTGTTCAATAGCATGATGTCCATGGCAGAAGGGACATCACCCTCCGCTGCCTAATAGAGTATCTTGGAGAGAGTGGGGAGGAGCTAATCCAAGACTATCAGGTATCTGATCATCATTCCCATATTAAACTGATTGTTTCGCATTACAGCGTGATCTTCATTTGTGAAATTACTTTTCAAAGATTCTCTACACCTGTTATTTGTCTTTTGTTTTTTTTTAAAGCTGTACTCCGCAACTTTTACACCTCAAAATAATGTTTTTCTCACACTTTCTGGCAAATGACTATAATCTAATTTGTCATTGACTTGGCGGGTCTCAGCTTTTGACAGCACTATAGAAGTTTTGTGGCAGTGCTCCGTCGCCAACGTCTGACTGAGACACGCTTTATGGCAGAATCATAGATCTGTAGTATTAGAAACCACAGCCATGGCTGTTCCACTAAAGAAAGCCAAAAATCTCATATGAGAAGTTGATTTGAAGCGTCCCCCAAAATTAACGCGACACGACGCGCCTGAATGCTGCAATATACGAGCAACCGGTAGGTGGAGTTGACAAAACGAGCGAGACACACTCACCATGGTGACTCCATCTCTGGTTTAGAGGTCTTTCACACCATCTACGATACCGCTGCTGTCCTTTTTTTCTGCCGTAATCTCAAAATTAACCAGTTTTGAGTTCTTTTATTGACGCCATGTTTGTTTTGGTTGTACCGGCTCTCTATCCGGTCTGAGTACTCTCGTTTAGTGGAACACTCCGGTACTACAACCAATGCAGCGCTGTATAGCAGCAAGTATATGAACAAAGACGCAGCCTGCTGCCTGCGCCAACGCGAGGTTAAACAGCAAGTATATTCTGGCCCTTAGAGAAGTAATGGCATGTAATATGGATGCTGATCTATGTGCTTTTATTGTGCTTGTAACAAATGCCTATAGCAAATTTTAGCTGCAATTTAACTGTAATTCACTATTAAGATAAACTCAGTTCAAGCTGATTAACATTCATTTACCTCATCGCTCAACATTACTGCTTGGTGCAAGTCAGAGAGATGAGAGATTTGGGTTGGTNGAAAAATCATTAGGAAGCCATTATAGACATTTTTTCAAGTGGAAAAGTAAAGATTTCAGGTGATGACTCCTTTAACATAAAAGAACTAATAAAACAATCAGCTGAGTCTGATGATGTGAAGATTCATCCTAGACTTTCTAAAACTTGCGTTACTTTCAAACTTTTCCTAATTCTTTTATTTGATTAAATGCTTTCCACATTGTGTGTGTGTGTGTGTGTGTCATCATTTAGTAAAACACACACACACACAATCTGGAAAGCATTTAATCCAATTAAAAATAGGAAGAGTTTGAAAGTAACGTAAGTTTTAGAAAGTCTAGGATGAATCTTCACATCATCAGACTCAGCTGATTGTTTTATTAGTTCTTTTATGCACTGATAAAAAAGATTTTTGGCTCTATGATTATTATTTCAAATATCAAATTAAATTCTACAAAATAAAATGAATTCAGTGGTTTTACTTAAAAAGAGCTTGTATTCATGTAGTGCATTACTCATTGATTGATTGTAATTATGTATCCTCACTTTTTTATGTAAATATAATCTTTCAATCCAAGTAATATTCACTAAACCAGTTCGTTGGTTTCATCAGTTAATCATTTCAAGTAAAATCTAATAGAGTTATAGATGTGAATCTTACAACCTCCTCTGTATTTGGAAAGCCCCTCCTCCCCACTTTCCTACCGGTTCAGACAGGTTCAGACATGTTTAGACGTGTTCCACATGCTCTCCTACAGAGACGTTTGTGACTGAGACTGAAGGATCGTGAAAAGGGAACAACGAAGGTAAGTTTTAAGTAAAACTTTGTATGTTTGTATTGGCTCTCCTACTTTCTTAATGGCAGCAGCGGCAGCTGCGCTGGCAAAAAGTCTAGTTTTTTGCTTGGTAGCTATTTTCTGCCCGGTAGCTAAGAAGCTAGCTAAGGGTTTAGCTAACGAACTTTCTGGTATGGTGTATTACCTTTTCGCCTGGAAAATACAATTACTCAAATTCGTGTTTTTATTTTTTTGTAAACAGGTACCCGCGGGGAAAATTGATTTACGGAAAATTAAGACCCTTAAAAGGTACTAAAAAAAGTATAGAATTGATACAACTCTATTAGATACTCATCTGTATAGTTTATCAGCAAAACACATTGGTTTAGGTGTTACTCGCACTTTGTCGTATTCAGACTTGACATTCACAGGGATTTGAATGCAGAAATACCCAGAAAGGCATTTTTGAGGTTAAATTCTAAATTTTCTCAAGATGTGTCCTCAAGCATAAGGAACATTTCACAAGAACATGTTAACAGGAAAAAAACGATTTTCATCAGAGTGGGTCTTTTAAACCCTTTTGACATTTGAATGTAGGGCTGCACGATTATGGCAAAAATGATAATCACGATTATTTTGAATGAAATTGATATCTCGATTATTTAACACGATTATTCAGTAACTTTGATTAAAGTCATTTATTGAACATAATATTGACTTTTTAACATTTATCATCTATTCTGTAGCTTTACAGACATTTAGCAAAACTGACTTATAATTCTCCCAAACTAAAAGTGTAACTTTGGCTAAAGTGCAACAACAACTGAAATGTACAAAAACACACTGTATTAAAAAGCAATGGCGTTTGTTATTTCTTTGTGTCTTCGAGAGCTTGTGGGGTATTTTGTTGCGTTGTAGAGGGTGTTCTCAATGGATGATTGGGAAGTGGAAGCTGTCGGGGTTGAGACGGTTTTCTTCTCTTTGTTCTTTCATTGCCTGATCATATATCACTTTGTGTGACGACTTTAAGTGGTTAAAAAGATTTGAGATCAGAAAAAGATCAGAGCTGTTCCACTACTGCGGCCGTGCGGCGCAGTGCGCCGCCCGCCGTTCCGCCATCCGGCAAAAATAGGATCGATTCTATTTTTGCCGGACGCCGGAGAACCTCCGCAGTCAATGTACAGAAATCACAACCGCCCAACAGTTCGTGCTGGAGCGCAGCGGAGCGGAGATAGTGGTATTTGGGGGTGTGAGAGACTGGTGTCGTCACAGGCTTACATGTGATGCTGCGCTGTGTTACACACAAATCAGCACGGGGGAAACAAATGAACGGAACAAAAAAAAATCGGATTTTTTTCTTTTCATGATTGTTAAAAATCCATATCGTAATTGAGATTAAAATTCAATTAATCGCCCAGCCCTATTTGAATGTGCTGTTATTTATGCTACATATGTATTTTTTGCAATAAATGTTGTTTTTGTGTTCAATAGCATGATGTCCATGGCAGAAGGGACATCACCCTCCGCTGCCTAATAGAGTATCTTGGAGAGAGTGGGGAGGAGCTAATCCAAGACTATCAGGTATCTGATCATCATTCCCATATTAAACTGATTGTTTCGCATTACAGCGTGATCTTCATTTGTGAAATTACTTTTCAAAGATTCTCTACACCTGTTATTTGTCTTTTGTTTTGTTTTTTTAAAGCTGTACTCCGCAACTTTTACACCTCAAAATAATGTTTTTCTCACACTTTCTGGCAAATGACTATAATCTAATTTGTTAAATAATAGTCATGTTGTTTGAATTATGAGTTCTTTCTCGCTAACATTTTCCGCACACGTCTTACCCTCAGTCATTACGACGCTCTCTAAGCTAACTCAGGTGTTTGCTAGCCATCCAAATGAAGTGCCGTCCACCTAGGCACCAAGGCATCTAACCTATAAGAACCCAACCGATTTGGCCAAATTGGTGAAGGGCTCCATTTGATTTGTCAAAAACTTCATGCTTCCATTTGATTGACAAAATGCGTAGCAAAAATCTGAGATGACCATTAATTGCGATATTTTTCTGTTCTTTACGATATGCCTGTTGCGCATTCTGATATTGCGATAACGATAAATTTTTGATATATTGTGCAGCCCTAGCGTGAATATTCCACGTCTGTCTGAAAACAGCTTCACAGTCAGCTTCTGTGAAGCATGTTGTGTGACTTTACATAAAATAGAAATGTGCCATATGAATATTGTTGGCATACACTTCTTTCTATACATTTCTCTCTAAATCATTTCATTTACTTGGAATCTATTGTTATTTTTTTCAAATTGTGGCTTATTTCTTTTCTCAGAACATCAGCCAAGAAGCCGTGAAAGAGGACTGCAGTGGCCAGTTGATGAAGATCGCCGTCATCCATCCCAGCGTGGCGGCACAGGACAACCAAGATCCCATGTCTGTGTCACTTTGTTGAGGGAACAGAAGTTCTGGAGGACTGCACAAGTGTGACAAACGCTTGCATCCTACTCATGGGTGTCATCTATGCAGTCAACTTAAGTTACCCAGTGAAACTTAAATATACATTTGAAGTGTTTCAGAAGCTGTTTTTGGAGCTTGACAACCTTAAACTGTCCGTGAAGATCCAGTCTCTCCGCAAAAAACTGTCACTGTGACAGTGTGTGTGTGTGTGTTACTTCTGCTTTTGTCCAGCAGAAACAGATCAACATATTGTTATTTCAAATGTTGGTCAATTTACGACTATTTATCTGGAGAATGTTAAAAAAGGCTAGTCTCCACAAAAACATTTAACTATAGGAGTTTGTGTCATCGGACGTTTGTCCAAAAAGACCGGTTTTATATTTTGTCAGTGTTCTGACAGTGGTTTTATATGTTGCTGTTTGTACGATACAGATTTTCAATATAGATTTTCTTGTTCTGCACTGCTTTATATGTACTTGATGTACATGTGCACTGTTTTATAAGAACGTAATTCTAATGTTTAATAAAAAAGTCTGAACTATCCTTTAAGCAGCAGATATTTGTTGCAGAAAAATGTATTATTTAAAAGAATCTTGCACTTTAAATTTAATTTTTTGTCACATTCCCCAGTATTATGAGTGAGAGAAAAAAAAAACTGTAACCAGCCCAGTTATTCGCTTGATCTGACAACAGTCTTGTTTACTTTAGCGAAAAAAATGTAAGTGAATTGGAAAAACAGTTGCCATTCACTTACAGCCTGGTTACTGTTTTTTTCTAACACTTCTCTAATTCTGGGAAATATGTAAAAAGACTAAATTTAACTATGAGGTGCAATATCCCTGTACTAAAACAGTAAAATATTTTTATTAAAATGAACTAATATATTATTAATAAATTTTACTTAATAATTACATAAAAAATTACAAAAAAATATGAGTAATAAATGCAAATGAACATCAAGTAACATTTACTTGGGTTTTGGGTGTACATGCGTTGGTAATGTGAGTGAAAGTTACAATCTAAATGTGAGTATTTCCAGTGAAATGTACTTATGTATATTTTTTAAACAAAGTAGGGTCTAGTAAGTAAATATTACTTAGAAATAGCCTGAGTAAAATTTACAAGCACTTTCTGAGTGTAAATCCTTTCCTAGCTTTTTTTAAGTAAATGTCACTCCAAATTTTTTTCAGTGTGATGTCTGTGTTTGAGCTAGCATCAGCTCGTTGTTAGCGCTAGCTACAGCAAGGCAGGGGTTGTTACGACAGTTGTAGTTCCACTTTCAACCAGTAGGGGGAGGAAGTGGGAAAAAGTATATAGTGTTGCTTTAAGAGAATTAAATCATTTTTGTTGCTTATGAACATTTCTGTAACATAACCAACTGCAGTTACATTTAAGCAGGATTTGTACTGACCTCAAATGTTTGACAACAATAAATAAACAAAGCTCCAGAGGACATTCAGTGGAAACGAAGCAGGTTTAGTTTTTAGTTCAGACTCCTATTGTTGCTTTTCCTAAATCCTACTTCATGTCTGCTTTATATTCTAGAAGCAGACTGGGAGAACAACGATTCTCCAGGCTGGATTTATTCTTGGAATACTAAATGGCAGCAAACAGCTCTTTAGGGCAACAGCTGGATCCCGCGTGGTGCTTTTATTCCCTCACCTTGATGGAGAGAATGTGGGTTCCAGCTTTGACGAGCTCATCAGCCAGTTTCACATAGTAATCCAGCGAGTATTTCTGCCTCATGGGGTCAGAGACGTCGCCCGTGTATGAGATGGCGGCCTCAACGACGCCACCCGCTGCTCCTGCAGCCTCCATACCCAGCAGCATGTTTGGCAGGTAGTTCAGGGAATCAAACACACGGAAAATGTCCATGCCGTTCTCCTTGGCCACCTCGCAGAACCTGGGGAGAGACTTTAGGTTAGACAAACACTCCCTGTAGTTTTTGTTGTGGGGACCTGACAGCCCCATCAGGTTAGTGAAGCAACAAGTTTTTCCAAACACGTATGTAATGAGACGTCGACATGACCAGAGAGTAGGGATTTATTCCTGTATCACTGCTCATAAATGCTGCTGAACCTGAGTAAATAGAGTATCCCTGCTATTTCCATGAAACACGGCCTGCAGGAGAACACAATAACCGAGACAAATGTGTACTCCAGTCATTATCGGAGCTGCTTGTGGTAAATCCCTCATTATTGCCTTTGCCCCGCTATCTTAATCAGGTTTTTCATAACTGCAGCGGGTGCCGACTGCGGCTGTGTTATTGTGAATGGGAAATTTACGCACACTGAGCTTTTGTTTCAGGAAATAAACAAGACATATTGTGTGTCAGTGTGTTTATTTGTGCCACCAGAGGATTACCAGTCTAATGTGAGTGTGTGTGTCCAGCAATATTACAGCTTAATGTGCTGTGGAGTGTGTTTTTATGTGGCATCAAATCAAAAATGCTGCACCGTCTCACACGACCTAATCCTGAATTGAAACTTTTTATGCAGAAAATGGTTATTTTTGTTTGTTTTGTTTTACACACACACACACACACCCTGATTTATCCTGTAGAATTCAATTTAAATCAATTAAAGAATAAAACTGCCCTTTGATTTGATTTTGTTAATAAAGACAATTAAGTTAGCTGAGCTGCTGCACTCGGAGCGCTGAGAGCGGGGGAGTGACAGCACGCAGGGAGAGGAGAGGGGGAGCCAAGCAAACAGATCACAGCCATTAATCACAATGATGTGCAAATTTTCAATGGCACTCCCCCTTTGGGATGCAGAGTGAAGAGGGAGCTGAAGAGCAACAGGGAGAGAAAGAGGGAGGAAAGGAGCGTGGAATGTGGGGAGATGAATGGAGGCACCAAAACAGGGAGGTAGGGAGAATAAATAATGCATTTATGATAAGAAGGGGGTGAGACACAGGGAGGATGGGGGAGGTCTGAGAGTGATTCAGAGGGTAGACGTGAGGAGGGGACAGCTGCATTAGTCATAAACTAGCCTACTAATTTATTTCAAGTGAGGGGAGTCACACCGTGTCTGCAACTGCAGGTGTGTGTAGTCCACAATCAGATCACAGGAAGCTTGTGAAGCCATTTAGAACAGAGGTGTGTGTGTGTGTGTGTGTGTGTGTGTGTGTGTGTGTGTGTGTGTGTGTGTGTGAGGTGTATTTATGGCTCAGAGTGCATCATGAGTACACAGCTGTACGAGTGATGTCAGTGAGCGTGATAAGAGACAACAGGAACACATCAAACATGCGGCCCTGACTGAGCGTGCTACAGCTGTGTGTTTAGCTGGTACCAACAGCTATCCGTCAACAAGGGTGATTAGGACCAGGGACCAAGTTCAGGGAGACAAGTCCACGGCAATTCTCAAGTCTCTGAAGGTCAAGACGTGGTCTGCCGGTACAAGTCAATTTATTTCAAGTGAGGGGAGTCACACCGTGTCTTTGAAGGTCAAGTACATGGCAAGAGTCAGGACTCTCCAGGGGCTAAGTCAAGTCTCTGGGGATCATGTTTATGTCAAGACTTTGAGAAACAAGTCTAAATCTGGTCTCAAACTTTGAAGACCAAGAAAAAGTCAAAAATGAAATCCTTGAAGCCCAAGTTGAAGGCCAAGTCAAAGTCTAGTCTAGACTTTACTTTTGCTACTTAAGTGCAGCTCTGAGGGTTACCCCTTCTTTCCACTGGACATGAAAGCAGCGCATAACGCAATAACAGCGTTTTGTCCAAGCTCATTCCCAACCGGGAGCGTTTTAGAAGTGAAACAGGAGCAAAAGCGTTCCACACAGCTGGTCTCGTGAGGTCACAAAATCACGTGAGACTTGCAACACCACGCGTGATTTCAGAAGTCCACACAATAACAAGAAGGGAGAAAGATGGCTGCATGCATCCAAAAAGGTGTGGTTTATTTTCTGTTCTGCTTACATCAGTTACGGGGGTTTGAACAGGAAATGATGTACGTTTACCTGCATTTGACTCTTATTTTGAAAGTTTCTGGATGTTTTACACTGCTTTTGTGTTTGACTTCCTGTCCGGCCTGATCTAAACGGCAGAGTTTGACATGTTTTGGTAGCGTCATCAAAAATAGACTCTAAACATAATGATAGCGTCCCTTCAATTCTGGGTTGCGCCCAAAACTTTGCTGCCGGTGGAAAGGAAGCGGTCCACTATAATGGCGGCTAATTGACGCGTAGTACGCTTTGCGGCCATTTCGTGATGCTTTCACATCCAGTGGAAAGAAGGGGTTAGACTCAATTACCACAGCAAATCTTTCAAATCCTTAAAAAAACGTTGAGCTCAAACCAACAATGCTGTCAGATTTTAATTCAAAGGTTCAGCTAATATTTTACAGATATGTGTTTAATTTCCTTTTCTCAGAATTTTAATTATATAAAATGTGTAAAATTGTCAAATTATTAAACATTGTGATAAAACACCCCAAGTACAAGTCTGGGGTTTAAAAAGTAACAAAGTCTGTAAATAATTGAAATTACAACCAAAGCAGGTGGTTCGTTGACCTCGTCTCTAGGGTGAAGAGAAGAACTTGCTGCTCATTTCTGTTAAACATAACTTGTTTTTTCATACATTTGTGTAACTATTCCTGTTTATCGTCTCTCAATAAAGAAACAGCTCAACTATATTCTATAGACAACAACATAGTGTGTGTAGGTGCTCGTCACCCGTGTGGTTCCCATGGAAACAACCCAGTCAGAGGACTTTTCAAAATAATATGACAATAACAGACAGCGAAACAGACGGAGGAGCAGCTGGTTTCAGGAAAATCTCATTCAAATTCAGGTTTTGCAAAAATTCAATAGAAACCGTTTTCAACACAGTTTTAAAACGGTTAAAAATGAATCGATGGAGCTGAGCTGTTAGACATGTCTCCCATTAGATGTAGTCAAACGTTAATGATGTGTGCATCAGAAAATGAATGATCAGTGTTTAAAGTAGCGTCTTCAGGAAAGAGCCTAAACAGGACCTGGAAGATGCTTCCTCTTTGCTGCTGATGGCAAACTGTTCCAGATCTAAACGAGAACGAGGACTGACTAAGTGTTTGATTTTTGGTTGGTCTGATGTCCTCTTGTTGTGCTCTGGGACAAGGCCACTGGGGCATTTAAAAGTCAGATTAACAAACAAAAAATTTGAAAAACGATCAATACTTTGGTGCCACTGCATCGATGTTTGGTCTAAAACCTCCAGTGCTTGTTTGTTCAAACACATCGTGGTTTTACAGCAGAAGGAGAGATGAGACAGCATCTTATAGAACTTGGTTTGGATGTTTGTTATGATAGACTTATCTTTGATTTGCTGGTGTTTACGGTTAAGTTTGCGTATCTTTGTTTTCACCGAGCAACAAACATAATTCTCCTGCAGGGACAATGAAGTAGAGTAGAGTAGAAAATACCACCTAGTCAGCACATGAAGCCTGGTTCTGGATCAGCAGCAGAAGACAGATCAACGGAAGAAACAGAAGCTAACGTAGTCTTTGTTTCAGGCTCCTGACACCAGCTAGTTAGAGCATCAGCTAGGTGTTAGCTAAAGATCCCATTAAACTGGTTTCATTCTATAAGGAGTCTGTTTCATGGTGACAACAAAGGTTTATTCTCCATTGGTCTTGTTTAATACACAGAGTAGCAATGTTTTTACATTGAGGTGCTGACAGTTTTGGCGTCACACAGAGATGACCCCTGGATCCCAGCAGGGCCGACATCTTCACCACTTTCGGTTGGGATGAACATCGTTTTAACCAATAAGATTATTTGGGGGCGGTGCTAAGACTGATACAGCACTCATATGACCCAGGATTAAAAGAACCGGAGAACAAGGACATTTTCATCTTACATTTCTTCCAGATGGTGGAGTTGATAGTCAGGAGGTTCAAACATCACTTAAAAGCAAACAACACTGATGGCTGCAAATCACCACAGACCATGTAGACACAGCTACATTGTGCGGGAGGACTTACTGCAGGTAGATTTATCTTTTCAATAGTTGTTGAGCACGCAGTACTTTTAGAGGTATAGAAATTTCTATAGAACGTTTTGGACAATATGTGTCATTGTTTCGACTGCTGCAATAATAAACCTACATTTGCATAAAGGAAGTATGGTTGTCTATGCTTATGCATGAAAAATAATAAACTGTATTGTTAGAATCTGTGAAGAACTGGGAGTCAACTATGACAGTGTAGCGATACGTTGCAATTAAAATACTTAATTGCCAGCCCTAGAAAACATAGATATATCGGATGATTTAAAATGTTTGAAGGTAAAAATTAAAGGTTCAGGTCGGTTTTCAAGAGTATTTGTTACTTGATGGATAAAAAGTTAACATATTAAAGGCACACTTTGCAGTTTTGGCTTGCTTATAGCACCCCCTTAGTGTTCCATTGGTGAGAGCAAAAGTGAAACTTATCTCCTCGCTGTGCGTTCATCTTTTTAACACCTTAATCTAACAGCTGAAACGTCTCCTCAGCCTTCATTAGTGTCTACAGGAGCGGTTCATCACTAAATCAAACAAATCAGCTGTGCTCATGATCTAAAACATGCTGGAAGCAGACTGCAGCACCAGGCATGTCAGCTTCACTAAGTCCAACAGAGACCGGACCGCCACTTTGAAGTTGCAAGTGTGGTATTCTGGCCACAGAGGGCGGTGGGGGTCTCAGTGCCATTTCATTAACCCTGTAAAGGATCATTTTAGCTCATACTGGCTCAAGAACATGATTTAAAAATATAAAAAAGTTGCACAGTGTGGCTTTAAAACTCATCCATCTGTTTATGAATCTAGAGATAACCAGCCAGATAAAATCTGTGTGTGTGTGTGTGCGTGCGCGCGCGTGTGTGCAGGAGTGACTCACTTAAAGACGGCGTTATCAGGGTAGTTTGTGTAGCCCACAGCGTTGGCCCCTCTCAGCAGCATCTGGAACGGGACATTTGGGATCAAAGCTCTCAGCTCCTGGAGCCTTTTCCACGGACATTCGGACAAGAATCGCATGGCCACGTCAAAGGTAGCACCTACACACACACACACACATGCAGAAAAAAGTGGGGTTTTAGCTTTCATCTCCAGTCTCATCTGTCATCCTTACTTTGATCTCAATTTCAAAATCCAAGAGTCATATTCCAAACTTTATCCCAGGAGCCTCAAACACACAGGCAGCACAAATGTAAGACCATAATGGATCCCGAAAAAAATATGATTACTGTTGCACATTTGTTGTTCATTTCAACACTTTCATCATTTCTTTTCAAAGGAATTTTTTCAAATCCAAAGAATGTTTCAGTGGAAGAGGCGGGGGAGGAAAAAAAAGGAGATATCAATCTCTCATTTCCCTTTCTGGAGGAGTAGATTAGCAATTCTCATAGCCGTTATCATATCAGCCAGAAATATTGGAGCCTCCAGTGGTTTTCTGCTGATCCGACACTGTCATCATTAAATTTCATTTTCCGAGTTGGGACACACAGAAAATATCAAACCCAACTGCTTCACTTAAGAGCCAAAGGGATGCCCTGAATAAGCCCTTTTAATGCTCTTTACACCCACCCTAATTTGGATTTCAGCCTACGTCAGCTTTTCTCACACCGCTGGTCTGGAGCAGAAATCATTTCAGGTCCTAACAAATGTTAAACATATTAGTTTTAGCATCTCAACACACATGAGAACATGAGGTAGAGTGAGGAACTCATCCGGGGCCTCAGAATCTATTCTTATAATTTGATAAGGTGGAGGAAGACTGACAGCTGGCCCCAGGAGCGGGACATTATAGGTGCAGCCTCTGCTGTAATCTGCCGTCTTTCAGAAAGACAGGAAGCCTCCAACCTGCTGTTAATGTGAGCCAAAATAAACCAGATGGAAACAAGTGCAATGCCCATGACAGAGGAGCAGAAAGGCATTCAGCAGGAAAAGTTTATTTGGGAACGCATCGTCTGCTAGAGTAGGCGTTTCAGAGACGCGAGGCCTTGGAAGATCCTCTGAAGCACGCACGCTCGGATTATTCTCACATAATTATAAAAAAAGACACTGGCAAACTTTAGGTTTTATTAAAAGAGACTGACATAGGAGAATTGCCTTTTTAATATTAGTCAAGTGTTTTAATAAACGTGGTACTTTAGCCCTCGGATCATCTGGACTCTGGTTCTGAAGCCGCTCTCTGCCCAGATGAACTCCATGCACATACCAACATGACCGTGCGTACGTTATCTGATAAACTTGATTAACTCACACACGGGGGGCTGAACAGATACATCCTGTGACCTAGTTCATGCTACTGTATCTTCCACGGTGCAGTGAGGAACGCTATATCGGGAAGGGACTTAATCCTCAGAGGGCTTTCACAGCCTTAATCTCTTCAATGATTCATTCTGCCTCTAAGCATCTGAAACATGTGAAAGCAATATTCCCCATCTAAGACCACTCAAGTGTTAGAACATTACTGCACAGAGACAAACAGCGTTCAATATGCTCGTCTGCCTTCGGCGTGGACCACGTGTGACCCGGGCAGAGATCTGAGAGATTCTCTGATCAGTGTGTGATAAATGTGGACTGTAGGGGGACGTCCTACCAGGAGAACTGGATTAGCTATTCCTCCTGTGGTCCTTCAGTGATTTATATGAGGCTCTATTTAAAGGTGCTGCTAGCAGCCAGCGCCGTGTGTGAGAGAGATGAACTTTTACTGAGCTGTGGTTTAATTTGTGTTTAACAAACCTGAATCGATAGGGCAATAAGACTGCAGACAACAGGAGGCTCTTTGGGTTTTAAAGGCAGATGCACCAGAGAAGACCAGGGCAAGGATGTGGAAGCTACATATCAACTCTTATTTTAAGCCTCTCATTTGAATCAGGAGCAGCTAGACGGGCCGTTTCAGGGAAGAAGAGCCTTAGAAGTCTCAGATATTACCTGCTGCTATTTAAGTACTTTTGGATTTTAGGTTTTGATGGATGGGCTTAGAACTAGAGGCACTGAATCTGAAGAAAACGTGTTATTACACTGTGGAAACATTATAAACTAATAATATGGTATTTGTTTTGGCTAGCTCTTCAAATGACCTCGGTTTAGAGCGATACAGCTGGACCGACGAGCTAGCAGCTAGTCCAAGAAGACCAAAATAGATGACTGCCATGTAACCCTCGTGTGAGCATTTGGGATGCATTTAGAATTTCATCTAGCTATTCCACACCATAAATGTGGAAAAAATAAACAAAAACAAATATTGTTCATTAAAGATCACTGGTAAACAGTGGTAGAAATAGTAGAAATAAGAGAATTAGTGGAAGTTTACTAGATTTCAGGCAGTAAATGTCATATTTCTGCTGAAATACAAGTGATGGTGATGTAAAAGTTTCAAACGGCATTAGCATGATCTGCTATGACATCTTTTAAGGTGGTTTTAAAATGACAATAGTTCTTTCTAGACTAGCCTTTACCTCATCAATCCAGTCAGAGGAAACCTTTATTTATCTAAAATGAGGTTCATAACTTTGTTTCTGAGCTCCAAAACATTTGACATCTCTCTACAAGAAAGTCTTTTCACTCGTTCCTGATTGGAACTTGGCATAAAACAATAAAAACGTTGGCGTTCCCTCTAGCTGGTGCTTATTTTATTGGAATTCGATTTTATTATAAGAGCAGGGGTCCTCAACTAAATCTGTTCACGGGCCGGAGGGCCAGATGCTCTTCTGAAATAAAGTTCAATTATTACTGTATCATAATTATTAATAAACAGCCTTCCCCAAAGCAGAACATGCATTTTCTCTATTCCTGATCGGCCCACAGCCTATTTTTGTAAAAGCTGCTAGAAAATGACATCCACACACTTTAATGAGCATATTTCTGTAACCACAAGGTCAATTTCATTACTTTTGCTCTCATTTTGATTGATTTTAAATCTTGACATTAGCTGAGTTTGATAAGGTGAAGAAAAACAATTTATAATGGGTGGATAGAATGTGTGTACAATTTGATTTTTAGCTGCGTTAGAGACAGAAACGTGGCAAAAACCCTCACACATGAAGCAGGAGTTTCAGTCACTCTTTTGGTTGTAGTTTTAGTTGTGTTTGGAGCACGTAAAAAAGATTTACATGGTGTTGTAGCCAAGAGTCTGCCGAGTCTTTAGAGGTACAGCTTTACAATATTTATTGATATTTGGGACATGAATTTTGCTGCTAAACTTCAAAGTCCCCAAAGGGTTGGGGGGCCGGGTGCAAAGGTCCGGCGGGCCGGATGTGGCCCGTGGGCCGCCAGTTGCGGTTCACTGTTATAGAGGAATCCAAATCAGACAGAAGGAAATAAAGATAATAAATCTATAATTGTAAATAAAAACTTCTTTTATTTTGAAAGGAACATTTAACGTTTGTGTTTCCATGTTTCTCAACAGAACTTTAAAACCTTTCTACTGGTGTTTAACTTTAGTTTAGTGTCTCTGTGCAAGAAAACACTCAACTGAGTATTTCTATTACAGACGAGGTTAGAGGTTGGGTGCAGATGTGTCCCTTTGTTTTAAAAGCTTTTAGATAATAAACCTATTGAACCTTGACAGAAAATAATCCTGTAGCAATGAAATAGCTGCAGATTTATAAAAAGTTAAAGCTTTAGATCTATACATTATATTTTTAACTGAAAGCCTTGACACAAGAGGATCCTCTACATTTTTCACAAACTCACTTAAAACCGTCTCTAACAAAAAAAGACAAATGACTCTGATGCATGGCGGCTCATAATATCAGCTCTTTGCAGACTCGTAGCATCAAGAGTTGTTTACACTTCTGCAGCTCGTGTCTTACATCTAAATTCAGAGATGCACTCCTGCCGCTGCATGAATGGAAGACAGAGAGGCAGATATTCCTCCTCCTAACTTCCCTATGAAGACAAAAGACTGTTTAAACTTCAAGAGTTTTCCCTGACAAAAGATTTCAAACCCCAGCACCCACCGCAGTTCAAACAGGAAGTTATGAAAGAGTTGGAAGGGAGACACAAAGTGAGATGTATTCACTGTTCTCTTGGTCTTTTATCATAACGGGATTGTGGAACTCGCTACATTAATGTTTTGGTGTTTGCTCTGAGCTTTTATTGTGGTAGTCCCACATTAGAAATGCATGGTCTGTTAATTAGGAGGAATCTCGAGGTGAGTCATGAGGTGGCGTCTCTGCAGATTTGACTTCTCATTTAAGAACATTCTACAAATGATCGATCTTACAGAGATCTTTATGAAGTTATACGCCTCGTCAAGAGCTTCTGTCAGGAATCTAGAACTAATTCCCATCAGAGAAACGCTCTGGAATGACAGGTCTGCACCGTTATTAAGCTAACATTTATACAACTGCTCAGATACAGAAGTTTGTAGCTGACTTTTCTGGTGTATGAAAAGAACTGGAGACCTTTATATTGCTCCAGGGTTTAAATCCAACACCTCACTGAAGGTGCATTAATGGACAGGGGTCAGAGCGGTCAGCATGTGAACTCTGACCACACTGGTCATCCTCCACTATGATGCCCTTTCCATTTACTCTTGGTCTTTTCTCCAGGGAAGTCAAACTCTGGTTGTTAGGGGTCTCTGGATGGGTAAATCACCTCCTCTAGTCCTGCAAAAACACACTGAACGTCTGTTTATTCAGATCAGGTGTGCCGAAGCAGGAGAACGTTACAAATATGTAGTTTGACATGTCAGACAGATTGTAAGGGATGCAAATTGAAGTAGTTTGGCAAAAAACTCAAAAGTCTGAGTGTTTTCTCAAGACACCAGAACCATTAAGCTGTTTAGTTAGAGGCATCTGAATTCATTACATAGCATTACTGTCAATTATCCTCTAATAACTGTAAAAGTCTATCAAATATCTTTATTAAAGATCTTTTCCTGTTCTAAAAGCCACTGTCTGGTCTCGTTGTACACTGATGAGTTCTGTTGTTGTTCACTAACAGCATAAAGGAAGCTGCATTACACAGACTGCATAGCACACTGATGGTTAACAAAAGAAAAAAACAAATCAGCAACAAATGATGAACTACAACTTTTTGAGTTGGTGTCCCATGTGACGGGGGACATCCTAGCTTCCGCATTTAAACTAAAGGTTAGGTGGTAGAGTATCAGCAGCCTGTGGTTTGATGTCGAGGCTGTACGAGACGCATCCTAAAGTAAAATAACCTCTGAAAATGTAAATATTCCTGCTTTTCACAGACGTTGAGTGTGAGGAGTTTAGTTCCCTGCTTCCATTGCAAATAGAGCCAAGATAAACAGTCTGTAAAAAGCTGATAGGTTTACTCGGTGCCCTTTTATCAGAAAAGCAAACATCCCTGTGCCAGCGTTCATCAGACTTAATGTTGGTTTTAAAAGCCTAAACCCTCGCCCTGTTCCAATCAGAACCAGAGCAGAAGTGATGCATTATGTGAGCCGATCAGGTTGTGTTTGTCCATTATTACGAGTAATGCTACACCACATCTGAATATCATCTTTGTGGAAACCTTGAATGTGCTTTCTTCAAAGAAAATGAAAATTTAAGACAGCATTTATTCGCCTTTATCAAAGCAATTCTCCCCTTCAGAACTAGTTCAGGAAACATAATGAGATGCACAGCGAGAGAGCTCCCATGGCGCCTACTCATGTCGACAAAGTTAAGGTTCACCATACGTCGTCCTTCAAACATTTGCTTAAAAAGAAAGTTAATTCTGCACATCCTTTCTGGGTAAGCCCTAAAATAATAACAGAATATTCAGAGAGATTTAAAGTGGGAGCCTTTTATAGAAATAAACTCTCAATAAGTATCAAATATCTGCATTTGACCCTTTCTTGAGAAGTCTAGTGAGCCTCATGACGACTGTTGTTGGTTTAACGTCCAGGAAACAGCAGAGAACGTCTCGACTACTAGAAGCTAATCGTTAGCATTAGCAACTCCACCACACAGCAGAACTCCTCCAGGCTTGTGTTATTGGTGGAGATAAAACATCAACGTTGCAGAGCAGAGTCAGTGGTAGAGCCGTGTTGCTGTTAGCCAATCAGAGGAGAGAAAACCTGCCGTCTGAAGCTACTCTCTCCTCCAGTTGACTTGTACTTCCTGATTCAGGCCTCTCCCCGAGTACGACTTACAAGGCATTCATTCCTACTAGACCACTGCAAATGTATTGATTAAATGAGTGTTCCACACCTTTTAATGTGCTGCATTGCTGTATGTCTTCCTAATATTAAGCACTCTGTGTTTTCTAGACCTCATATTTCAATATTGAAAACCCAGAGAAGTCTACAATCTGTTCCACAAACGCTTCAAACTGGAGGAAGCTGAATGTGTTTTGTGGGGAACGACTCAAAACAACTGCCTTTCACCTCATAAAAGGAGAGTTGATAACTGGCTCCAACACCCGCTCCTCAAGTGAGACGCACACATTTCCATTCTGTCCAATTCCACAGTAATTGCATCTCAGACACGATTGGATTGCTCATGCCTGGAGAAGTTTCAATGACAAGTGATTTTCTCTATTCAATGATGGCAGGCAAAAGGTACAATCATCTTCCTTTGAGGAAACTCAGACAAACACAGACAGAGCTGGGAGAATGAGGCAGAAGCAGCTTTTTCTGAGACAAGATTTTCACAGCTAATCAATAAAACCTGGAGCAGATCTAAAGCAGGGGTGAGGAGAACGGAGGAGAATGTTATCGATGTTTGGCCACAATGGGTTTGTACATTCAGAATGGACTCAATAAATGGTAAAATCATCAGAACAAGAACATTTATCACAGTCTTTCAATGGAAATTTACAGAATTAATGAGTTCAGTTCCTGTTGGTTTTAAAATATTTTCACTTTAATGCTGCACTTTATTAGCTTGGCAAGCCATCCTACCCATAGACCCATAGACAGAGCTCAGTCACGGGGAGGAATCTATGGTCGTCTTTCAAACCGTCTCTGCATGCTATTGGACAGCACTAGGACCAATCAGAGCAACAATGTGACAGATTCATTGATACGGAGCAGTCAACGGGGCAGTCCGCTATACACCATTGAAGAAGAAGCAAATACATTCTTTGAAGTAAAGGACTTAAGTACCTCTATCTGGTCTTGACTGAAAGAAAGGCCCAAGTCCAAATCGTCCAAAGTTAATAACAAACCTGTTTCAAATGAGCGCCGTTCCTGAGCCGCGGACATTGTTGTGGTCCATCTAATCTCTCTACACACATAGGCCCAATCCCAATACTCGCCCTGCGCCCTTCTGTGAAGTGCACTTGGAGGAAGTGCGCAGTAAGGCTTCACGTGCGTAGCACACAAGGGTGCAAATAATTTCCCAATTGGGATAGGGAGCAGCGTGTCATCGACCGCTATGCATGCCAGGATGCCGGTCGCTGTTTGTGCTTCTTTTTAAAAAACTTTATTAACAACTTTCAAGCAAAAAAAAATTACATTCATTGCTGTCCACAAATCTTACTCTAAAACAATCAGAGGATGAATAAATATCATTAATCATCTTAAAATGAACTACTTTAAATTGAAACTACATTATTTCAGAAAAGGCAATTGACCCATTGTGCCACCTTCTTCTCAAACTTCCCACACAGCAATGGATTGTGGGTAATACCCTGGCCTGAAGTCCGCATCGATGCAGACTTGGGCAAAGTGCGGATCAAGGGAGCAAAAGGAGCACCTTCCGCACTTGAGAATCGAGAAACCCTACGCACTCGCAGCCCTGGCCGGGAACGTGCAATTGAAGGGCGCAAGGGTGCGAGTATTGGGATTGAGCCATAGAGCGCTGTGAATGGCCCGGCCTACACTTAGCTGAGCCAATGGTAGACCTGATGAGGCTACAATGGAGCGTGGCTAGACCAACCTGTAGAACCAAGTCTTTTGCTACTGCTACGGTTTGTCTAGATTGCTAGGCTAGTACTTTCTTATGGCACTTACACACTAGCACCGGCTACACTCCACTCCGCTCTGCTCCGCCGACCCTGGCCCAGCTGCGGTGGTTCCACATTGCCTTAGGAATGCGAACGTAGTTGAGCACATGGGCAGTCCCCAAAATCGGCGCGAAAAATTGGCGTGAAGATATCAGTGATGTCATTAGCGCATCTCGTTAATTCCACAGCATCCATGAAGCGTGCTTGCGGAAGCCCCCGCTGGCTGATTCTATACACTAATTGGAGGTTCCCCCTAACTGTAAGCATGAATTTGAGCCGATCAATCAGTCAGCAGTGGGTGTGCCGGCCCGGTTCCGGCCCGAGGCAGAATACCTTGGGAAGAGGGCTGAAAACACATCCGGCTCGGCGCCAGAAATTCCCGGGCTACCCGGATGTGAACACAATATATGCAGACCTGGCCGTGCGGAGCCAGTGCTAGTGTGTAAGTGCCATTATATTGGTATTAAATGAAATAAGTAATTTTGGACATGAAAAGCCTAAGTTCAGAGAAACACATAAAGAAAAGGCACAGTTCCACATCCAGCAAATGAAACCTTAAAAAGCTCACCTCCCCAGTTCTCCAGGCTGAAGAGGTTGCTGAAGTTGTGGCTGACAAAAGGAGAGATCACCTTCAGGTCATGCGTCCGAACCCTGGTGGCCAGAAGAGACTGGTGAGCATCCCTGAATGTTGTGTCCATCAGCAGCAGACCCTGGTGGGCTCGCACAGCCTTGGCGAATCCCTCAGGACCGTCACGCAGCAGGACGTCACGAAAACCTATAGGTGGGTCACCTAAAGTGGAAACAAAGGAGGATGTTAGTGGGGTAAATGTGGGTAACAGTCAATGTAGTAAACCATAGAAATAAATACTATGTAAAAACACAAGTTTTTAAAGCTAAAGTCATTGATTCATTATTAGCTTTAGCTAAATGAGCTTGTTGATCCATATTTAAATAGCATATTGAGCTGATTTATGTGACATGGTGGTTTTTAACCGTTTCCTTTCATGTTGCTGCAAAATCTCATCCAAAAACGTGACTGCTCTAGGAATTTCACCAAAGGTTCATGCAATGCACCTTTTTTCACGTTCCACCTTTCATCCTAAAACAGCTGAAGAACCCTTTCAGATGGGAGGTGAAACATCAGAGCAAACCAATCCAAACTTCTAAAACCTTCCCGTCTTTGTAACGTTCTGAACCAAAAGCTAAAGCGATCATCTGTAAAGTAAGCTCAGCAGGACTCATTAGACAAATCCACCCACTGATCTGTAAAAATGGATTACTGTTGGTAGCAATGACGCATGTGACTATAGTTATCCATAAAGTAAGCGTTTAGTGAGCACAGACATGTAAGTAGCTGAACTTGTGAGGCAGCCAGGTGAAAACAATCCAGCTCCAGAATCTATTTCTACTTTTTATCCTTCTAAGAAAACGTGAGTCATCTCTCCTCTGATCCTGTTTTAGGTCTCAACACCAGGAGTCAGAGAGGTGTCAATGAAGCATGATCTTTCACGGCTTCACCAACTATATTAGGATAAATGTCCACATGAAAGGCCGGGTGCAGCATGAATATCTCATAAAAATTCATTTAAAATACAAAATCAGAAAAGAGAGGCAGTCTCAGAAGAAGCGGAGTTTGTCAGAAGTGAAGTGGGGCCAACACTATTCTAACCAACAATACTGTTGTCACTTCCTCGTTCTGCAGCGGTGGATTCAATATGTCAACACCCACTGTTGCAAGATTCAGCTGACTTGATGGTGCATTTGTGAACAACCACAGGTGGCCTGAAAGAGAACGTTTGCAGCCATTCTGTGAAACGGTTTTGTGAAAAGGCCCGTCAGTACTTAGAATGAGTCTCTGCCAAAAAACGAGCAGCGCATGCCCAGTCTCTGGCTTCCATACATGAATGTTTTTCTGTGCATGCAGAGTATCGAGACAGCTGCCGTGTGTACGACCAGGGTCGTCTATGGAGATTTTCTTTCAGAACATTTGATTTTCAAAGTTGTTTGCTGGCTCCATTTACATTCTGTGCACACATGACTTATTTTGGGATGCTCTCCCTACTGAGGTCCTGACATGTCTGTGTTCAAGCTGCCTGTCGTGTGTGCGTTAAAGTAATAAAAGTGTAAAACTCATCATCTGAGATCAGAGGCTTTAATCTAAATAATTATCTACACCTTTAAACTTCTGTAACAAACACTGACCATCTTCAATCCTAATCTTCCACATGCGACTGAAAACTAACATAACCTGAGGCGGTAATAAATTAGAATGTGAATATAGATCTATTTTTGCTGTGGTGTGTACAATCATCAATCAATAAGACTAGTTAATGAGGTTTGGGTGGCTCTCCAAGCGTCTGTCCCCATCTCTGTGCAGATGCATTTTTGTTCCACCTCATCCCTGAAAACAAATGATCTCTGCTGTAATTATTTCTAAGGTATAAGCTAAATTAACACCACAGGAGATTATATATTTGATCACATCCAAAATGCTCACAAAAAACACTAAATGCAACAAACTAGATGAGCTTTATTGAGTCCTGCTGCTGAACCTGTTGAGATGTGTTGCAAAGAACTGAAGAACAAAGAGTGACTAATCATCAAAGTCCTATCTGTCACACTATGCAGCTCCAAACTCAGACCATATTCTGATAAGCTGCAGTCTGTCACCAGCTCTGTTCTGGATGCGGTGCATCAGAGGGGGTGTACTGGGACTGCGGTGCCTCCACATATGTGACAGTTTCCTGGAAAACAGTCAACAATTGAGCGGATTTGTCTTGATGCTTTAGTGAGCCAAGAACAAAAAAGGTAGTAAAGAGATGCAAGTCCCACATGTTTGCTGACCCACTTACATATAAACAAACGGTCTCATTTACACTGAAAACCTCCCACCACCCAACTCCTCTGCACACAGCTCACCGCTATGTTTTTATGACAGTTTCTAAACCTCTTACCTAAGCTTTCCTCACAGATCTGATGCTCCTGTCACCCAAACATGCTCAGTGATAAGTGGACAGGACCAAATACACAGCCCAGAGGCACCTCTGGAGTAACGGCTCATCATGCCTCTCAATTAGCCCATGTATGATCACAAAAAGGAAATTTACAACCAAGGTATAAGTGTTGCAATTCAGACATTCAGCTTCCCTGTGAAAGCACACTACTGTTGACTTTCATCACCCCACAGAACCGGTCCATGACAGATACACTGCTTGGTCACAAAAAGGTCACACACTAATATTTTGTTGGACCGTCTTTTGCTTTGATTAAGGAATGCATTCTCTGTGGCGTTGTTTCGATAAGCTTCTGCAATGTCACAAGCTTTATTTCCATCCAGTGTTGCATTAATGTGTCACCAAGATCTTGCATTGATGATGGTAGAGTCTGACCGCTGCACAAAGCCTTCTCCAGCACATCCCACAGTTTCTCAATGGGGTTCAGGTCTGGACTCTGTGGTGGCCAATCCATGTGTGAAAATGATGTCTCGTGCTCCCTGAGCCACTCTTTCAATATTTGAGCCCGATGAATCCTGACATTGTCATCTTGGAATACGCTCGTGCCATCAGGGAAGAACACATCCATTGATGGAATAACCTGGTCATTCAGTATATTCAGGTAGTCAGCTGACTTCATTCTTGGAGCACATCCTGTTGCTGAACCTAGACCTGACCAACTGCAGCAACCCCAGATCATAGCCCCGCCCCCACAGGCTTGTACAGTAGGCACTAGGCACGATGGGTGCATCACTTCATCTGCCTCTCTTCTTACCCTGATGCACCCATAGACAGGCAGTGTATAAAGTAAGGTATTAAAGTCACTGGTTTTTATTGCCTCTGTCTCAAATTTAGGAAAATGTTTGAAAATTTTACAAGAATGCAGATGTTTTGCAAAGTGACATACTCCAGTACCTGTGGTTATGAAAGAAATCATTTAAACTCAAACATAATTTTTACATGTTGACCTGTTTTGTAGGTAAAATCTATATGACTACCAAACAAAAACAACAACAAAAAAGAGTATTCTGTTTGATTTTATCATCTTATGAGTATAAACGTCCACTCTGAGGAATAGGAAATGTCAGAGATTCATCTTATTTTCATCTTCTGGAAATCATCAGTTTCTGGTTAATATTTCATGCCTCCCCTTTAAATTGTTCTGGACAGAAGTGCTGGACAAATGTTGACCTCAGAGCCTGACAGTAAGTACAGTAAAAAAAAGAAAAGGTAAGTGATGTAAGGCAAACAGATGAGCTGAAACAAGGTGAACCCTCATCACATCCATTAGGAGTGTTTCAGAAAACCAGCAGGCTCTGATCCCAGAGGAACCTGGAATGTTGGACACAAAGTCATAGAAAAAAACTTCAGTAGAGAGCTTATAAAACTCCATCACATACAGTATTAAAACACACGATAACTGCTAAAAGCATCCGCAGAGAGTCACACAAACTTTAGGAGAATTCCCAGGAATTATACTGGCACTTCCACTTTATCACATTGGCTGTGGAACTCTGACCAGTTGCTTGGATCTGTTCATGTTATTTGCATTTAAACACATTTATAACCCGAGGCAAAGACAAACTGGACCCAGAATCAGATCTATTTTACTGTGGTGACGATCAATCAGCCAGACAAGTAAATGAGGTTACTCTGCCCGTTCACATCCCCTCCTGCTCTTTGACAAAAGATGAACTGATTGGAGTTTTTAGGACTCGAGGCAGCTGGTGACTTAATCCTGAAGCAGATCTGCAGTTTGGCTTTTTCCACAAACATAACCCGTTAATATTCATTAGGGATGTAAGAAAAATATCAATACACTAGAATATGACAATATTTCGTTTTATGATACCTAATCAATATTTAAACACAGTGCATCCATTTTTTTATTGAAGAATTAAATGCAAGCATTTACTGTTTTTCTTTTGTGTGGTGCCATTCAAAAATTCGACTGCTAGGTGGCAGCAGTTTTTCCCACCTTAATTCTGATGGAAAAAGAAGATATTGCAATAACACTGGATGTGTCGTGGAAATGTCTGACCTGAGGTTTCCAATTAGATTCTGTCTAAATTTGCAAATATAGTAATATATTACAGTGCTTCCCCTGTATTGTGATTTAAATCGTCTCGTCTCCCCTGTATTGTGATATAAATCGCATCGTCTCCCCTGTATTGTCATATATATCTTCTCGTCTCCCCTGTATTGTCATATATATCGTCTCCTCTCCCCTGTATTGCGATATAAATCGTATTGTCTCCCCTGTATTGCGATACAAATCGTCTAGTCTCCCCTGTTTTGCGATAGATATCGTATCGTCTCCTGTTTTGCGATATATATCGTATCCCGTTTTGTGATATATATCGTATCATCTCCCGTTTTGCGATATAAATCGTATCATCTCCCCTGTATTGCGATACAAATCGTCTCATCTCCCCTGTTTTGCGATAGATATCGTATCGTCTCCTGTTTTGCGATATATATCGTATCGTCTCCCGTTTTGTGATATATATCATATTGTCTCCCCTGTTTTGCGATATATATCGTATCGTCTCCCGTTTTGTGATATATATCGTATCATCTCCCGTTTTGCGATATATATCGTATCGTCTCCCCTGTATTGCGATATGTATCGTATCATCTCCCCTGTATTGCGATATGTATCGTATCATCTCCCCTGTATTGCCATATGTATCGTATCGTCTCCCCTGTATTGCGATATGTATCGTATCCTCTCCCCTGTATTGGGATATGTATCGTATCGTCTCCCCTGTTTTGCGATATGTATCGTATCGTCTCCCCTGTTTTGCGATATATATCGTATCGTCTCCCCTGCTTTGCAATATATTTCGTATTGTCTCCCCTGTATTGCAATATATATCGTATCGTCTCCCTTGCATTGCGATATATATCGTATCGTCTCCCCTGTTTTGTGATATATATCGTATCGTCTTCCCTGTTTTGCGATATATATCGTATTGTCTCCCCTGTTTTGTGATATATATCGTATCGTCTCCCCCAGATTCTTGCTAACACACATCCCTAACACATATAAATGTTACAGGCTACTTGTGAAATTATTTAGTAGACTGGAGCCTGATTCAGACCAGTAAACTTTCCTAGGTCTTGGTTGTTTTCTTTCTCTAAAAGTGATGTTTACTGTTTATACAATCTTAAGGTTTTACCATTCCTCCAGATAAATGTGATTTTTTTTATTTAGTAAAAGATTCTGGTCGATTTCTTTAACAGTGTTGTGATGAAAAATGAATCTATCAAAAGTGGCAGTAGTCATATTTAACAGTGTTCTGCCCACAAATGTGCCTGTCTCTTAATAACTGCAGTATGCTCATGTGTGGCTGATGAAAATGATTAAAAGAACTGATTGATTAATCATCCTACTGATCAATCTGTCTTCTGTAAACAGCTTAATGTTTGATTTGTTCCTGAGTTTAGTTTTACCTCACTGCTGAAAACAAATCATCTGTGCTCCAATGCTTTTCAAGGACTACAAAATCAAAGTCAGCACCGCTCACACCAAATAACCTCACTCTATGTGAGCTCTATGAGGTCTTCCTGCTCATGTTAATTGGTAACGCATAAGACAGATTTTTTAGGGGTAAAAAACTGCTAATTCTCTAAGTTTTCCTCCCATTTCTCACACATTTGCAGTAGTGTTCTGCGTTACCCACTTCACTATATTAGTCTCTTCACAATCACAAAGAAAAAGGGGTCAGAAGCACAGGGACTGCAGTGTCTATGCTTAAAAGGACCTCAGCGTGTAACAGTTTCCAAGGAACATTAGTGTTTGAGTGAATTTGTATGTTGTATAGTAAAAAAAACAAATAGTAAAAAGATAGAAGTCCCATGTGGCTGCTGTGCTTGACTACTGACCCACTTGCACATAAACATACCCTCTCATTTGCATTGAAAGCCTCCCTAACTCCCACTCCCAGCTTCTCTGCACACACTCCACTCCTCTGTCTCTCAGCCTCATGTCACTTCTTTCCTCCTGCGTTGACATTCTTCACCTGTCTGCTCTCTGCAGCTCTGCTCCTGCAGCTACAAAACGTCCAGAAAGACTAAACGACGGCACTCTCAGGTCCCTTAGCTACAATTTCAAAGAAACGGCATTCACTGCCTGCTAAAACTAAGCCATTCCTAATAAATCAGTAGTGTCTGTGTGTTTAGGAACCTTTAACGGTTTGATGCCTGCAGTGTGACTGTTAATGAGTGTTTTATTAAAATCAGGTGTGCTGGAAAAATCACTCATCTGTGACTGTGTGTTAAACAGCAGGTAGAAAGAGATGGACCAGGAGAGTGCCACTTGTTGTGTGCTTCCAGGCCTGCATCCCAAACACATTCAATTATTTACATTAACCACTAAGACACCAGCTCACAGGCACACATGCTCATCTTCTCCACATACCGGAGAAACAAACAGGTTTTCTTTAAGAGCGTCTGCAGCAGAGTATCTTTAGGTTTCAGAAACAGACTCTCTTTAAAGTTTGCCCACAGTCGTGTCTGAGCTTAAATTGTAAAAATAAACCACCCAGCCAAAGAAATGGGATTTCTTTGAAGATGTGAAATAAAAGAATCAAAAACTACAAAGAGGAAGAAAGACGGAACGCTGATGCATTAACTCCACTGGTCTTTACTCGTAGAACGACATAGCACTGCCTTCTTTAAACACTTGACTACAACTCAGCCTAGAATTGGAAATCCGGCATACATTTGGGAGGTGTAGTATGTCATTCTTCCTGGAGCTGGCTCAGAGACAGCTGGTGATTAACCTCTAGATGTCCTCCATTAAATAAATCCTGACAATAATTGGAAAAAGGTGTAATTCTAGACGATGTGTGAACCACCAGCAATCAGCCTTCAGAGGGAATATTCCAGATTACAATTCCTAATTAGGAAATAAGTACGGAACTGGATCTGTCAGGACTGAGAGCCCTTAATGTTGGTCTTTCCTCTGTTACCAATAACTCAGATGGGGTTTTGGTAACTAATGGTGACATTGCATAATTAATGAATCAGTTTTGGAGCTCATGTCAGGCAAACATCACAGTAGAAACTTTGAAGTTTAACTGAGTCACAGAATATTTGACTTATCACTACCAGGGTGTGAATGTGTGTGTGCATGGGTGAATGACTGATTGTTGATGTTGTAAAGTGCCTTGGGGGGCTCTAGGACTCTAGAAGGTGCTATATCAAATACATTTACCATTTTATGAATCTAGGAGATTGTGCAACCCTAAAGCCCTACTGACTTTTCTTAAATAAGCTGAGAATTTTCTCTCCCCAAATGGAGGGAGGGGTCTTTTTGGCGTGTTGGATTGATAAACAGACATGGTGTAAAAACACACACGGGACAGCCAGATGCTTCAGGAACATTTTCTCTATTCGACTCATTAATGTTTAGAAGTTACTGCTTGTTTGAGGAGTAATTTCTACTATGCTAGTTATATAAACACTCTTAAGGGAGGCGGGTGTATGGTTACCATGGTCACCCTAATGAGTCACTGACATCAGCATTCACATTTCTGTTGATCTTTGTTCACATTGCACCTCTTATTGGCCTAAATGTGGTCATTTTGTTGTCTGAGGTTATGTAAAGGTAAACAAACGTATTCTTGATCTTTGGACGGCAGCTGAACTCATGACCTTGAAGATTTCTTCAGGAATGTTCTAGTTCCATTCTGAGAGACAATAACATTTTGAATTTTGCTGATCTTTAATCTGTGAAGGATCACTTCCCTGCTCAGATTCCCCTCTCCATCCATCATGTCCAGCTGAACATTCTCTCTGCAGGGATTAAACACTGGCCTTGGTTTCTCCTGCCGTAAACGTTCCTCCTTTCATGTCACCCTTCCTCCCTCCACGCCTCTCCAGACAGAGTGTGATAATACAGGCCTAATCCCTCTCTTCTCCCAATCCCTCCGTCAAATGAAAGAAAGGATATAAGCACATTACAAATCTCATTACTAGGCTTTAGGTATGCCTCTGTGCTGCATACAACTACCTCATCAGCTGCTTACAGTAGGTGAACCGGAGCGTGTGCACACACGGCGTCCGCGGAGAGCCATTTCACTCTGTGTGTGTGTGTGTGTGTGTCTAAGACCTGCAACAAGTGAGACGGGTAATAATCGCTTAAGTCTAAAAAAAAAAAGCCTGCATGCTCAGAAAGAGTAAAAACACACATGCAGCTCTGATTCATCTGCACCCAGCATGATTTTAGATGTCAGATAGGATTAGTCACGACTGATTATGATTCATATTATTCACATTATTTTGCAGTAAAGTCCTGTTTACGGGGCATGCTGGGTAATGTGCTGAGGCAGAGCTAGGTGCTGATGAACATGTCACACCGATACAGCTCGCCGTGTCAGCGCCTCCAAAGAAAGGAGACGATTTCATTTACAGCAGCGTGTGAAACGAGAGCAGCAGGAGAGGACCAGTTCAACGTCACCACGGGCGGTGACATCATCACAATAATCCATCTAAACAGAAAAACCCCTTACTTGATCTTTTGACTCATAAATAATACTTAATTTAAGCCTTTTCCAGCTGTTGGAAGACTTTTTTAAACAACAGGAAAACAGACGCGAGGCAGAAAAAAGCTCCTGCAGAGCAGAGAGGGAGAAGTGGAGAACTTGTGCCGGCACAAACAATGAGCTGTGATCACAGTTCAGCAGAGCACTCCAGGCTAAAACCCTTTCATCCCAGAGTGCCAGCCTTAGCCGTTCAGGAAGGCCTTTCTGCCTACAGCTATCGGGCTGCGCGACAGCCCATTTGTCATTGGGTGGGAGCTTTTATCCAAAGAGCCCTATAGATTCATAAGTGTCCACGCTTTGTGCCTGTTGGGAACCAGAAAGCCCTCACCCTCGCTGAGCCACGGCCGTCACAATGTAACAAACTCACAGGGGATAATTAGCTGGATGTAATTAAAGTCACAGTTTTAACCTTTTCTTCTTTAAATGTAACACCTACTGGACTTCCTAAGGAACTAATCAGACATTTATTAAGATTTTACTTTAATTGGATGTTTCATGATTCATGTTCTGTAAGATTAGCACCTACCCATGGTGACAGACGGGACGACAGGATCTATGGAGGACGGCTTAGCCTTGACCGGGATGGGTGTGGTTGGTCCATTAACCATCACATGACCTAGACACCAGCATATAGAAAATGAGAAACAGTTTAATAGTGAGGCTAGTTCCCCTTATAGTCTCACTCTGCATTCTCCTCTAGTCGTTCACTACAGAGGTTGGATTATTCTCCCACCTAAGGCTCCCTGCAAGGGATTTTATTTCTACCATTCCCCGTCTGAGAATTGGGACTCGTCTCCTGCATGAGAAACAAATCCCTTGTCTACTTGTATCTAAAACAATCCATCTCTTTAGTTCCTTACATCTTACATCTCTGAACCACAAATGCAGATAAAAATCAGTGGCTTTGTTCCAAGTGTTTGCAGAGTTATTAACCTTCACTTCTCTGCACACAGGAGCGGGTTCAGCAGCTCAAACTATAGAGAAAAGTAGCCATGAAGTATAAAACGTGAGAGAAAAAGACCTAATTGGTTGTCTAGGGTTTACACACGGACCGAGGTAGTGCAGGAGCTTCTGAGCTCGGTTCTGAGTGGGCTTGAGGTTGAAGAGTTCTGGGTTCTCGTCGATAAACTGGGTGTCCACGGTGGAGTGCAGGAACTGGTTGTTGGACAGGACGTTCTGCAGGAACGGGATGTTGGTCTGGAAATAGAAGAGGTGGAACTGTTAGTCCAAAAAATAATCAACAAAACACATAAAACTAGTCACAGTGAAGAAAAATCAGCCAGAGATGGCAATTATGTGATTTTCTCTAAAAGCAGACGAAACACACAACATCTACACACCAGTAAACACATCCATACTTCACAAAACATCGCTGGAGTCCAGACAAAACACTCCACCATCTTAACTTCAAAAAACAAATAGTGTCCAGTCAACAAAGGCAGAGAAAGTAGGCTGCTGAAATTAATTACATCTAATTTCTTAATGGCTGTTTACAGCAAAATAACAATGCTAATTAAACTCTGAATGAACCAGGAGACGGAGAATGAGGGAGATAGAAAAGAAGACTATTACTCATTTTTGGACTTAATTTGTTTAAAAATGAATAAGGAGCCTGAGCACTTATTCCTCAGGATGAGACTCATTTAATGACTGTTTGGATCAAAACGTGCCAAAGTAATCAAGTGTGCAGGCGTTCCTTTATCTTTATGTACGTTTCTACATGTTTCTACAGTCCTGCACCTTCACCTGGGACGAGAACGCAACCAACCAGGATTTGTTTCCATGTTTCTTGACCGATTTTAGAGATTAAAGGCAAAGAAGAGATAAACAAAAAGAAGAGGAGATGTGAAAAGCTGATTGAACGAATGTGCAACTATGTTTGAGTGAGGCTTTAAACTTGTTTCTCACTGCAAGAAAAGTCATTTTTAAGTTTGTTTACAAACTTGCTCACTTATGCACTGAAAAGTGGGCAATCAGACCTCAATACTCCAGGGAAATTTGTGATATTTAGGATAATTTGACAAAAATATAGAAATAAGAATTTTATGTTACAGCTTGCAGGTGTAAACAAACACGTCACCTAATAGAAAAAAACATGATGCTGTGTTATTTCATTTATATTATGGCATTTAAAAACAAAATCACACACTGTATTAGTGTGTGTGTGTGTGTGTCTTCTCCAACCCCCAGTCAGTTGTGCGAGACAGCTGCTCATACTGATCCAGGTTCTGTTGGAGGTTTCTCCCTGTTAAAGGGGAGTTTTCCTCTCCACTGTCGCTACATGCTTGCTTAGTATGAGGATTGCTGTAAAGTCTCTGACACAAGTCAGTAGCCGAAATGAAATTTCATTCCGATTGAGAGAGGTGGTTTTGTCCGATTGTCATTCCGATTGACGTCCATGTACACACCCATTCGGATTGTTGGAGTAAAATAACGCCCAATGCGCATGTGTGCCACTTCAGCGTGACGTCTTTCCGCCTCTGCAGACGCTCAGAACAAGTGGAAAACATGGCGGGAGGTAAACAGAAGTGGTCTGTTGCCAACACAATTTTTTTACTGGAAATACTAAAGGAGCTCAATATTACTGAACATCTCGATGGCCAAAAGGCTAGAAATGGCGAGTTATACACTCAAAGATGCAGGAAGCTGGAATTCACCGAAGTATCGACCAAATCAAAAACCGCTGGAAAAGTTTGAAAGCGGTGGACAAAGCTAGAGAATAACAAAATAAATGCGAAGGAAAAGATGGCGTTTACAATTTTTTTTCCAGGAAAGACAACTGCATGCTCAACCTATTTAATCTGACTGAATGCTTGGTGCGTGTATACACTGTAAACGCAGACTTTGATTCAACTCAAAAATATCTAGTTCACATTACTTAAAATTTTCTAAATTGTTAGAATTACTTGTTAATCCTGAGTTAGTTGAGCTGTTTCATGTCCTTTCTTATTGTAATTGTGTTTTTCAAGTCCAATCAGTACTTTCTACTTATACAAACTAAGTTCATATTACTTAAACACACGTGAAAGCAGCAGTGGGTGAGATGCATTGTGGGTAGTCATTTTCTTAGCTATTTCGTTCTATTTTGGGGTGTTTATGCATGTTTATTGTGTGTGGGAGGTTGTGTTATGTTAAGTTGTGTGTTGTTCTTAGATATTGCATTGTTCAGTGTTGCAAAGGTGGGGTTATTTGTTTTGTCATGTTGGCACCATAAGTGAGAAGGAAGGTCTCAGGAATGGGACCACTGTGCCGTTCCTCTGTGTGTATTAAAGTGGTGGTTCACACTAAAGGCTCTGGTCTCAGCTTCCATGAGTTCAACACTCACTGACTGCCTGCAGTCACAGGGAGCATGAGGCATGAGTTAGCTGGCATCTTTCAGTGTCTGCTTAAAAACAAGGTGACTTATGTGTGTTCCCATAATTGTTTAAATTGTACCAAATTTCAAGTAACGCCCACTTATCTTGGCTGAGTATATTAAGTTATTGTAACTCAAAGTATTTAAGTGATTTGAATTTAACTGTACTGAGATTTATTAAGTAGTCTCAACTTCAAATAAAGTACAGCTCACTCACATATAATAATTTTACTACTTGCCACAATTAAGTTTGTTTACTTACTTTTCCCAAGGTAATCGGTTTCCTCAATATTTTCAAGTAAATTTAACTTGTTGGAATTTACAGTGTACTCACGGCATGATCGGATCATTTCAGTTAGCGTCCATGTAAACAAAGATTTGGGATTTCCAATCAACCAAGATTTGAATCGGATAGGGGAAATTTGGCGCATGTAAACATAGCTACTGACTCGGTTTCCCTACATAGGAAATGTTTAACTAATTGGAAAAATGACCTGAACTCTATGCAATGATAAGTAGGTTCGTTTGGAATGTTTACTTATAGTGCCTTGAGACGACTCTTGTTGTGAATTGGTGTTATACAAATAAGCTGAATTGAATTATAACTTAAATTGATACTCCTATAGACAATATGATCCAGCAAAGCCCTCACATGCACCTGCGTGTAATTACCCCACAGGAAAAGGATTTATGAACACCATTCTACTGTTTAGTTGGAAGTCAAACTCCTGTTGTTGCACAAGAATCAGTCATAAACCCCATGTGTGAGGAGGAGGTCGGGCGATAAACAGACAGACCTCATTGGAAAAACCAACACCTTTGCATGACTAAAGCATGTAGCAGCCAAGCTAACAGAGGCCAGACATCTAAACATACCACATTTCCTCAGATCAGACTTTGATCTGCTCCAACTGACATCTACTTGTATCACAGCTTGTGTCTCTATGTAAAATTAAGTGAAAGTTTTGATTGATCACTTCTAGCTGGTCCAGTTATAGATTCTGCACAACATTAAAGTATCAAATTGAGACGTGGCTCAAAGCAACAGTTCACTTTCTATTCTAAAAATGCACTAAACACGTCTCTCAGCAGCACTTTAGCTGTCACTGCTTTGGTGATTCAACATAACAAAACAGAAACAACAGGAAGTGAGATGTCAGCGTGAAGGAATAAACACAGAACTGCTCCGTTTGAATGGAAACACAGAAAGTCATCGCTGAAATCCCTGAACTTTGACTCTGGAACTCCGTTACACTCAACAAGTCTAGTAGACACGGCTTAAACACAACACTTCACGAGTCCTTGGCTGTCTAACAGTCACTCCATGTACAAAAACAGGAAGGTTTTGTTTTCATCCCCAGCCAGTGTTTGGGGTGTTTATATGTTGGTCTTTATAAAAACACTACAAAGACTCACAAAGTCCCAGACCTCTGGGGGAGACGTTTTTTATTAAAATCTAGATAAAACTGCAGAGAAACTCTGCATGTCTTTAGAGATGATCACATTCCCACAAAGGGGAAGGTTTTTTATTTTCTGAGATGTATATGGATAAACATAAAATGACACTATTTTCTCCGGCTCCTGCTACAAAGAGCAGAGCTGGAGAGGACAAAAACAGAAGAGAGCAGAGGGATTCACACGGCTCTGCCAAGCCTTGGGCTACAAGCTGTGGACCAAAACAAAACGCTCAGCGCTCTAACTACCACATCACTTCAAAAACGTGCTGACATGTTCCCCTGCATTTACAGCATCTGCTAACAATAACTACTCTTATATGCACTGATGCCCCATATACACACGCCATGCTGCAGAGTGAAATCCTGTTTTACGGTTTCATAGTTCAGGTCTAAGGTGATTTTAAGGCCAGTTGGTCAATGGTTTTCAGTTTTCTTTGGATTGTAGCTGCTTTTTCAGAACTTTGGAGGGTTTTGTTTATTACAGAACATCTATATTAAAGCAATGACAACAGCAAGAAAAAAGAAAAAGAGTTTATGTCTGTAATGTCAGGTGGAAGTGAGTTCCAGAGCCCTGGAGCAGAGCGACCATGTTTCCCCTGGTGGTGAGACAGGCAAGAGGGCACAGTGAGGTGAATGGCAGATGAGGTGTGATGATGTGAAGTCACTTAGATAAAATAACATCTATAGCCTCAAGTAGCTCAAAGAGCCATTAGCTAAAAACTTGTCATGGACAACTTATCAACTGAAGGATCTTTCAGGTCTTTTCTGGAAAGGCAGGACTTCTAGGAGCTGTTTATCTGCTCTTGATTGTCTAACTTAGCCCCGGCACATCCAATTGTCCTAATGATTAAGGGGAGCACTACATGAAATGTCATTTTGGTCAGGTACAGAACCTGGGCAACAGTGTAAATGACTACAATTAGGGCTGATTGAAATTTTAAAAAGTGTGATAAATTTGGAGGTTAAAGGGTTTGAGGCCTGGTAATTGTCCAGTTAACTTTGATATACAAGTGGAATGTGGTTACAGTGGTCGCGGAGGCAAAAACCCAGGCGTGGGAGGAGTTTGATGAGGCCACGGAGCAAGACTTCCGTAGGGCTTTGTGGACATTCTGGTCCCCCATCCAGCATCTCAGGAGGGGAAAGTAGTGCACCACCTGTTTGTAGTGGGGACGGTGTGCTGCTGACCTTGACTCAGGATGTTGTGGGCGGAATACTTCAAAGACCTCATCAATCCCACACACGTCCTGGAGGGTGTGTGGGAGTTCGCCTAACCAATCTACATGTGTTTTGTGGATTTGGAGAAGATGTTCTATCCCCCCTCGCCTGTTTAAAGAAATATTTGCTACTACTGCATCTTGCATTTCACATATAATTAATACTAGCTTGCTAAACGGGGTGGTGCCGGGGAGTTTTAAACAAGCAGTTGTCCAGCCAATAATTAAAAAGCCTGGTCTTGACCCAACTGATCCATCGAATTTCCGACCAATTTCCAAGCTCCCCTTTTTGTCCAAACTTCTGGAAAATATTGTCTTTAAACAACTAAAAGGGTTTCTAGAAGAGCATGGGATTCCTGAGGTTTTTCAGTTTGGCTTCAAAAAGGGCCACAGTACTGAAAACGGCACTGCACTGGTAAATGACATCTTGCTGTCCTCTGATTCCGGTTATACTGTAGTCTTGGTGCTTCTGGACTTGACTGCAGCTTTTGATATGATAGACCATGGAATTCTCTTGAGTCGCCTGGAAAATACTGTTGGTATTCGTGGGGTGGCTCTGAAATGGTTTCATTCCTACTTGTCTGACAGGAGTTTCTGTGTTAAAATTAGTGACTCAGTATCCTCCACAGCTCCCCTGACATGTGGTGTTCCTCAGGGGTCCATTCTTGGGCCGCTGTTGTTCACTTTGTACCTGCTTCCCTTGGGGGCTATTTTTCGATGGTTTTGGGTGCCTTTTCACCTCTATGTGGTTGATAGTCAAATCTATGTGCCCCTTAGCCGTGAAAACAATTTTTGTGCAGTAAAATTATTGGATTGTATAGCCGCGGTTAAATCATGGATGTCTGAGAACTTTTTGTATTTTAATTAAACCAAAACCGAGGTCTTACAAATTGGCCCTAGACAGGCAGGTGGTACTGACCGCTTGGATTTGGGACCGTTAACCCAGTTTTTAAGACTGTCTCTAATCTTGGGGTGAAAATGGATAGACATTTCTGTTTTGATAAACAAAAAGGCTCGGTGGTGAGTGCTAGCTTTTTTCACCTGAGACAGCTAGCAAAGATAAAAGCATCCTTATCACAACATCATTTCGAGATTCTTATCCATGCTTTCGTGACGACTAGGCTTGACTACTGTAACGCCCTGTATGCGGGCATCAGCCAGTCTTTGATTTCACGTCTGCAGCTGGTTCAGAACGCTGCAGCACGTCTTTTAACAGGTACTCGTAAGCATGACCATATTTCACCGGTCCTATCAGCGCTTCATTGGCTCCCGGTCAGATACCAAATTGATTTTAAAATTTTGTTGTTTTTAAATGCCAAAATGGCCTTGCCCCGCACTACCTATCAGAGCTGATGACTCTGCATGTGCCTGTGCGGTCTCTTCGATCAGCTGAGCGTGGGCTACTCGTGGTTCCCCAGACCAAACGCAAAAGCAGAGGAGACAGAGCTTTCTCTGTGATTGGTGCCAGGTTGTGGAAAGAGCTGTCTACAAATGTAAAACAGGCTGACTCTCTCGATGTGTTTAAATCTCGCCTGAAGACTCACCTTTTTTCTCTGGCTTTTGATTGAAGTGGTTGGTTTTATTGTGACTTGTATGATCTTGTTGCCACTGTATTATTTTAGTTATTCTATTTTATACTTTTTTAATTTTTATCTTTTTACTTTTTATTGTACAGCACTTTGGTACAGTTTTCTGTTTTTTATTAGTGCTTTATAAATAAATTGGATTGGATTGGATTGTTTGACCGCGTCCTTTGGGGGGCACTTCAGGAGTATGGGGTACCACGCCCCTTGATATGGGCTGTTAGGTATGACCAGTGTCAGAGCTTGGTCCGCATTGCCGGCAGTAAGTCAGGCTAGTTCCCAGTGAGAGTTGGACTCCACCAAGGCTGTCCTTTGTCACTGATTCTGTTCATAACTTTTATGGACAGGATTTCTACGTGCAAGTTGATGAGTTTTGGTGGTCTAAGGATCAGGTCTCTGCTCTTTGCAGATGATGTGGTCCTGTTGGCTTCATCAGATCGTGATCTCTAGCTTTCACTGGAGCGGTTCACAGCCGAGTGTGAAACAGCTGGGATGAGAATCAGCTCCTCTAAATCTGAGACCATGGTCTTGAGTCGGAAAAGGGTAGAAGGCCTTCTCCAGGTCAGGGATGAGGTCCTGCCCCAAGTGAAGGAGTTTAAGTATCTCAGGGTTTTGTTCATGAGTGAGGAAAAGATGGATTGGGAGATCGATAGACGGACTGGTGCTGCATCTACAGTGATGAGGGTGTTGTGCCTAGGGGTGGGAATCGAAAACTGGTTCTTGTTGAGAACCGGTTCCCACTGTTTCAATTCCTAGGAATCGTTCGCCATTTTTGCAAACGATTCTCTTATCAATTCCAGGTGGTGCAAATGACGTCACCACGCACGTTGCGGGTTTGAATTACAGGGGAGCTGGGAGCCGTCAACCTACACACCCAGGGGAAGCCCGAAAAAAGATCCTGTTTCTACCTATATTACATTATTTATATGGACTCTCAGCGCAACGGGGATTTTTTTGAGCGGAGTGAACAGATGATGCTGATTATTGATGCGCGCAGGGTAGCTGAGCACGGCCACAGTAACGTTCTCAAAGAGGCGCCACCAAAAATATAATTAACACGCGATCGTTCATGTCCGTTCATATAATCTGGTACTTCTGTCTTTTAATCGTATCTTTTATTCGTGTCTGACACGCTCCGCAGCGGAGCACATCACCTGTGCTCAGGTGATTTCACCTCACCTGCGCGGCCGCCAGCGCACACTCCACTGTTTTTCAGCCAGTAGATTAATTTGACCTGTTCAGTTCAAAAGTAACTCGAGGTGAATCAGGAGGAAGCCAGGAAACAGTTTATTCTGGTGGATGGAGAGGAGAAGCAGGAAGATCAGAGACAGACAGGACAGGAAAATATTCAAATAAAAACAAGAAAACTAAACAAAGTTCTTGAAAATGAAAATGTTGGTAGATTTATTCCACTGCATCTTTTTACCTTCATAAAGCAATAATTCATAAGCATGTAATATTTATATATTTGATACAACTCAGATCACCTTCAAAATTCAGTCCCACATCCAGGGCCGTATCAGGGCATTTTGGGGGCCAAGGCAAACAGACACCCCCCCCTCGTCACTGGGCTCCCCCAGAATCCTCTGTGTGATTCAAACCCTGCCCAGGAGTATTAATTATAGTGTTTGCAAAAACACCTCGGTTTACATATGAACTGTTCTAGAGCCATTTTGTTGGCAGAATCTGATATTAATTTTAGCTCTAAGCCAGGTGTTGTGACAGTACACCGGGGAAAAAATGGGTCCCAACGTGGTTTGTGTGGCGTTGCCATAGTGTGACGTCATTGGTAGGCACAGATCCCCTGTCCTCATTTTTGGAAATGGAAATATGGTCACCCTACCTTATATACACATCTCCACACTAGCAGACTCCGGCAACTAAAGTCCGACCTGTGGTGAGATTTTTACCATCATGCAAAAACTACAGCAAGAACATGACTCTGCCTTCACAAGGAGCATAAAGGAGAACTCCATTGGTTTTTCTTGCTTTAACACAGTATTACGATGTTTTATTTACCTTAAATCACTGACGGTTTCGGCGACTCACTGTCGCCATCTTCAGAGTCACGCCCTCAGAGTCACGCCCTCAGAGTCACGCCCTCAGAAGTCATAAAGGAGAACATTTGGAATGATTTTTCCAAACGATACCAGGTACAATTGATTATCAGAAATAAACTGACAGTTATAATGCAGGAAACTGTGTGCGATTAATTTTCTGCCTCCTATTGAACTACTTAATTGATAAGGGAATTGATAAGGAATTGGCTTGATAGACAGAATCGACAATACCATTGATATTGATAAAAACTTATCAATTCCCACCCCCAGTTGTGCCGGTCTGTCGTGGTGACGAGAGAGCTGAGCCAGAAGGCGAAGCTCTTGATTTACTGGTCGACGTTCCAACCCTCGCCCATGGTCACGAGCTTTGTGTAGTGACCAAAAGAACGAGATCTTGGATACAAGCGGCTGAAATGAGTTTTCTCTGCAGGGTGTCTGGGCTCTCCCTTAGAGATAGGGTGAGAAGTTCGGTCACCTGGGAGGGGCTTGGAGTAGACCCGCTGCTCCTCCACATCGAGAGGAGCCAGTTGAGGTGTCTCAGGCATCTCTTGCCAACACATTCCTAGTTGTTAGTGTCAGGTGGGTTCTTCCTGCATTCATTAATAATTTCAAACTGAATTTATTCATTTAGGTCTAATTAGAAATGTCAATTTCTCACCTGGTCAACTAAATAAAACATTTTTCCTCTTTGGTTACTAACAGAGTTAGTACTTGAATAGAGTAATTATTTATAGCTTTTACTTATCTTTAAGGAGTCCAACCAAAAGAATGGCCCAGGACATACTTAGAATTCAAACATTTAACTTAAGAAAAATGAGCTCACACAACTTTTCTTCATGGAACAAATGAAGCTACTTTCACAAACTAATTAGCTCAACAGAAAGACTAAAACAAAACAATAAAACAGGAACCAGTTCCCACCAGCATTTGGTTTCTTAATTTACCTCTTAAATTAAGTTTAATATTGTTATTCTCTAAAAGCATTAGGCCCGCTTTCGCCCTAAAGCTCTTAATGGTCGTCTAAATCACTACTTTTATTAGAAAGTGATGCTTCTAAACCAATCAGAGAAAACCTTTCCCCACATTCTTCCTTTTATTGGCTAGAAAGTCTAAATAGTTGGTAACTAAGTATTTCATTAGTATTTAATAAGTGCTTCATGACAGTAGCTACTTTACACTCTGCCTGAAACTAGCCTGAAGACAAAGGTGAAGAATGAGCACAAAATAATACAAAAACCTGCGTTTCAAGCCTTTTGCCTTTGCTGAGAAGCTTCAGGGCATTTAACACTTCAGCTGCTCAAGTTCAGACTTTAAAAAAAGTTTGTCTTTTTGATGACCTCTTCATCTATAATTTATAAATGTGAGCCAACTTAATGAGTATGGGGTAAGGTCTACAGACAGACGATACAAATCACTGCTCTTCAACAAAGGAAGTAATGAAACAATAAAACAGAGACACCATTAATATGAGGTTTGTCCCGTTCCTGAGCTGATCAATGTGTTCATTAGCATGCTGCTCTGAACGCCTGTAGCTAACACACACACACACACTTCCTCAACTTTTGCCTAACATTGGCCGTAATGATATGCAACACACAAACTCAGAACTTTCCCTTCCTTCCACTTCGTACCTCTCCTTATATTTCCCATCAGTCTTTGTGCTGCTCTCAGTTATGTCACAAGGCTCAGGGGGTTTTCCTGGTTGGGATGGCCTGAAACGACCACTCGGCTGCAGCTCTAAAACATTCGCCTTCAGCATACCAAGCACACCCGTTCCTGCTAGGGGTGATTACGACTTTCATATTCAAATATTATTCATTAGGAAGTCAAGCACATAGGGGCACATTTAGATGCAGTGGATAGGTTTTATTGGGAGGATAAAAATGAAAACATTTAGATGCAGATTCCTTCTTGCATAGGGTTTAATGGAAAAACACTTTTTACAAATTAGAATACTTTAAACTCTCAAGTCAGAGTCCTCCTTTACCTTCTTTAACTGTTTTTCTCCACAAAGAACCCACCAGCTAGTTGTTTGGTATCTTTTTAACTCTGTTCATCACTAAATGTAAGTTTTACTGGTTTTTAGTAGTTGGTCCTCCTCTCTGATGCAGTTTTTGGAGTTTATCGCTCAACTGCAAACACTTTAAAGGTGTCCTAGAATGCAATTAATCAACAATCTAAAACAGAGCTTTGAGCCTCCAAAAAGCATAAGAAATTTGTTTTTGGCTTTCATCTGTCCCAGGAGCCCTGATACAGGCCATTCTAAACCCCCTTACTCAGGCCTTCAGTGAAAAGAGCAGTTGACCCCTCCCACTCGGCCAGGACATGCTGATTGGTTGGTTTCCCCAGAAGGCCTCAGACACATGCAGGTTTGAGGAGGCGTGGCTCCCCCTTATGACGTGTTAAGGAAGGATTTCTCAGAACAGGAGGTTTTCTCTCACCTTTTTCAACTTTCTAATTTACATAAAAGTAGGTCAAACACGGCTTTGACTTTTTGGCATGCTGCTGTTGACCACCCAAGCTGTCTTATTCAACAACAACAAGGAAAATGTTGGTTTACATTCTAGGTCCCCTTTAAAGACTGTGTGTACACCTCTGCCTACTTCCATGTACAGAAGCAAAGATACAAAATCTTCACTTTTGGAATCAGATTGACCACTGCATGTCCCACTAACTCACCTGAACAACCATGATGTCCTCCAGGTACCAAATAACTGATCTGAGGTGTATCTTTCTATTTTAACCAGGACAGTGACTGCTATGGAAGGGGTGGGACTTTTACATTAAAGGTTCTTGTTTTGTTTCACCTGTAACTTGTTGCATTTTGTTTCTGTGTCTAGTTTAAGCCAAACACATTTTCTCTGAGAGGTGGATAGATTCTGTGTGGCAAGACAAGAAAGTGGAGCTATACCACCAACAAACTTCCACTTCCTGGATTTGGTGTGGATCCAAGTGTTCTTTGGGGTTGGAAACGGATAAACCTAAACATCAAAAAGATCCCACTGTGGGTCTTAAACACTAAGCTAGGTTTCCTGAGATGATCTTCAGAATTAAACACTCATTCCTAAGCTTATCCATTCCATCTGTACTTGATGTTAGAAGTAACAAAATAATTGTTTTCAATTAAAACACTTAGTATAATATGGGATAAAGCTGTTTATGTTTATAGTGTACTGTATGTTTGAATAATTCAACCAGCAGTAATCAGGGTTGCAGGTGAGGGTCAGAAGGTGTAGACTGGTCCAAACCAGTAAATCCTCCAGTGGTGCTCCTCAAGGAGTCCAGCTGATTACAATAAGCCTTTAGTCATTTAACAGGAACAGATCACTAATAAGACAACTCTACCTGTGATGAAGTCCTCCCTCAGGAAGCTCCTCCCCTTAACATCTAAAGCCCATTGAACCAGAGCCATTTTACTCTGGAGCACGAACCTTACTTCCAGCCCTGGTTTGTTGGGTTTTCATTAAAGGTGGAGCTACAGCGTAGATCAGACACATGAAGTAGCTGATGTGTATTGCTTCTACTAAAGTGCCCAAGTGTTGTCGTTCAGACAGGAGGCAGTCGCCTCTGTTCTTTCACATTTCTGATGGTTGGACCAGGAGAATGCTAGCCTAGTGAACTAGACCAAATTCTTGTCTTGCAAAGTTTGGTCTAGGCACGCTTCATTGGAACCCTCGCAGCCCGATCCACTGCTGTGGCTGTCCAATCACAGCGCTCTATATTTTGGGCCAATCACAGAGCGGGAGTAGCCGATGACGTCAGAGCTGCGGCCGCGAACACAAACAACATGGCGGCAGCATAGGAACAACGTTCGTTTGAAACGGCTTTGTCATCAACATTGGATTATTTAGACTCCAACGTGCGTAAGTCTGTCTGATATACTTAGCGGCTTCTTATTTTTATCAAACAAAGTAGTGCAATGTCCCAGTACACCTGATATTCGCGTGTTTTTATACAAAAACGACAGAAATCATTGATGTTAGACGCCATTGCTACCTCCCTCTTCTTTTCTGTCGCTGTGATTACGTCACGTTGTTTGTTACTCTGATTGGTCCTAGCGCTATCCAATTGCGTGCTGACATTTTGAAAGACAACCGTAGATCCCGCCTCACGACTGAGAGCCGTCAATGGTTCGTGGCCAGACTATATATTCACATATATAGGACGGCTTGCCAGGCTACAAGAATGGAAGGACAACCAACTAGTTAGAAGTGGATTTCTCCACCACCCAGAGGGGTTCAGGTAGTTTTATAAGTACGTCACCCTGCCAGGGCAACCTTCTGGGGTTCATTTCTATCCTGTAGGGATGTTCCGATTGATTGGCCAACGATCAAAATCAGACGATTTTTGTGAAAAACACATGATCTGCAAATTCCGATCCGCGCCTTTCAGAGTCGATCATACCAGCCGATCACTTGTCGCTCATACCAGGGGTGTAAAAATATCCAAATCTCACAATACGATATTTATTGCGATATTGTGGGGAGGCTCACGATAATAAGACTCACAACAAAAAATACTTTGGCTGGATTCCTCTGTGCTGCGTTCACCGCTGTAGCCTCCATAGTCCATGTTTGTTTATCTTTGCTGTGTGGGCTGCACGCACTCCCATTGGTGAACTAACCGATGACGCGGAAGCAAAGGATCATGGTCTATGTAGTTTACTTTGCTATGCTCCAGTGGAACAGACTGAAAAGTGTTATTTTTACCTCAAAGACGTACTGTACGATATCATGACAAGACCACGATGATATTATGGTCATTTTACTACAACGATATCGCGATATTGCCAATATTGTTACAGCCCTAGCTCATACTATATAGCCGGCAGAGACCCTGTGATCGGCATCACGTCTCCCCCCCCTTCCTTTGCACTGCGCATGCTCACAAAGCAAAAGCGTAAAACAAACTTTTACTCTGTAAGAGTGATGTAAACCCACGGGGGAAGCGGATTTACTATCCTGGTAATTGCTTTGGGCCCTGGCTCAGTGCTCATGATCATATGTCATTGGTTCAGTGATTACACTTATAGGAGCACCTCTACATGTCTGGTGGGTATTTGGCTGAAGATGACTCAGTTTATTCTGTAAGTTTAACATCTAAGAGATAATTTGGATGACTCTAGTTTTCATCCATCTAACCTTTCCTGCCTCAGTGCTACACATAGTTACAGACAGCACTGAGATGTAAAGGGGCTGCACACATCCTGATATTCAAATGCAGCCTGAACATATCCAACATGTCACTTGTTAGTTCATGTTGTCTAGTCAGCAATCTGTCTGTAGTGGAATTAGATGTTATTTTTAACACCTGGCAGGTGAGTAAACAACATGATTGTTGGAAAAATAAAAGATGTTTCTAGTGTGACTGTGCTGCTCCTCATGTATATACCATTAGTATTTGAACGATCTGAAGCAAACAGAAGGAATCTTGTTTACGCCTCAATAACAATCTTAGAAAATGGTGTAAAGGCAGTTTCACAGATTGCATCAGCACAGAGTAATTTACACCTGCCATTGCTTCAGATACTAAATCATGTTTGTTAGACTCACACACTGGTTTTCTAGTTTTGGATTTCCTTGGAAAGAATCAACATGACCACGAGGTGAAAAGTTTACATCGGCGCCTGAAGCAAAGTAAGCAGCTTTTTCTGACTGAAACTGATCTGACAGGACAACACGCTGTTTGGTGCAACCCGGGGTCGAGGCCGGGGTCAAACTCTAGCCTGTAAGAAGTCGATGTTTGGTAAGGCATCAAGCTGTAGATGGAAACTTTAAATTCAACACAGCATCTCAGAAACCCGTTCCTACCAGGAACTCTGCTGCATTTAGGGTTTTCTGTAGTTTGTGACAGGCTGGAACAACTGGGATGACATTTATACATGTCAGCGTTATGTTGATTCTTCCTGGCTGTGGACTAGAATCACAAATCAACTAGACCTTCTGAGTTCAATACCACCTATTACAACAAGCATGTATTAACACGATTAACCCTCTTTGTTCAGGAAAACAATGAAAGATTTTACTGGTTAAACAGATGAGATGTGAGGCTTTGTCCCACATTGTCGTCCAGTTTCAAAACAACAACCACCAAACTGGAGTCACAGGTACATTTAAAGTGGATCAATGAAAGAATAAACAGGGAGTGGTGCTGCGTCTGCAGTGATGCGGGCGTTGTACCGGTCTGTCGTGGTGAAGAGAGAGCTGAACTGGAAGGCGAAGCTCTTCATTTACCGGTAGAGCTACGTTCCTACCCTCACCTATGGTCACGAGTGACCGAAAGAATGAGATCGTGGATAGAAGCGGCCGAAATGAGTTTTCTCCGCAGAGTGTCTGGGCTCTCTCTTAGAGATAGAGTGAGAAGCTCTGTCATCCGGGAGGGGCTTGGAATAGATCTGCTGCTCCTCCACATCGAGAGGAGCCAGTTGAGGTGGCTCAGGAATCCAGTTAAGATGCCTCCTGGACGTCTCCCTGGTGAGGTTTTCTGGACATGTCCGACCAGGAGGAGACCCAAAGGAAGACCCAGGACACTCTGGAGGGACTATGTCTCTCGGCTGGTCAGGGAACGCCTTGGGGTTCCCCCGGAGGAGCTGGCCTAAGTGGCTGGGGAGAGGGAAGTCTGGGAAGCCTCCCTGCTTAGGCTGCTATCCCCGCGACCCAACCCCGGATAAGTGGAGGAAAATGGTTGGATAGATTGGAATATTACAGTTGAATTTTGCAATAAAATCATGCATCATCATCACAGCATCCACTAGAAAGCTGAAATAAGGAAAAACAACATTAAACTGAGGAGGAAGTCTAAGGGCAGTCAGAGTCCATCTGATCGGTCAAAATCACGGTGTATGAAAAGAACAAGGCAGCTTTGAGTAAACATAAATAAAGTTACCCAGAAAGGCTACAAGACACTCAGACATCTTAATGTTTGACCCTTCACATCAACCCGTCAGCAACAAATTCACACAAATCTGGATTTAAGCAAGTCAAGACAGCAAAACTGTTTTATTTGAGTCAAACCAAACATATCCGAATATGACTCAACACTGGAGCTAGACGACCCAAGAACATACAAAGTCTTCTAGACTCATTCTGTGCATCAATACCTATGATAGGACACTTTATCAGTTAACAGAGTAGACAGTTTGCTCCTAATCATCTTAACATTCTGTCATGAACACAAGATCTGTCGGGTTATTCTTCTTTTATCTGTCCTCCTGTCTTCATCACTCATGCCTTAACCACTGGCCAGGACACATAAACAAGATCGACACACAGACTGCCCCAGGAGGGAACACACACACACACACACGCACACACACGCGTGCAGGAAAGCACACACACAAACACACATCTGCTACAAATGTACTTGGACAGTTGAGACATTTCTAAACTACATTTATGCACAAACTAACTCTGGTTCAGAGAGAAACCCGGAGGCAGCAGCAAGAGAAGAGTCTAAAATCATCCAGTGGCACAAGTGAGGATGAGGGGGTGAAAACAAGCAGAGTCCCTCTTCGTCTAATTTGTTTTATTCTCAAGTCATTATTAAATATCTAACAACGCTTTTAAAGACATTAAAAAACTTCAGGAACATCTTTGTAATTAACCAATACAAGTCTGGCAGTTTTGCTTGCTTTTAGCACCCCCTAGTGTCCATTATTAATGTTGTCAAACCGAAAGTGAAACTTATTTCCTCGCTGTGTTCGTCTTTTTAAAGCAACATTCTGCAACTTGTACACCTTAAAAATTATGCATTTTTGTAAAGTTTTGGCGTCATACTATCATCTATTATGTTCATTTTCATACCTGTGATAGTGCTAGGGGTCCCACGTCTGTTTACCGCACTATACAGTTTTTGAGCTCTGGGTCGCTACCAGAAGTACTGACTGGGTTTTGCTTTATGGCAGTATATGGCAAACCAAAGGGATAAAAAAGGCGCACGTTCTAAACGCGCGTTATGTCCACCAAAATGCGCATCTTGAACGTGCGTTTTGATGCCAAAGGGGGCAAAAACTCACGTGTTCTATAAGAGTTCAAGACGTGCGTTTTGGCGGACATAATGCGAGTTTAGAATGCAGTGACATTACGGAGCAAGCCTTCAGAGGGCGACAAAGAGCATATATCCACAAAGTTAAGGAATGGGGCTTTAACACCTTAATCTCAGCCTTCATTAGTGTCTACAGCAGGGGTTCCCAAATTGGGGGTCCCCCCAAGATTGCAGGGGGTCCCCACAATTTTGTCTTTGCTGAGGTTGTGAGGGTTAGCAAGATTTTATTTGTAAAAATTACGTTTATAAAATCCCAATAACACCCTACCGTATAATCAGAACTACATATAAAAGTTGTAACTCTGTATGAAGTTTGTAAATGATCGCATTTAATGTATGTATGTGTGAAGTAGTTGGGTTTGGGGGTCCTGGCTTGTCTTGGACACGAGGAAGGGGGTCCTCAAAGAAATTGTTTTGGGAACCCCTGGTCTACAGGAGCGGTTCATCTCTAAATCTAACAAATCAGCTGTGTTCATGATCTAAAACATGCTGCAAGCAGACTGGATCGGCACTCTGAAGTTGCAAGTGTGGTATTCTGGGCACAGAGGCCGGTGGGAGTCTGAGTGACATTTCATTAACCTTGTAAAGGGTCATTTTAGCACAAACTGGCTCAAGAACATGATTTAAATCTAGGAAGTTGCATAGTATGGCTTTAAACACAGATTTATTTGAATCTAACAACCCTGTTAAACTTCCACCAGCTACAACAATCCAAACCTTATCACGGCTGCTGCTTTCCGTGAATCTCGTGTCCGTGAGGAGATGAACGAGTCAGGCCCGATGATCACAGTCCATGTTAATCAAACAGCAATGATCTCATTTCTTCTTTAAAAAGGTCACATTTTAAACGCCTCACTTCTCTTCTCTCTAATTTTTTGGCTCTCTCTTCCTTCCACTTGAAGTATTTAATGATTATTTGTCATGCACAGAGGATACCACACATCCTCCTCTAATCCCGCTGGCCTTTATAGCCTTATAATACACTCTCACTGCTCAAGACGCTGGAGAAGCTGCAGCGGAGGATTCACCGTTTGATTTTTTATCAAACTACCAACTCCCAACATGCTTTTAAAACCACCCACGTTCACAGATAACAGATTTGTGCATTTCATGGCTGGTCTACAAATTAAATCTGGAAACAGTGTTTGACATTTGCCACAAAGCTTTTTTTTTCCTCAAAAAAAGAGAAAAGAAAACAGCTGATTGGAGATCTTTCTGGTAATAACTCCTATCACACCTCCGTGACAGAACAATTTTCAGCTGTGGGCAGAAATGTTTCCACTTATCAGGATCCTAGGGTGGCTCTTCCAGGACAACAATTTGTCCTGCTTGACTATTTCAGAGCTTGATGTTTCACTTGTGTGTAAATGAAATCCTGATGGTAAAAACTTCACAAACAAAAGGTGTGAAAGAGCCGTTTCAAGGCTGAAAAAAGCATTTCACCCCTCAGTTCTTATCTTCTGAGGCTCTAATGGGTAGTTAGTGATTCCCAGACAGTAAACAGCAATCAGCAGCGTCTCAGTTGGGAGGATCAGAGGATCTAAAACAACCCAGAGCAGATTAAATTAAGTCTCCGGTGTGAATTTTTACACATCTGTATCTTGGATGTTGTGCACGCGGGGTTTTCAGGTGACAGGAAGCAGAGCGGGTTTCCTGTGAGCTGTCCGTGGTGCTGATGCTGCTGCTGACCGCGGTGCTGAAACTGCCAGCAGTCTGACAGAAGGAGGAGAAAATACAGATTCTGCACTTTTTTCTGCACTTGATATTTCTGGTGTGACTACAGTTTTCAGCAGGAAGTTGGTTTATAAATCTTAATCATGAGCGCCGCATCAGTTTTTCACCCAATGAGAGGGGGAGGGGCGTCCAGGCCCACGGTGGTGGGTGTTCAGAAGGAATTATGTTTGCTGCAGAAACACCAGCTTTTTGATTCTATGCAGCCTTGCAGCCATAAGGTCATTCTGGAAAAATAGGATGTTGAAGGTGATTAAAGGAAATTAAACACAAAAAATGTTCGATAGAAAAACAAACAAGTCACTGACTGCACCTGAAAATAACACTTTAATGAATTTTTCAGGTAGTGTGTTTTCATCTTTAGCGTGTGACTCAGGTATTAAAGAACCCACCAGAAGAAATCCTCTTTTGAATAATAAAAAAAACCTAAGAAACAAGCTAATTAAAACAGATTGCTGCTCAGAGGTATTCTGGGACTCCTTAAACAGTCTGACCCATCAGACGGCTCTAAACCCACAGAGACGCGTCTCTCAGACTCTGTTAGCAGGTGTTTGGTCCTTTGTGTTAATTATCTTGAACTTGTGAATGATCGAGTCACCTCTCCACAAAAAAAAAAAAAAAACCACATCGCTCGCTGGGTTTGGCTCAAAGAATAGCCAACAATGAGATCAGAAATCTACTCTTAAGGCTTCAGGGGAACTTAAGGGATATAGCTTAAACAAAAATACATTTATTTTATTTAGCACAGCAACACTTTAAAGCAGCATTCCGCAACATTGCAGTTACATGGTCTCTGTCGCCCTCTAGAGGCTTGCTGCGTAACGTCACTGTCGTAACATTAAATCTCTCTCTGGGGCATAAGAGGCATGTTTACATTCCTAATGTCAGGCAAAACAACGAAAACAAACTTTTCCACCTCCACATATTGAATAAATAGTTTTATCAGGACTGTATAACAACTTTATGCCCAACCAAACACAATAACCCTGGTGAAATCATTTATTACTTACCTAGCCATTAGCAGCACGGCTAGGTTAGAGTCCGTAGTTCATGTTGTTCTTTCTAAAAGAGCTCTCCAGTGAGGAAAAGACGGCCCAATAATAACTCTGGTCTTTGCTCTTGCTCTATCAAGATGTGCGTTTTGGCGGACATAATGCTCGCTTTTAGAACACACGGGTTTTTGCCCCGTTTGGTGTCAAGACGCGCGTTCAAGACGCACATTTTGGCGGACATAACGCGCATTTTTGTATCCCTATGGCATGCCATTTTCTGCCGTAAAACGACACCCAGTCAGTACTTCCGTCGCTACCCGATGCACAAAACTGTATAGCGCAGTAAACAGACGTGGGACCCCCCAACACTATCACAGGTATGAAAATGAACATAATAGATAATACTATGATGCAAAAACTTTACAAAAAAGCATAATTTTAAGGTGTAAAAGTTGCGGAATGTTGCTTTAATAAATCCCCCCCCCGAAAATTAAAACCACTAAACTGAAGGATGAAGCTCATTTTTACGCAGCCAAAAGAATGAAAAATAGAAAAGCAAGAGAATTCAGTTTCATTCAGATTACAGGCAAACCTTTTAACCTGTTAACCTGTTAACCTGTTAACCATCCCATCACACAAACACACGACTGGTAAAATATGAGGCTGGGATTAAAAAAAGGGTTTCCTTGTGGAGAGAAAACCTCAGAAAAGCATATTTCCACAACACACACACACATACACACACACACACACATGCAGGCACACACACACATACACACACACACACATGCAGGCACACACACACATACACACACACACATGCAGGCACACACACACATACACACACACACATGCAGGCACACACACACATACACATGCATGCACGCACGCACACACACACACATGCACGCACGCACACATACACACACACACGCACACATGTACGCATGCACTCATACACATGGGCACGCACACACGTACACACATATGCACACACATACACATTCACGCACACATGCATGCATACATGCATGCACATATGCACGCATGCACACATGTGCATGCACACACATGCACGCACGGACACACGCATGTGCACATGCACGCACGGACACACGCATGTGCACACGCACGCACGGACACACGCATGTGCACACGCACGCACGGACACACGCATGTGCACACGCACGCACAGACGGACACACACATGCATGCATACACACACGCACGCACAGACGGACACACACATGCATGCATACACACACGCACGCACAGACGGACACACACATGCATGCATGCACACACACGCGTGCACATACGTACGCATACACACACATGCCTGGAAGCCATTGGGAAGCGTATTAATCTAAAGTTGCAGTTTAAACCTGAACCTGGCAGCGTTTCTGCAGCAGACAGAAACACTTGAAACCCTTTTCACACTGAAACACTAAGAGTTAAACCCACGGCTTTAATCACTTTGGATCCAATCAGTGCAGCTCTAGATTTTAGACTGAGTGCTCTTCGCCCTCGCAGGTATAAAAGTTACCAAGGTAAAAAAAGAAAGAAAGAAAGTATAATAGTTTCAACAAGAAACTCCTTTTAGACCCAGCATTTGTGAATTAGGACAACAGTCAGGAGATGAGCTTCGGGCAGCAGCTTCTGATTAAATTAATTTCTGCTTTTACTGATATGACCGAGTCCTTTTGACTCGTTTCATTTAATTTATCTTCAAGGCACGATACGATTTTCTCTGCTAACTCAGGAGCAGGTTTCAGTAATGAGCAACGATCAGAATTATTGATTTAATAGGAAAACCACAGCATGGCATCATTAAAAGTTACTTTTCTGTGCAGGACTAAAAACAGAAATGTTTAGTATTAAAAATATTTCCCCAATTAAAGACATAAACATTTAAAAAAGACTAGATGCAATTTATAATAAAGTGTTTAAACATAATTTGCCATTTTAAAAGAAGTTTTAAGTCTTTACATTATTATATAATGTAATGCTCGCACTGAACTGGGCAAAAGGGCTTTTGTTCACTCTGCTCCTTCTGCATGGAACAGGCTGCAGCAAAACTGGAAACTAACCGAGCTCATCTCCTTGAATACTTTTAAAACCAGACTGAGAGCCCTTGAGACAGATTCCCTGTGTTGTAACTGCCTTCTGTAATTCTGTACATAACATGTCTGTGTAACTGAAAAATGTTGTAACTGTAACTTTTGCTGCCTCTTGGCCAGGACTCCCTTGAAAATGAGGTTTTTAATCTCAATGGGACCTTCCTGGTTAAATAAAGAATAAATACAAATATAGATGAAAAGCAGCTTGAGCCTCTGCTAGCTAACATTAGCCTATGAAGCTCCAAACATCACCTTACAAAAGCCGCTGACCACACACATTACTGTGTGCAGTAAATAATTTTATTTATAAATTATAAATACATATATCATTCTATAGAGTTGATTCTAAATGTTAAAAAGTGAGAAAATCAATAAAGGTTTAAAATATGATTTTTAAAGACCTGGCTGGTTCTCTGGTGGTTTAGCCAACCCTGATTCTTTTCAGTATTAATATTTTGAATTGAATAAAAATTTGGGGATTGATCTTTTATAAATAGAAAAATCACCATGTGACTAGATGCATTTAAACTCAGTTTCATTAAAATATCTGAAAGTAGTTTTGATAATTAGATTCAACACTTGTTTTTACCCTTTTAAGCACTCCAGCATCACTAAACAGAATGACTAAACAACACCTTCATTTGTTCTTTCTTCTTCCTCACGTGTATTTGTGCATCAATGTCAAAATAACCAAACGTGAGTAAATTCATTATTATTTTGTTATCATGACTATTAACCTAGAGATCTAGACTAACTGTTACGGTATTGGCTCCAGCAATTGTAGGTGTAGCCAATCACAGAGCTCTATGTAGAGAGACGTTGGGTGGGCTTTGCACCAGAACTGCGACGGAGCAAAACTACAAAGATGGCCTTGGCTTAGGAACGGTGCTCGTTTGAAACAGCTTGGGCATCAATCTTTGACGATGAAACTTGGGCTTTTCTTGAGACGTGAGCAGATAGAGGTACCTGAAGGTCAACTTTACTCATGTTGTCAGGATTCTCTGAACCGAGCATTTGTCCATCTACTTTCTATCAGAAGCTAATGCAGGAAATAGGGGTAGAAGACTCTTTTTTACGTTCAGGCATGTTAAACTTAGAGTGACTGATCATTCTCAGAAATAAGTAAAAATGGTTTCTTAGTGAACCTGCTCTTCAAATCATTTATTTGGAAAAAGAATGTATTCGCTTCTTCTTCGACGGTGTACGGCAGACTGTCCATTCACTGATTTCCGTAGCGATGAACACGTCACGTTGTTCAATGCTCTGTTTGGTCAAATTGGCGTGCAGGGACCATTTGAAAGACACACTACTGAGCTGTGTCTATGGGTCGTGGCCAGACTATATATTCACATATATAGGATGGTTTTCTAGGCTACGTGACTAAATACTAAATGATGATCCACTTATTTTGGTTTGACTTACTGCAGTACACCCTGGACTTGTGATGCCTTCACTTAACCATGAGACTGGATATTATTCACCAAGTCTTTTCACTCTGATTCCAATATTTGCCAATTGGAGTAAACTCTTGTGTTTAAAAACTGAACTAAACCACTGAGTCTTTTGAGGAGGCTGATTTATTTTGTTACTTTTTATTTATCTTATGATGATTCAGTCTGAATACCTTGGCGTGTGTCCTTCTGCCTTATGTGTAAAGCTTCAGAAAACCTTCACAACTACTCCAAGTGACATCACAAAACAAACGGCAAGAAAAAAACAAGCTTTAGTGAGTCCAACGTTGCTCTCTTAAGTCACTAAAGCACCTGGAGTCTTTATCTCGTTGCATATGAAGCCGGCAGAACATTCAATTCAGCCAGTTTCCATTTACTCTGATGATAATGGCTGAAGTCTGGGCACAATCCTGTCAAAGTAATGCATCACATCTAAAGGGCTCCGGCGCTGGGAGACTGTGATTCAGCTGTGTTTCTCTGCTAATAAATATTGAACAAGGAAAGCTGGAATCCTATTTAAAAAGCCAACCAAAAATGGAAATGTTGACTCAAGCAGCAAGCCCATATTTAATCCTTCCTTCCCATAAATGGCTCAGTGGGAAGACTTTAATGCTGCAACAGTCTATTCTGAGAGAAAAGGAAGCCCAGAACACCCAGTGACTAAGAGCCGCCTCTTCCTCACACAGCGTACTATAACCAGCTACACTTTCTCTCAGAACATCATGCATTATTTATGGGAATATTTTTATATCCTTGTGATTGTTTGTGATTTGCTCGTCAGTAATTAGTTGGGTCTTTAATGATCTTTGATTTGGACTCGTGCTTCTCCTCCCTGAATGGGTTGTGTGATCTGAAATGACTTGCTGGAAGCAACAACTTGCAAATGTGATGGTTTTTTTCTGTTTAAGCCTCATCAGCGATGGAAGCAAAAAGGTGAATCCAGGCTGTGCCAGTCGAGATGAGCCAGGAAGTTCTGCCTGCGTGATCAACACCAGGGATCTGGCACCAACGGGCCCGCTCTTCATGCAGCCAGTTATTAAAACTTTAAGTTGCAGGGAACGTCTCAAACTGTCATGTGAGAGGAATGTCTGCAAACTGGTTATTGGCACAGTCACTCTGATCATAATGGGATTTCAGGAGAAACTCAGGTGCATCCCATCCATCTCTGTGCAATTTCTTATTTAGTACAAGCTAGTGCCAGTGTTTAGCTTGGCTTGGACTACATGCACACATGATTTATGCTCGTCCGTCTCCTGAGAACATTCATGTAGAAAAGTTAAAAGACTGGGTCGGAACAGATTTGAAGGACATTCCAGGACTGACTGATTATCACTGCAGGAGAAGTTTCTGCTATTTTAGGCAGATCAGGAGACATGACCCAGGACGGATTATGGCTGTAGGTCAGAAAGTCTTTCCTAATTTGGGCAAGGTGGATTGGGAAAACCCTGTGAGGAATGCGAAGAGTGGACACATCCTGGAGTGGAGGTAGGGCAACCTTATGTGGAGTGGAATGATGCAGAAGATGGGTAGAAACAACTTTGACAGACAAATGTTGAGTGTGTAAGTAGAAGGTTATGTAGATTTAGCACATCAAGGTCTACAGTTTGTATGATTGGAAATGGAAGAGGAGTGGATAGCAACACACACAATCAGTGTGGTCACAAAACTCTCCAACACTCATTGGGTGATTGGTTAGGGGCCCTGGACAGGTCACCAGTCCATCACTAGAGGAGCTTTTACACTTTGGTCAGCTCGGCCTGGGTCAGGTGGGGACAGCCCGCCCCCGCGCTGCCAGGTTGTGTTTATACAGCCTTCTCAGGAACACGGATGTCTCTGACGACATGGGCGGGTCTGCTAAAGAGGCGCCCATGGTGTCCCTCCTAACCGCCACAAGTTAGTAAACAAAAGCAGGTGTGAGCAGTGATGCTTTTGGATACTCTGACAGGAAGCACACAGCTTCCTGAGCAGCGGTACTGCCCGCCAATCAGAGGCTCCCACTAGTAGATAGGCATTAGTGAGACCATAGGAAGGTGTGTAGTCAGCTCAGTATCATACGAACTGCGAGGAAGCATGGCCGAAAAAAGCGGACGGCTCCACATGAACAACGCACAGACAACGGCAACTTTAAAAGCAGTAACCCCACCCTGCCCAGTCTGAGCTGACCATAGTGTGAAAAGACCAGAGACAAATGACACTGAAAACCATCTGTTTCCACTTTTGGAACTTCTGGACCTTTGCAGCATGCGCATGGCTTCATTTCAGTGGGACGACCCGAAAGGACTGTATTTCAGGCCATTTCAGAAACTTAACCAGGGGTATGGACTCAGAATGGCCTGGTAGAGTCATTGGGTGGGACTTGTGGTCAACTCATGCTGACTGGTTGTAACTCGGTAGGAAACGATATCAGCAGATGTCACCAAACAGCTGGTTTGGTAAGACCAGAAGGTTTGCTTGTGAAGCAGAAAGAAAAGAAAAGAAAGAAGCGTTGATGCTGCTTTAAAATTGTCTTTTCTAAACTCCCAAGGCTGAAGAACGTGGTGGAAATCCCCCCAACAACGTCATAATTCAAGGCACTTTGTGCAGTAAAAACGGCTCTTCTTCTGGTCACTGAATGCTGCTTTTTACCTCACACAGCCACCCTCCCCGTCCTCTGAATGAATGAAATGATGGTGTACTCTGGCACAATAAAACTCTTAATGTTAACATCTGTAGATGCCGTTTAGCACTGATCAGTGACATCACTACTCAATATGAAGACGTGTTTGCAAAGACCAGAAATGCACGATTTTATCCATGATGCATGCATGAAACAATCACATATCGTATCTGTACATAAACAAATAACTAGGTGGTTATAAGGGCTGGTGTGGTCTTCTGTGACATGAGTCTTAATGTGCTGGTATAGGGATTACAAAGAAACTTCAAGTATAATTTACACTGTGGGATATTCTTGTTTTAAACCATTCATGTAAATAATCTAGAAGAAATGAGCCTCTGGCTGGAAAAGCTGTGTACAAATCAACTGTTGCATTGTTCCTACATGAAACGTTGACTTTTTTTGTTCAAATAAACCCAAATTAAACTAGTAAGAAAATTGACGGCAACGTTAATAAAAGGTCTGCCTTAATAACAGAGAAAAAGTGAATTGTGCACCATATTACAACAGAAACATCGTGGTATTAAAACGCTTCAGTGCACAGACTCAAAAACTTCATTAGTTCCTAAATGATTTGTCATTATCTCAAAATTATGAGCGTATAAATTTGTCGTTCTCACTTTATCTGTAATACCCAGACACACACACCCCTGCTTCTCCAGCTGTGGATCCATGCCAAGAAGCTGCAGCTTATTTCAGGGCAGAAAACTACATCTAATATGAATTCTTTATATTTGTTTCCAGCTCGGGATTCTGACATTTAACAGGCTTCTCTAACAACCCGTTGCATTCCTGCTCAGACCCATTTGTGCAGTGACTCATAAACAGAGTTAATAGTTCCCTCGTACTCATTGTTATTTTCACTTGTACTTTCTAGCACATAATGCATTAAACAAGCCACTGTTGGAAATATTTAGCTTGCACTTTTGATTTTCTCCAACCAGCAGGTCCCTGGAGTGAATTCAACCCGTGTCTGAGTGTGCGACTGCGTTTGTGGAGGGTTAAAACATGAAGCAAGACTGACAAATGAGGCCAAGCGTGTTTTTGTTCGTACTTCGTTTGTCGCTGTTCATGACTGGTATAAATAACAAAAAAAAAAAAAAAAACGGTTTTGGAGACACGTTGGCTAATGCAGGGGGAATAAATAAAGGCACAACGACATGAAAACGGCTCCAAGAACAAAATTAGGAAGCAGTGTTGTGTGGCTTGTTGTGCACATGTGAGACGGTGTCTGTCCTTGTCCCTCATTAGCTCCAGATTGAGACAAATAGACGGAGGGAAGGTCTGCCTTTCGATCCAAACCTCCACAACATTCGCCCCTTGCAGCAAAGTGTGTGTGTGCGTCTACAGCAAAGTGTAGGGTGTGTGTGTACAACCATACAACGACTTTAATCTTTTATAGTGCCGTTAGTTATCATGCTGTTTGTGATGCGTTAGCCGTAACCTAAATACTCATGGTTACGTGTTTATGTGGTCATATTTAGTCAAACGTGTCATTCACTGATGACCACGTCCTCGCTTCAACTCAAATTAGCCAGATCAGGCACTAAAAATCAAACAACAGTGACTTTATGTTATTTATCTACAGTTAAGGTGGGACAAACTCCTCATATAAGAGAAGAACACATTGCTCCTGTGTTAGCTGCTCTGCAATGGCTCCCGGTGCAGTACCGAGCAAAATTTAAGATCATACTTTTTGTATACAAGGCTCTTCAGGGCAGTGCAAAGGCACGTCCCATCTAGGTCTCTTCGCTCAGCTGAGCAGGAGCTCTTGGTAGTCCCACGATCGAAATACCGATCAAGGGGGATCATGCATTCTCTGTTTTGGCCCCAACTCTGTGGAACGAGTTGCCATTGAACATTAGGCAGGCGCCCTCTGTTCAAGCCTGAAGACTCACTTTTATTTGGTATCCTTTCAGCAGTAGGGCTCATGGTACTGGCTTGATGTTGTGGTTTTTGATGTTTTTCATTTGTTCTTATTTTTGTTTTAATCGACAAGCCCCATCTTTTATTATTTTATTGTCTTTTATAATTGTTTTTATCTCTTGTTTTACTGTTTTACGATCTTGATTTTGTTCTTATGTTTTTTGGTGTTCAGCACCTTGGGCTTCCGACAAGGTGGTGGAAGGTGCTCTATAGATAAAATTGAATTGAACTGAATTGAAGAACATTAGGAAGCATTTGTCAGAATGATTTACTCTTTAGGCGTCTCTAATAAACAAAGGCAGCTGAAGTTCAGATTTCTCAGTTGTGTCTTTATTTTAGGATCAGGACTGTGTAGGTGTTGGGCCATCTGCTGCTGGGCTCCCCGCTCCTGCTGAAGACCTGCGTGGTGAGAATCGGCATGTTGTCAACCAACCTGTCATCAACAGAGTTTTGGTCCTATTCACACTGGATTATGACCCTTCGATGACCTCTAATGTACGAGGGGCCTAATTAGCTGTTCCAATAATAACAAATAAAAAAGGAAACGTGAAAAGAATCTAGTCTTACTTGACTTGTCCTGAATGCTTAACCCATAAATTATTCACACGTCAAACATCGTGCCGTTAAACCATGTTGGTAATAGCGTCCTGCGTTGCTCAGAGGAAGCTAATACCATCTGCTTAAGTCCCCTAATCTGCCCCGGGGAGCTACAGAAATACTTGTCACTGATATGTTTCCAGTTTGTTGACACAACCAGTAAGCTGACCATTAAACCAATTTGGGAGGCAGCAGATTGATTTGTCCAGCCCTGGGTCAGTAGGCCGACTCCCCTGCAACCATTTGCACTTTGAGGGCTAATTTGGCCGAACCGAAGCCGAGCAGGTCCGCCCTCTTTCTGATGAAGTGCTGCATTCTGAGTGGGCTAAAGACGCTGCCAACCTCACAGCTTCTCTCTCCGTCCTACGGAGAAGAAACACGCTTCCCTCTGTGTGTTTTATTTTAACCAGACTGATCTGTGGTCAAAGGAAAGGCTGCTAGGACAGAAAGTCTCTGACCTTTCTCCTAAAGACTGGCGGAAAGTTTAACCAGGAGTTGTGAGCTGCCCTGGATTACACAGAGACTAATTGTGCTGCAGAAGGTCACGCTGGTTTATTGTTCCCATTCACCAAGGTCACTCTCTGACACGTAAAGTCAACGCTACACCCGTAAAACTTGTGTCCACAAGAATGAAGCACTGTAAAAACAAGCTAGGGCCGATCTCCTGGCTGAACGTGCTTTAATAGACGTCAGTTTTAGCGGGTAAAAAAACAAACTCGCCCGCAGGAGGGACAAATATCAAACGGCCGAAGCCAGAAAACGCCGGGATAAACAAACTCAAAGAAACAAAAATAAAGGCAGAGATGAGACGCCGAGGCTTTAAAGGTGGGAGATAAGCAGAAGCAGGCAGATAATGAGAAAGATGGAGGATAAAAAATGGACTCCTGGGCAGGAATGGACACACAGCGATTCATCCATAACAAAACCAGATCCGTCGCTGACCTCTTCTTTTCTAAACCGTCCCTCTGAACTTTTATCACCAGCACGTGCCGTTGATGACAAACCCACTTTGCAAATCTGTGAATGCTGGAAATGACCTATTTCCAACACCCGATAGCTCTGATGTTATACGTTCTGCTCCAGTAATGCGACACCCCCCACCCCCCCAACACAAACCATTAAATGGCTATTTCCAGCAGCTATCGCGGCATGGCAGGAAAATCAACCAGCGTTTGAAGTGGTATCGTCTACACTTGTTCCTATCACTCCTTCCTCTCTTTGCTTTCCTTCACCAACCCCTCTCTTTTTCACTTATCTCCCTCCCGCCCACGGGGATCCTCGGCCTCTCGTTTCTACCTCTGCCCTCACAAGTCGGCACTTACATGCTCCGTTTCTTAATCATCCTCTGCTCAATCTTTTATCCCGGGCTGACCCGTAGCTGCTTAAGGCACTTTGCTTCCTGTCGTCACACCATCTGACTTTTTTTACCCCTACCTCCATCTCACTCCATCCATCCACCCATCCGTCAGCGCTGGAAGAAACACTCTGATCCTTTATGGAGAAAATACCCTCAGAAACAGAAGCACCTTGTGATTTTTTTCTTTTTAAACCCAAAATGTACCTTCTTAGTGCTATACATGTAACTTTTATAAAAACTGGCCTGTAATCATTAATGCATTGAGCGATAAGGCCTGCAGCTCTCTGCACAGCTGAATCATTCATGGCTGCTTCCTTCACACAGAACAGCATATAGGTGAGACAACTCTACACAACCTCAACCCGTAACTTCACATGTTTAGTTATTTAAACAAGTACTTGACTCTCTTTGGGTGAATACCAATAGGAGCTAATTATGCATGCATTTTCCATCCAAAAGTGTGCATCCTAATTCCCACTGGTACTGCTAATTGCTGTAATTTCCTCACAGCTAAAGCAGAGTTTGGGGTTTGACACCTCTAAGGTGAAATTAAGAACGTTGTTGGGGAAATCCGAGACCTGCACTGCCCAAATAGCTCAAAACACACGACTTGTAAACACTAAAACTTTTCATGAGTTGGGTTTTTGCTGGTACATTAAGTCAATATATGCAAGGAACAGCCAAAATGAGCAGAATAACCCATCATTTCAAACATACTGGGGCCAGAGAACAACCACCGCCTTTCAAAACAATAAGACCATCTCAAAGTGAGAAATATCTGAAGTATACCAAAGGGGTTCGAATGAAGGCAACTGGACTTCTTTGGTTTCCTGAAGACGTTTCGCTAAGAGCTGTGGCGGCCATCTAGAACGGGGTTTTAAACCTGAGTCTCATTTGTTTACATGGAGGAAAACTGACCCCAGAGCCAGCTGACTTAACAGCATCGACTTCAGGATTATGGTCATGTGTCGCGTTTATTTAGAGTCACTGGTTTCTACTTAGATCTCCTTCTTCTGCTAATTTACAAAAAAAAATGTATACCGTACAATTCTGGTGACACAAAGCAGTGAATATTACATACTACCAACCAGTTCACCAAATGGCCACTGGAAAATTTGGGGAGTTATTTATTTTTTATAAGATTGCTTCAAATATCTGAACTAGAAACCCGTCTACAGCAACCACTACCTGAACTCAGAGGTGGGGACAGGGTAGGCGGTACTTTCAAATATACAGAAAAGTATCTATAAAAGTAATCGTAACATTTTACCCAACAAAATGGTTTACATTTATTTCTAAACAATGTGTTTTACCTCCCAGGGTTGGGAGTAATAAACTGTGTTTAATATATAACTGTCTTAATGTAACCCACCAGAGTTAGAGAAAAATCTGTGATTAAATAACATCCAATTGTGGAAATGCTGTTGTCTTTTGTCGTCTCTCAGACGTCCCATAGTGGGGGGTAGCATTAGGGTTAGGGTTAGAGGGTTAGGGTTAGAGGTCAGGTCTAGGAACAAAGCAAGTCTGATAATCCTTCAGACAGAAGTGAGAACTCTTTTGTTCCTGAAAAATAATGTTTTTATTTTAACTGGGAAGAACAAAACACATTCTAGTGTGCACTCACACCAATTCTCGCCAAACTGCAGCGACCCTAGAAGCCTACACCACATGCTGTGTGTCCTTAAAGCTACAGACGTCTCATGTAACAGCTATGCTAAGTTACAGCAGAGGTTACAGCTGCCTCCCCGTCCTCGTGATGTTTGACTGCTCAACGTTACAACTCAGAACAGCTAATCACCGTTAGCTAGAACGTATCGTATTATTGACATTAAGGTTAGCAGGTGTCGGGCTGAAAAATGGTGGTGAGGGAACTACTTGGTGTAAATTCCCACCACTAGCGGTACCAGTTATGGTGCGTTTGATTTACCTTGGAAGTCGGAACTTGGAAATGACGTCACACCCGAGCATTCTGGAAACACAGATATATATACAGACGCCTCGTGGACTGGCGCTGCCGATTGGAGCTGCCATAATGACCGGCCGTCATCTTGGATTGGTCTCCATTCACCCCCATTGCATTTATTTCTACTGAGGAAGGCGCTTACCCAACTAAAAAACACATTTTATCAAGCTTTTTGACAAAATTAGACACATGATTGCATGATAATTAAAGTATAAATATAATTAAACATAAATTTAAATATAAAATCCCATCAGGTAGGCTAGAAAAATCAATAGTAATCCCACGTGATCGGTTTTCAATAGTACACCTAGTGTTGCAACTGTAGGCTGCACAAAAATGGGTATAGTCGCCCACTCTGCATTGACTTTAGAGCGTGAGGAGACCCATCCAATATGGCGGTGATGCTGTTACGCTCTCCAGCGCCCAATGGGGCGTCTACATATTCATGTCTATGGTCAAGGAAGTCAGGATTCCATAATGGCGACGCCCTCAAAAACGGCACTCATTGTTTGTAGATTCGTCTCAACACCAATGAAAGATGTACGGTCAACATGCAAACGACACTTTTAGTTTGTTCAGCTTAGAGCTGCATGAGCTACATGCAACATTGATTTTAAATGCACTCACAAGTGTGTCTTGTAAAATAAACATATTTCAACCAAAACTTATGTTGTTGATACAGAGAGCTGCCATTTTGGATGTCGAGGTCGGGGTTCTGAAATTCTCCCAACTTTCCGACTGGGAGGTCCGACTTTGGTGAGTGTTTCAGTTTATTTTTCCTACTCGGAAGTCGGGATTTCCGAGTTCCAAGGACAAATCAAATCGAACGCACCATCACTACCAGCTGATGAGAGAGGAGGAAACTCTGAAATGATATCATAAATATTTAAGTCCATCCCTGCTTTATTTCTTCAGCCTGAAGGACTTTAAAAAGGGTCTGACGGACGTCTAAACAGCCACTCTAGCTAATGATCGGTGAACATTTAGATTTAATGCAATCAGTAACATTACTTTGATTAGATAAACTGAAAAAGTTACAATTATACAGTCATCTAACCAGTAACCCTTCCAGTATACCCAGCAGGGTGAGATATGGATCTGCAGGTTTCCTTCCACTGATCCCAGACCAACACTGGCTCATTTATCTCATAACATCATTAATAAATTAAACCTAAGAACACATTTTTGTGTGATTAAATAGAAACTTAAAGGTCAAAAATTAGTTTTTAGAGTTGAATTTTTCCAATCATACAATCTTAACCTAACCCCCCCCACACACACACACACACGCACACACTGGTCCCAGCATTCCCGCTGCTCCCCGTATTCCTGCCTCTCCCTCTTGTGTACTCTTTCAGCTTGACACTGCAGAGACAGATCTCAGCGCTGTCTTCTGCTCCTCACAGGGAATCTCCCTCTCCTCCAGCAGATCAGGATCAGGAAAACCAACACAGTTAAGAAAAAGGATGAGAAAACAGACGAGGATGAATCGATTCACAAAGAGTTAAGTGACTCAGAGGTGGCACAAGAGCAGAAAAGCAATCTTGAAGCGGAGATTTCGGAGCCCAACGCAGATTTCTCTCTGCATTCTGTCATTTTTTCTCCTCTCTGTTCTTCGTCCCCTCCTTCATTCAGTACCTGTTCTGTGGGATTAACATGACTTAAAATTCAATCAGCCTGCAGCCTGACGGAGGAGCGTCAGCGGAGGCAGACAGAGCGCTGCAGCTGTCGACACCGAGCGAGGGGGGGTTAGACGGAGAGATACAGGCAGGAAAAAGAGGGGGAGAGATGGGTGCTGTTTCTTTCCCTTTTTTTTTTGAAACGCGGAGCCGAGATAGAGCGAGAGCCGCGGAGAGACGAAGAGATGTGACTGCTCCAGGAGTCACGGTGGAATGATCCGGAAAACAAGGTTAGTAATTCCACCTTTTCATCACGACACGGGAGGGACAGAAGGGAGGCGAAGCATGTCCAAAAGGGACGACAAGCAGACTTTAACGGCTAAATGGCCCCCTTGTTGAGTAGGAAAGTGAGCAGGGGAGCAGGAGAGAGCAGAAACTGAAATAAAAACAGATTTCTTCTGTAAGGATCTGAGCCGACGTACATGCAGCTGGTGTGAGGATGA
>SSNS01000119.1:1325486-1558513 GCA_006937985.1 Aphyosemion australe
CTGCTAAAGAATAGCACCAAGAATGCAGAGCAGGTAAGTGTCATCAAATAATAAAAAACACAATCAAAAGAACATTTTCTCAATTATCTCTCGAATGCACCGTGTGGCCGCTCGTCACCGGGGGTGTCTGTTGTACTCGGGCTACAGTAGAGGGAGATGAACAGATGGGACGGCCCCCGTCGGAGGCAGGAGCGCTGCCAAAGAGAACAGACTGGAAAGTGAATGGAAGGATGGAGGAAAAAGTGGAGAGCATGTGAATTAGACGAGTCTGGAAAAAAACCCAACAATGCATCGGTTAACCGATTCCTGGCTGATTCCAGATAAACTGAAACAAACAGCACTGCTTCTAGAGCTCAATTCCATCCACATACGTGTGATCTGCAGCTTCACATGCTTCACTGCCACTAAAGAGAAAAACCCTAATTAGAGTTAACTTTGTGACTTTAATGTCCAAAAGGAAGGAGGGAAAGTCCGGTCAAGCATCACCAAAAAGGTCCCAGAATGTGACGGCTGCAGACATTCAGGATAATTACGCGAAACAGACGAAGGCAGACGCATGATTAGGTGTCAGAGGATGATGGACGATAGATGTAGAATGTCAGACACCTTCGTGATTTAACCAGCCTTCAATCAAGGAGGGAAATGGGGGATTTGAGAGCATGAAATGAGGGGAACGTGGTCACGCTTGATAGATGGAGGCAGGAATGAATGACGAGGGGGAGACGGAGCAGGGGCGCTGACGATAAACGAGGAAAGTTTGAGAATTAAAGGATTAAGACTGCTGTCAACAACTAAGGAGCAGCGTGGCGGGGGAGGGTCAGAGATACGGAGGGGAGAAGCAAAAAACAGCAGGTGGAGACGGAATCAAACTGACGATAACTTATTAAACTTTTAGTCAAACATAAAGCAGAGGGAGGTAAAGGCGGGGCGGTGTTACATAAAAGACTGAAGGGAGCGCGGGGGGGGGGGGGGGGGGGGGGGGGGGGGGGGATGAAAGGAGCAGAAGTCTGACACTAAGACGCTCCGCAGCAACAAGAAAACGTGGTGCAGAAGTTTAAGAAAGAGAGGGATGAAAGGATGAGTAATTAAACTGTTGACAGACTGTTTAAGCACAGCGGGCGCCTGATGAGCAGAACAAACTGTAACCACGGCAACCGGTGGAGACAGACGGAGGGCTGGTTTATGGGGGGAAGGAGTGAGGAGGACTGGGAGGAGGTGAGGCTGCAGGGGGAGGGATGTGAGACAGGTCAGAAGCATCTTCAGATGGACTCATGAGCTGAAGAAAACGGACAAATTAAGAATCTTATTAGCCTCGGAAACATGACGGAGCAAAAGAACCAGCCCACAAAGAACTTTGAAACTTATCTGGCCGACGTCCTAATCCTGCTTTGTGGAAATCCCTCTGGAGATAGAGGAGGAATGGATTTCCACGTTCAGAAAAACTTTGATGTGTTCAATCCCATCACACGTTCTCCCCAGTTTTAAAGAAACTCAATGTGAAAACCGTCCCCATAAATTTGAGACGAGAGTCATTTTTACTACATAGGAGCCGAGCTGGTTCTGGTAGGATCTCACATGAAGACTAACGCGGCCTTAAATCTGTCAGGCGCACTGATATGTTTTCATTTTTATGATTTAAATGGAAAAAATGATGATGGAGTGTTGGTGCAGGCCCTAATCTAGCACTATGTAAGTCTGCTAACTCACATGTGCTCCACTGCGTTACAAATATTGTCAACAGATGTAGTGGGTTGAAGATGTTGGAGTGAATCACGGTGCAGAATGCGGCGTGGGCGATGACTGTCAGAAGAAAGCAGCTTGTAGTTAGTCTGCAACACTTATAGTCTGAGTCCTGGTGCTTCTGTCTGTATCAGCGCTGCTGAGCATTTGCATGACGTGCAGGAATCAGCAAACTCAAGGGAAGGCCAGCCTCCCCTTCAGGCGGCGCTGCATTGTTTAGGTTCTAATGTCACATCAACGGGGAGAAGCAGCTCTTTGTGTTGAGTTGCAGAGCGACTTGTGAGTCATTATGGCTGAGGGTGGCCTCTGATCAAACACACCAGATACTAACAAGCCTCAGAACCGTTTAGAAAGCTCTGGATACAAACGCCACGGGCGTCCCTTTTCTCAGAGGACGTTGGTGTTGGCCCCAACTCTCATCGCTGATGTTCTGTCATCTCTACGCGGCGCTGTGTTCCACCGAGGGCGAAGGGAGTGAAAAACGACTGGGAACAAATGCATTAATGATGAGCTGTTTGTGTACAAGCATGCATGTCTGCAGCATTAATCAATGCATCCATCACCGATGTTCAGACGCCTGGTCGGTATGTGCATGACCTACTGCTGGATGCAGACCGCTGATTGGCTAATTGTTGTGTAACTCAGGAAAACGGGAACCCTGCTGAATCATCAGACTGCACCTACACACGCAGAGGCATGGGTTTTTCACCAGACTGCATCCTGTCGTGTCAGCCAATCAGGGTCTGCGTAATTGGCGCCGCGGGGTTTCTGAACGGGCAGGAGATGATACTGGGAGGTGGGGCGGTCGTGCGTTTCCTCTCAGTCTGTTTGTTGTGGATTGTCTTGTTTTTCTTTTTCTTGCCTCAGCTATGTAAACATTTACAGGTGCGCGCGCGCGCACACACACACACACACACACGCACACACACACACACACACACACACACACACACACAGAAAACATGGCAGGGTAGAAGAGCTGTTAGAAAACAGGAGACAACAGGGCTTTAAGATGGGTTCAGGTTGATTAAAGCCTAATTATAGGTACAGGGAAGACAACACTGCATCAGGAAGTAAATAGAAAGAAGCGTTTGTGTGTTTACGATGATTTTAACATGAATCAGCATTTCTGATTCTGTCCCCATGTATAAAAACGACAACTTGTATTGATACCTGGAAACCTGCACACCAGATGCAGTAACAACAAACGCTAGAATGACTCCAGAGACCCTAAATGTCCTCCAGTTGAGCCTTCCTGGTTGTGCTGATGATAGAAAGGGTTCTACTGGTTTGTGAGACTCATGGGAGTGACTGGTGCCCTGCAGAATGGAGCTGAAGAGTGAACTGGTTATGTACAGACGCAGCAAACATGCAAAAGTAGCCCCAAGTGACCTCGATTGACCCTGTGTGGTTCTTAAACAAGTATTTTTCCACCTGCTGCTGAAAGGCTGACTGTGTCATGGTGTTAACCACTGAACACATCTGAACGAAACTTTCATTTCCAACTGATTACCGATTAAAGATGGCCGACACGTCCGATTACCAATAACAAACATGGTTATAACTGAGTTATGACAGAAGAGCTTTGCCTAAACCTCGGTCTTCAAGGCTCCCTTATCCAGTTTCCCTGCTCCATGAATCACCTGCAGCAGCTCATCAGGCTCTGCAGAAGCCTGCTAATCACCTGCTGGTTAAAACCAGGTGTGCTGAAACACCTCTAGAACCTGCTGGACTTAGAGCCTCAGTCCTGGACTAAACTTAGAGTAAACCCTGATTTCAGACAACGTCTCATGAAGCCCTAGATGGATTTTAATGCAACCTTCATGTGTATCTAGGTGTGACGGCCATCTTGAATCAGATGGACTACAAAAGTTACTCAGCTGTGGGTTTTAGTCAACAGGGAAATAGCTAAAAGTGTTAATTTCACAAATATTGAGCTGGAAGCAGACATTTCAGGAGATCACAGATAAAATGGTCAGGATTTGACCAAAACAGCTGTTTTTCAAAATAAAATGATTTTTGTTTAAAACTGACATGAAAGGGAGCTAAAGGTTACGAGCTGAATACCTGCTGCTCCTATCAGGGGGATTCTTCAACATTGTTACTGAAGCATCTTCATGTTGCAAATCCGAGGTTGTTTAAAACGGTTAAACTTCTGTCTGCTTTCACTGGAGCAGCGGTTAACCAATCAGGCTAATTGTTAGTATTTACATCCCAACACCCAGAGACTACCTGAAGCACTGGGCCGTAATAACCTGGAGATCGGACAGGAGCGTTTGATCTGTGTTTGCTGAAAGCACTAGAAAATGACACGAGGGCTGAATTGACAGCAATTTTTGAAAAGCGTTGCGCCAACTTGTTACGTCTATTTTTACCTGACAGATTAATAACGGCCGTACTCTGGAGAGACCTGCTCATGCTTCTGAAAAATGATTTGAGTGGTAACAATTGAACTTGGAAATCAATATTTCTGAACCTCTGCTGCTTCAGTTTCTAAGTTTTGACACTTCTGAATCAAACTTTTCTTCTCGGCCTCCAAAAATTACACAAGTGGATCTAAAACCACCCGAGTGCCTCCTTAATCATCGTTTTACTTGTGAAATAAAATAAAAAACGACTCAGAAAGCTGATATTGCGTGCATGAAGAGGACGATGCGCACAGACTTAAGACGTAAATTCCAAATTAATTTTCCCATCACATCTCACCAAAGATGGCATCTTCATTAAGAGATGAGCATGTGGCAATAACGAAGACTGTCAGCTATTAATTACAAGCGCTTATTGGCTTCCATCTCAAACCACTGTGCAATTAAATTCGATACAACCATGCTAGTGCCATCTGGAGTGAGGAATAAACAAAACGGGCCGAGCCGAGCCGCCTCTCTGGCTGAAATGTGACAGCTATCAACCAATGACAAATTATTCCCCTTCTGGAAAAAAGAAAGGAATTCAGGGTACAGCAGTGTGACAAAGCTGTTTTCAACACTTGTGTCTGCCATTTTCTCAGCTGTCTGTGATCTCAGCTGCTTGTCTGCATCCATCTGTACGACTGCCACAGATGTAAGGAGGGGAAACGGCTCCTGCTGTTCACCAAGCCACTCAGAAAACAGGGACACACCAGTCAATCAGCTGGTGACGGCAACGGGACGAGTTTTTGTTTGACCGCTGACGGAACGATCCCACATCCGGAAACTGGATTTCTATGACAGCTAAACGCTAATTAGCACAATTTCAGTGTCTTTCAGTGAAGCAGACTCAAAGTTAGCTTTTAGTACTAAAGAACGAGTTTGAAAGTTAGGAATTCAGAGCGTGGTTTCATGGAGACGCTCCCTCTGCCCTCTTCTGACATTCAATTTCCATTAAGGCAGCTACAATAATCAAAGTGGAATTTTCCATGAATACAGCTAAAATGAAATCAAAAGCCATTGAACAAGTACAAACGTAACCCCATGGCCTTGTGGCTGGAAACAGCTAAAATAGGGATTTAAACTAGAGATGTTCAATATTATTGACATTAAAATTCTGTAATATCAGATATTTTGCACCAGTTTTTACTCTTAAAGGCGTACTTTGCAACTTTTTCATATTTTAAATCATTTTTTTGAGCCAGTATGTGTTAAAATGACCCTTTACTGGGTTAATGAAACGTCACTCAGACCCCACCGCCCTCTGTGGCCAGAATACCGCACTTGCAACTTCAGAGTGGCGGCCTACTTCCAGCATGTTTCCTGCATGTTTTAGATCATGAACACAGCTGATTTGTTTGATTTAGTGATGAACCGCTCCTGTAGACACTAATGAAGGCTGAGGAGACATTTCAGCAGTTAGATTAAGGTGTTAAAAAGACAAACGCACAGCCAGGAGATAAGTTTCACTTTTGCTTTCACTAATGGACACTAGGGGGTGCTAAAAGCAAGCCAAAACTGCCAAGTGTTCCTTTAATTTTCACATACCATGTACGTGTGATACATCAAACTCTTCAGCTACTTCTCAAAATGTCAAAACATGACAGATCTGAGGTTTCTGAAGCTTTTGTTTTGTTTGTTTGGCCTAGCTTAAATGGAAGTAGTTGTCATATTTTAATGTTTAAAGTTTAATTGAGAATGACAGGAGATATGTGATTGTTTTACTTTTGTGTGGTGGGGGCCTCGTGTTGTTGATGTTTGTTTACATTGGTATCAGAAATCAAGAGTTAGACTATATCTGATTTTGTTTTATTTGTACAAACACTCTGTCCAATAACCTGTAGGATGAGATCTTTTAAACGTTGGTTTATCAACATGGTCAAACCTAAAACTCAACCAGAAATTTCAATTAAAACTAATTAAGAAATACTGATTCAGGTGGTGGTTAATTAGTTGTTGAGGACAAATTAGAGTCTGCCAGAATCAGAATTAGTGGTAAAAGCTTCAGAAATAAACTACGATTCAGAAACCCATCGGTGCTTATTTAGTTAGAATGGTTAACACTCTCCACCTGCACTAATGTAGACGCTTTGAAAAAGAAGGAGACGTTTGAGTAACAGCGATCACAGCCAACGAACCAGCGCTGGTACACTTCATGAAGCAAATTCAGCTGGAGATAAAAATTCAAACGAGTTTAATAACCGATGATGACGAGGTGCCGCCCTGTTCCTGTTGAAAAGGCAGGAGAAAATCACCGCCGCTGCAGCTGCCGATTCAATTTACCTCCCAGAAAATGGGATCGCCAAAACCGTTGGGCTGTGCGAGCGTCTCAGTGTAGGAAAAACACGACAGCGTTTCAGGAAGCAGCGGGACACCGGCTGTGTCACCCTGCTAAAGGTGTTAATCGTGTTAATCACACAGACTTATTTTAGCCTCAGAGCTGATCCACTATCCACGAGTTCATTAAACGGATCCTACCCAGGTCTCGTTAGCTGCAGATGTGGGTTTCTTCTGCATATTCTGTTTTACGGAAACTCTAAATGTGCTCTATGTTTACTAAAAGGACTTGAGGTTGATACGAGTGGAAGGAGCGTGCAGTCAGAAGTGAACTTTGACTCCATGAACAAAATTCTGTCCGACACATATGAAGAGAGGCAGAAAGTCCCACTTATTACTATGGTTCAGTGCTTGAGGATTTCTAGTGCAGCATCTTCATGGTTCAGCGATCTGCAGCCTGTGATAAATCAGAGCAGAGAGGCCTTCTGGTTTTCACTCCAGCATTTCACGGCAACATAAGAGAGAAACTCTAACAGAGACACAGTTTCAGGTAACTTTTCACAGTCTGTAATAACCTGTTCCACGTTCGTTAAAGACCGGGACGCTTATCTACGCAAACCTTAAAAGCAAGCTGGACTTCAAAGCCTCAACCAATTTCATGTTTTAGTCCAAACAGACAGAGCGAACAAAAAAAAGCTATTTAAGTCTCGCCTTGTTCACAGATTATAGTCACGTTTAAGAACTTCACTTTAGATAAGGTGCCAAAGCTAAAAGCGCTCAAAACCGCCTCTAACCTGCTCTCGTTTTCACGTTTTTCTACAAACGTTTGCACTCGGCTGAATAAACAGTTTTCATGGTCCTAATGCAGGAGAAACAGCACAAACCAAACCCGGACCTTTCAGAGCTGATCCAGAGTCGGGAGAGGCAGAAAAAACAGAAGCGTTTTAAAAATCTGACTGTGCAACGTTCCAGGAATAGAAGCAATTATCAAAATCTTCCAAACAGGACGGATTCCAACAGGATTTACCGAGACCGCTTCTTGCATACAAATGCATCCACACAACCACAAACAAGCTGCTTTTGTTGCCGCCGTCTCAAACAAAACACAACTTTGGGAGGAATTAGTTGAGAGAAGAGTTTTTGTGCTGTGATGACGCTGCAGTCTTTGTGTTTTAAATGGAGCAAACTTTCCCCATCGCTCTGTATTTTTAACATGGTACCTAAGGGATGTAGCACAGTTCCATAGGGTGGAGGGAAACAGATACCTGCATCACTATCTGGAGAGAAACGGTTGACTTTTGTCATCTTTGGTCTTTTTCTAGACGCCCACACACTGAAGAACCAGGGTTCTGTTGGTCTCTGCTGATCTTTGCACTCCTTACCAGAAATAAACATGAGAAACAAATAATGCTGATTCAAACAGCTGATAAACGGTGCTTTAGGTTGCTACTAAAATCAGACATTGTTACCTTGTCATACTGGGTCTAATTGGGTTGTTTTATGGTTTCTGTGTAGAAATCGGTTCAGTTTTCCCCATAAAACAACAGCTGGTACTGGTCTGTGAGTCAGCCATGACACCTACAGCTTTAAGTAACACCCAGGGAACACTGCTTTACCAGACAGGGCTGAAGGCTAACCCACTGGAGTTCATGTAGCACAGGAGTCTCAGCCGGGTTCTTTGGAGGGCCGCTGTGCTACGCTTTTTCGCTCCGACCCACCAGATTTAAATCAGTGGGTGATTATCGGGCTGAAGAGGTGATTCAACCACTGAATCAGGTGTTTCAACAGGAAACAACTAGAACCAGTAGGAAAACAGCCTCTGAAGACCCAAATTGAGACCTGTGATGTGGCGACTAGATGACCCGTAGAGCTAATGCTAGCTTGTACATAAACAGGAACAGGTGGAGGCTAGGTTTCTGCTGTGACATCTCTTCTACAGCTACATGCATTTGTTTGTATTAGCGTTTATTTCAAAAGCATCTCCATTCATCTCTCACAGATTCATTTAACATCAAAGGGCTAAAATCATCACAAGATGATGGAAATGAGAGGCTGTGACTCCAGACGTAAGAATCTCCAGCTCCTTCAGCTTCTTAGAGTTTCTTTTTCCCCTAGATGGGTTTAGATGAGGCAGTACCAGAGTCCTTCTGAATAAGAACACACGGATGATGAATGAGTTAAACCCAGGACCGTCGCCCATGGGAGTGGACTTCACGTCCCGTCAGCGCTGACCTATTTTTAGTCTGGAAGCTCGTACATGTACAAGGCCTTCCTTGTCAGGTGGGAGGAGCCGAGTGCAGAAAGGTGAAGAACAGGAAGGTGAAAGCATTTCCCCACATTTCTGACTGCTCCAGCTTTAGCCGGCATTTCAGTCACTAATAACCTTTTTCACCCTCCTCCGTTTTAACTTCTGACCTCCTCCTCCCATCTTTGGACCACGACTTCCTCTTCCTTCTGTCATCTTCTCGTTTCTCCCCCCGACATGATGGAGACACCTTACAAAGGCATTTTCAACACATCTGTTCATTCCTTCCTTTTCCTAATCAAATCCATTCTTTCCTCTTCCATCCCTCTCTCTGACAGTGATGGATGGCGGCCTTCACCCGTTTATCGCCTTTACATATTTCTCTGCCCGTCCGCTTAACGACACACATTCATACCTGCTGACTCTTCATCCCTCATTCCTTCCATCTTCCTCAGACTCCCACTCGGTTCCACTCTTCCTCAGCTGTTTGCATTAACGCTCTGATTTTCCTCTAGTCTTCCCTCCTCCATCTTATGAACCACCCGACCATTTTCTCCCCCTGCTGTTTGCTGTATAGCTCGATGCTAGGCTCTTTAGCGTTTGCTGCGTGTTCGTGGACCAAGTTTTTTACCAGTTTTTGTGATTTCTAGACTCTGGCCGAGTAAAGAGGACAATACGGCTGAAGAGCAATAGTATCAAAAGGATGAGTGGGCTTACAGTACGCACGACAGCTGCAAGAAGAGGCTATGTGGGCGTTCTTTTGTTTCTTGCCTAGAGAGAAAGTGTGTGTGTGTGTGTGTGTCGGCCTCTATAATTATGAGTATGTGGGAAGGCTGTTTTGCTATGCTTGTGGTTGTTTCAGTATGCTCACCTTCTACTGAGGGCTTGGATTATGAGTGAGAGCACATTCTGCAAAGACTCAGAGTGATTGCGAAGCACCGGGAAAGGGTGTGTGAGTGTGTGTTTGAGAGATGGAGAGAACGGCTGCTTCAATATTTGATTTCTGAATTTTGAGAACGGAAAGATTTAACGACGCAGCGAAGCTCGAGTGCATCCAAATGTGTTTGAGTCATTTTTACCTTCAGCTTCCCACAAACGCCGACCTAGCCGGGATACGGGAACGTTTGGATGTCAGCAGCTTGTTCCTTTTCTGACTGAAGCCTCGTCGCACACCGACTCACAGCCCAATCAGATCGGGGGATTACCGTGCTCGTGATAAGTGGCTTTTGGGAGCTAATACAAATCCCCTTGTTTATAAACACCGCAACATTCCTTAAGTCGATTTAAGTCGATTATGAGCTAATGGCATCTGGGGCTACTGAAGTGGATGCACAAACACACCAGCCAGCATGCAGATCTGTTAATACACACACACACACACATCAGCATCATTAATCGTGCTTGGCATTTTTGAGGGCTTGACATTTATAAAGATCCACAGGGAATTAAAAACTGACACCAACAAGAAAATGACACCTTTGAGTGATTTAGGTGAGACTTAATGAAACTTTCTGACGTTTTAGGGCTTTTTGAGTCACGCATGAAGCTTCTGTTCATTGCTCTGAGTTTAAAAGTGTTCCTAAAACTGCTAGCAGGTATGTTCAGCTCTGTTAGGACCCGCAGAAGTAGAGGAAGAGTTGCACTCCAACAGCAGGAGAAACAGTTTACCCCCCATCCCAACACTTTCAGCTCATGTTCTGGCTCCATGCCGCCTTTCTGCTCTCTCCACCCGTCCGTTTCCTGCTCCTTTGAGACTTAAAGGTTTGTGCAGAGAAGAGAAGCAAGAAACATCCCAGAATAGAAGTAAGAGAGAGAAGCAGTAGATGCAGTATAGCTAGCTAAACACAAGTCTGATTTAAATGTGTTTGATTTGATCATTTTTCTTCAAAAATATCCAATATCAAAGGCTGATGCTTCCTGCTTTGCCAGGGCAAAGAAATGTTTTTCCTGCTAACTAACAGCAGCCAGTTCAAAGTGCAGAAAAACGTTGTTGCATCTGAAAAACCTCCACACAGCTGATACTTCCACATTAAACGATGGGATTGTTGAGGATGGTTTTAATGACGCTGCATGCATAAAGATGCTCGCACCCTTCTGCACCTTCACGCTGCACCAGTACAGTGTGTAAGATGAGATTTTATTGATCTAAAGAGGGGAAGTTCTAGCACTGCAGCAGCACAACGAGCAGAGCAGAGGGGCCGGGGAAGATAAGAGAGGACAGATACAAATCTGAATTAAAAAGTTTTACAGAACCAAGGGGAGTGGAGATAAAAGCCACTGGAGGAATAAGCATTTTCAACCAGCTATCAGCTCTGCTTGAGAGCTGATTTAAGTGATATTAAAGTAGTATTGAAGCCTCTGATATGTTCAGAGTTCATTTACATGTAATCTGATAGTGGTGTTGGAAAATGATGAGTGTGCATTTAACCGTTTAATTCATCAGGGTGACGGTTTTGAGCAGGAAAACAGAAATATTCGACAAAAAGAGTCAACGTCGCAGCTCTGATGGAAACGGTGATGAGGACGGAGCGCGCTCGCCGTCTCACGCTGAGACACCTTAAATATTTCACTCTAGATCAGCTGCTTTACAAACCTGTAGGAACCCATTAGCATCACTGCTAAAGAGAAGATTTAAGAGACAGTGTGCAGGAAGCACAGGAAGAGACAGACTGAAAGTGAAACAAAGATCAAAAGAGTGAGTGAAAATGAATTGGACAGGTTGCTATCCATCTTTCTGGGTCAGATCGATGAGCGAGTGAAAGGATCCGTTACATCCAACTCTGTGCACGAGCGTCAGAAAGCTTCAATACTACACTCTACGGCTGCAAATGAGATCTTAGAGCAATATGTGAGGGGGAAGAGATGCAGAAGAGGGTGATGAGAGAGAAATCTGCAGGAGAGAGGAAGAGCTAGAGGAGAAAAATGACTGTGTAGGATAATCAAGTGATAAAGCAGATGGGGAGGAGAGATGGGGTGAGGAAGTAGATAAATGAAGGGGGAAGTGAGGAAGGACTGTGTCTCAGAGACAGGTAAGGCACATACAACAGAATCACGGATGGTGCACAGGATCAGGGAGGGATGTGAGCGTGCAGAAGTGAGAGAGGAGTGACAAAAAGTAGAAGCAGAAGAGGCAAGGAGACATGGAGGTCAGCAGCAGAGTCAGCAAGCCACAGAGGCACAAGATGGAAAGACAAGGGGTGGAGGAGGGAAAAAGATGGCGAGGAGGAGCTGTGACTGATAACATTGTCGTTCTCGGCTTGCCTCAAGGGCAGACAAGGCTGAGAAAAAAGAACGGAGCAATGAGACAAAGAAAGGAAAGTGGAAATTTACAGAGAAGCCAGAGGCGCTAATGGTTTTAAGATGGAAGGTGAGCAAGGATGAAGAGATGACAAAAAGAACTGCAGGTACCTGACGGGAAGGCAGGGGAGAGCCTAATAAAGTCAGGGAGGGTTAAAACCGGGCAGGCGTGCCTAAAGGAGGGCGAGTGGGGGGGCTGCACGTGCAGGAAGAGACCAAATTAGAGAAGAGAAAATACAGCAGGAAGACTTTTGAATGAGTGTTGGGAGGAAAAAGAAACAGAGAACGACCTGGACCACGGCACACAGCTCCGACTACACCACCTGATGTTTGGGACTTTCAGGGAAGGCTGCCAAACATTTTCAATATATTTTTTTTACATTTTAGTATTCATGCCTCTGCAGGGGCTCAGGAGGCTCCAACAGCCACTGCCCTGAGGACGAGCTGTCACTGCAGGCATGCACAACACACACACACACACACACACGTGCACAAACACACTTTCCTGCTACAGGCAATTTTCCCTCCTGTGTCATTTTTTGTCAAAACTGATGACACCACACATAAGGAAATAACTCCATATGGCACAGCTGCAGAAATGAAGCACGTGTTTCTTTTTAAAAGTTAATAGTTCCAGGTAGTCATTTCAATTTCCCAGAACATCAAGAGCCACTTAGAGCCGAGCAGCCAAAAGGCAGAAGAGGCAGAGCTGCATCTGTAGTCACACACTTCAGATGACGTACTCAGTTAATGTCTTTTAAATGTGGACTTCCTTTTCCTCTACGTTCTGACCTGAACCCATCACATCTGAGTAAAACGTAAATCATCATATCTGCTGTTGGGCTGAACTAATGCAGAGAGAACACATGAGAGCATGCACGGTGAGGAGGATTAATGCAAAACCTAGCATTTCACATAAACACCGCCTCGACATCTCAGTTAGATGGCAAAACATTTTTTCAGCTTCACACAAAGAGCAAAGCTAGAATCAAATGGAAACTATTAAGTAGCAATTTGTGTCATGCTGTAAGCGTCAGGATGATGTATGGTCACGGCTGCTTGTTTCTCAGGCTTCAGCTGCGTGTTTCACACTCTGCATCCATATAAACCTCCTACCTTTGTGTTCTGTACAGCTCCACCTAGGAATGTGTCTCCAGAGAGGACGGTTTGTCTTTCTGACTCACCACGTCATCCCCACTGTCACCACAAGTGTGACTGTTAGCAACAACCCCTGTCACACACACACACACACACGTATAGCTGCACACACACCATCCAGGCTACAGTTGCCATAACAACTGCTGTGCATGCCGATGAGTGACAGTGACTTATTTTTGCAAAGCATCACACGTGTGTTCACAGGGAGGTTTTACATCCACAGCTGGATGTCCGTTTGTGTTTTATGAGATCAGACCTCTGACCCGCGTCCAGCTGCAGAACCAGGGACGACAGACCTGTGACCCAATTCTCAGCCGAGTCTTAAGAAAAGGGTCTGGTGACATAACACCGCTCTAATCCCATCTTAAGTTTCTAGGTAACTGTTACCATGGGGACCGACTGTGTTGCATCCTCGGGGATGTTGCTAAGCAATGGCCTGGGGTTGTGTGTCGTGTGTGAGAGCGTGATCGCACTGTGGAAAAGTTTCTAAACACGTTTAAAACCTTGATGTTTTACTTCCACATGTCTGGAATTCTTGTCATCTCGAATCAATAGTTGTTTAGACCTTCTGAAGGTTTTCTTCTGACGCTGGCATCCCTTTCTGTTTCACCACTATTCTGCCCCGTCCTTGTACCTGAACATGAAAGCATGTTGGGCACTGTGTGTGTGTGTGTGTGTGTGTGTGTGTGTGTGTGTGTGTGTGTGTGTGTGTGCGCTTAATTCGACACAAAACGGAGTCTTTAAGAAACAGAAATAATATCCACAAAAGCAAGAAATACACAGGACTTGAGCAATGAATCAACGTTCAGTCAGTCATCTACTGCACTGCTTCCCTAAAGTTGGGTTTGGGACCCTGTTATGTGTCATAAAGTACAATGTGTGTGTGTGGGGGGGTCTAAAGATATCAAATCAAATGTAAATGATGATTGCAAGTGTAATATTAGGCCTTAATTGTTACAAAGAGACTGAAGTAACAAAAGGATGAAATACAATGCTTGATGAGGCAATTTGTTGAATGGCTCATTAGCAATGTTTGTATTTAACCAGCAGTAATCTAAAGTGTTTGCAAACTACAGCTAGTAGTTTTTAGTGTATTATTGGATCAAAAACACTAAAATTATTTGTTATCTTTGGTATTTAAAGTCAGTTTACTGGAATAAAGGAACAAATTGTGTCACAGAGACAGGCTGCTAGGTGCTAACGTTGCTAGCAAGTACTCTGAGTTCGTTTCTGGCAAAAATTCCCTTAAATAAACACGTTCTTTTCAAAATTTTCTTTTGTGTGTCTAGGGTGAACCTCAATGACGGCCCGCGGGCCACATCCGGCCCGCCAGACCTTTGGGCCCTAATGTCCCCCAACTGGAGCACTTTGAAGTTTAGCAGCAAAATTCATGTCCCAAATATCAATAATTGTTTACGTTCTCTAAACACAACTAAAACTACAATCAAAACAGTTTAGATGGAAAACAGCCATATTAAATATTAAATACAATAATACTAGAACTTTATTTTAGAAGAGCATCTGGCCCTCACAGTGTCTGCTGGACAAAACTCCGGCCCTTGAACAAATTTAGTTGAGGACCCCTTGTCTAGAGCATCAGTTCAAATCTCAAGTTCAGGGGCCTCTCAGTGCGCCCCAGGGCAGCTGTGGCTACCCTGTAGCTCATCACCACCAGTGTGTGAATGTGTGTGTGAATGGATGAACGATACACTGTAGCGTAAAGCACTTTGGAGTCCTCTGACTCTGAAAGGTGCTACACAAGTGCGGGTGATTTATGACTGAGTTTAACAAACCAAAACTAGTTTTTTAAAAATGTTTAGGTACTGGACAGAAAACGAGTGACCAAACAGCAAAAATCTGAGGAAAACGACTTTCAGCAAGTCTGTAGAAAACATTGATCAACACAAGATTCCAAGACGTTTGGAAACAAAAGAAACAGAAATGAAGGCAGATCAAAGAGAGATTTCTGATGCATCTACATAGAACTGAAGCAGAGCAGCACTATCACAAGCATTATTGAGGCAGACAAAGCTTTTGTTCCAGCTCTGTTCTCTCTGAGTAGGTAGAAGACAGGAACACAGACGCTCATTGTAGCTGAAGTCAGACGTCTCCTTTATGAAACCATCACTGCTTCTAATTTAGCTCCTTTCTCTCCTTTGTCTCTTCAGGTCTGTGGAAAGCCAGGCGATCTACCATGCTCGTCCCCCCACCCCTCCATCCCCGCACACAGAAACACCTGCCCCGCTCACACCTCCACCCTGAAAAAAGAGCAGAGGGACACACCTCCCCGTCACTCTTCCCTCCATCCATCCTCTCGTTTTCTCTTCTCCCCACTCTGCTCATCTCATCGTTGTCCTCCTCATCCCACCTCCTCCACTGTGCCTGTCCGAGGACTACCAGGAGAACCCTTCCTGACTCTGTCACTTTCCCGGTGTTTCATTGGCTGACGCTGGTCACATGCTGCCTGCTGCCTTCTCTGATTGGAGCCGGGGAGACGTGGGGCGTCGTCTCGGCCTGTCCCTTCCACTGCGTGTGTCGAAACCTTTCAGAATCCCTCAGCACGCTCTGCGCCGATAAGGGCCTCTTGTTCGTCCCGCCGCACGTTGACCGGCGGACGGTTGAGCTGCGACTGGCTGACAATTTTATAACCGAAGTGGGCGGGAATGACTTTGTCAATATGTCCGGACTGGTTGATCTGACTCTGTCCAGAAACACCATCCACCTCATCAGACCGATGGCCTTCGCTGACCTGGAGAGTTTACGCTCTCTGCATCTGGATGGTGAGCAGTCACATGTTTACCGTGACCTAAACGGCCTTGAAATGTTCGGATTAGACTAGCTGAACTGTCCAAACACTAAATAAGATGATAAAGATTGGTCATTTTTCCTCTTTAGGTAACCGCTTGACCATCGTTGGACCCAAGGACCTTTCAGGTCTGATCAACCTGCAGCACCTGATTATCAACAACAACCAGCTGGTTAAAGTCTCAGTTGAGGCGTTTGATGACTTCTTGCTCACCTTAGAGGACCTTGACCTCTCCTACAATAACCTTAGAAGGTGAGAAGTCTAGTTTTAGTCTCAGTCATGATTTAGACACAAGAAAGCTCCTAAAACCTAAAAAAATGCACAACAGGCGGCACCATCCTGTATGAATCAGCAAAGAAAGAGAAAACTGTGGTTTAAAATGCTGATGCTAGGAGGACAGAAGGCTCAGAAAACTGAATCAATTTTGATGATGTTATAATTTTCTTTCACAGTGATTTGGTTGGACTTCGATGAAGCCGTCGTCGGTGTGAATGACTGTTACTGCTGACAGTATATAGCTGAAGATATTGTATAAGGTTCATTTTGCTCATCTCGTTATCTGACAATGGAGATTCTTATGGCATCACTATTCTCATGGACTAAATAGGAAGACTGAAGAAAAATTATAGCCTCTCCCCCTTTTCACTAAGGCGCACAATCCAGATGAATTCAGCAGCATTTAGCTGTCAGCTCTGATTAAGATGTTTCAGTTGTTTGCTGAACAGGAGCACTTTGGCCTCTTTCCAGCCTCACAATCTAGTGAAAAATGAACATTCGTGCACAGATCAGTAATTTATGCTTATGTTCTTCATGGTTATTGAAGAGTTTATCCTGAGGGTTCAAACAGTCCTGGAAATAGGTGATAGTATGCAAAGGGAACAATAAAGACACACTGAACGTGTCTTCTTTTATTAAAAACGGACTTTTGCTTTCTGGAGTTCAGACAAACGGTACCGAGGATCCAAAGAATGAAGTTTAGCTGATCCAACAAGGCTTTAATTACTGCCTGATTGTACCCACTAGGAACTTCATATCATCCTTCCCCTCCGGAGCAAGAACGTGACCTAACATGACAGTTTACTAAATTAAATAATGTCTCCTTAATCATTCTAAATAAGAATGTATTTTCTTCCAACAGGGTACCATGGGAGTCCATTCAGAACATGGCCAGCCTCCACACGCTGAATCTGGATCATAATTTAATAGACCACATAGCAGAAGGAGTATTTGGGGAGCTTTATAAGCTGGCCCGGCTGGATATGACCTCCAACAGACTCCGAACTTTACCTCCTGATCCGCTCTTTGCCAGGTAGCTTTGAAGATTTGTCTTTTGGGTTCTTTAAGAAGTGGCTTAGTGGAAACACTGGGTGGGAGAAAGTCCTGGGCCAAAAACGTGGTTTTAAATCAGCACTGATCTGGCACAGAAACACAAGGGCACACTTTCTTTATCACTTAATCTGCTCTTTTACCAACCATAGACAACTTACGTGTCACTTGCCTCAGTGACCTAAAGCCTCACTGAGTGAGGTACACAATACACCGAGTACACCATCAGTAATTAGTTACACTGTTGAAGGACTTCTGAAATCTGGCTTATGTTTCAACCAAAGAACAAGCAGTTTCTTAAAAATGTAAATAATGGGACAATTTTAAGGTGTAAAGCTATTTTTAATTTTACTTGTACCATCATTTAACATTTTGGACAAGCCTTCTTTAAAGTCTGACTAACACTTAAATCTATTTTTCTTTCTCTTCTGTTTAAATCTACACAGCTGGGCTTCATTTCTATAGCAGCCATGCTAAAAAGTCTATTCCAAGTTTGCTTTGTGGTCCTGTTGACTCTACAAGGCACCAACTGCTCCCATTCTGCAACTATGACTGAATGCTCTTTTGGAAGTGGGCTGCAGCATCCAGTCTCTTAAACTAGTTCTTCTTAGGGCTGTCAAATTATGAGATTAATCGAGATTAATTAATCACAGCCACATTTAGAGCACTATTTTTTTTAATCGAGTTAATCTCATTTTTAATCTATAACTTTACTGGGACTTTTCTAGCCTACCTGTTGGGATTTTTTATTTAATTTACATTTTTTTAATTTTATGTAATTATATTTATATTTTACTATCATAACATACCACATGTCAGATTTTGTGAAAAGTGTAATATTTTGTGAAACTGTCAGTGTTGACATGCTAACTTACAGCACTGTAATCTACAGGTCTATTTTAATTTCAGATAAATGTTTTAGTAACAAGTTCTGTGATCACTATTTGCATTGCTCAAAAAAGCGTTCCTTGATGTGTTAACTTAGATTATTCTATATGGACCTGATGTTTTATTTTTAATTTCTAATTATTCGAGACTGACAAAAGAGCAGTTTTAATTCTCCCCGGTGACGTAAAAGGAAAGTTCAGAAGTCTGTTAAACAATAAATAACTTTATAAAGCCAGTTCTTTTGTTATATATTAATCTTTTAGTCTGCCACAATAATGTAATGAATATAAATAAACATACATCAAAATGAGGGATTTTCTCAGCCATTAGTAGGTGAGATTAAAAAAGAGATTAATTAGATTAATTCATTACAGGTCATAATTAATTAATCTAAAAAATGTTAACCTCATGACAGCTCTAGTTATTCTTAAAGAAATTATCAAACTTATTTTTATTGTCCAATAATATCCATTTTGTTTTACGACTGTCCTTATTAGGGAGTCAAAAAAAAAGGCAAGTTTATGAAGATGGACCAATCCAAGTGAAAATGACTGATGTGCTTTCAGATCCCAGACAGGAGCAATAAGTCCCACGCCGTACAATGCTGTAATAAGCCTCAACTTTGGAGGGAACCCACTCCACTGTAACTGTGAGCTGCTGTGGTTAAGACGACTCATCAGAGGAGATGACATGGAGACGTGTGCCACTCCTGTACATCTGGCTGGAAGGTAGGAGCCTTGGAATAGTTTGCGTCTGTTCTAACTTAAGCAGAGTTTAGGTTGGAATAGTCTGGACTGAATGGTGATTGGTCTACGGTGTCAGCGTAGGATGCAAAAGAAACATTTAGTGTTATTTTACCTCCAACTGAAGTTCTGATTTATGCAAAAAACCATACATGGGATCTATGAGAACTGGGTTGACTATCTGATATTATGTCCTTAATCTGATTCAGATCTTCTCTTTACTCAAAATGTGGTTTAGCTCTGCAGTCAAACAGTTTAGTGAAAATAAAGATTGAAAAAGAGAACGAGCATCTGTTGCAGTCATCTGTCATTATTTACCCTTTGCTCACTTCTGTTTTCACGACTGCAGCTTTGGAAATCCTACAGATTTTATGTGTGATCTTTACCCAGTCATGTTAATCTTTTTAACACATCGCACGTTTTTAATTTTGTAAACCATCCTTGAGGCTTGAAGTGTTCTCTCGCTGATTTTGTTCCTCAGGTACTTCTGGTCCATCCCTGAGGAGGAGTTTACCTGTGAACCACCTCTGATCACCCGTCACACCCACAAGCTGTGGGTGCTGGAGGGCCAGCGCGCCACACTAAAATGCCGTGCTATTGGAGACCCAGAACCAGTGGTCCACTGGGTTTCGCCAGATGATCGCATTGTTGCAAACACATCCAGGACCAGTTCTTTCAGCAATGGGACCTTGGATGTCTTAGTGACAGTCGCACGCGACGATGGAGCTTACACCTGTATTGCCATTAATGCTGCAGGTGAAGCAACCGCCACTGTGGACTTGAAAATAATCCCACTGCCTCACCGAGGTGGGGTCACTGGAAACACTGGTGTTACAAGCGTTAACGCAAAGAACAACAGGAACGTGACCAATGGGATTTTACGGACCGATCCGGGTTCATCGGATATCAGCACAGGGAAAAACGGAGGGATTAATGGCGTTGCAGGACGTGGAGGAGAAATGGATGATGGAAATCGAGGAGATGGGGAGATCAATGAAGAGAGTGGAAAGTCCTCGGAAGGGGAGAGGTCTGATGGCGGGAGCGTGGAGGATGATGATGGGGGGGAGGAGGAGAGCCGGCTGGTTGGAGTACAGGGAGTGACGTCCACCTCGGCTCAGGTCCGTTGGGATTTGGGACGTTTGGCTGAAATGTACGTAGTCTGGATGTATCAGATACAGTACAACTGCACCGCCGACGAGACGCTCATCTACAGGTCAGTCCAACTTCACCATCACACACCTTTAATCATGTTTTATGAACACAACCACAGCTCCCATCTCATTAGCACTCCTTCTAAAGAGGCAAAGCCTGTGTTCAAGCAAAACCACTTAAATATTTATCGCTTACAACACGACACTTAAGTGGAACTGTTCATCCATCCCGGAGCTATCACATGTCCATGTGCAGAACGAACCCAGAGAAAATGTGAGACAACAGTGGTTAATAATTTATAAATGACAGTAAAACCCTACAGGTGAGTAGTCAGTGAGTATGGATATGTGTAGTCTGCTTTAGAGAAGAATATGCTATTAACTCATTCACTTCCAGCCGTTTTCTGATCAGAAAGCCCCTGACTGCCAGCGTTTTTGAGCATTTTTGAGCATTTTTTAAGAGTCACAGAACATTGAGCTCTATGATCATGTAAACGCCAAAACTACCAAAAGAAAGAGTAGACTCACTTCTTACATCAGGAAGAATCGCCGTATTTCTAGCGTTATCTGTTCTTTCACAATCTGTTGTCGAAGCGCTGCTGCAGAAGCATTTCCGGTTGGCACATCGCTTTTTTTCCACAGCAGCGTCCCAAAACGATCTCCTAATTCATTGATTTTCCGCTTCCTGATCACGTGATGTGTGACATACACAAATGAAGATCCGCTTTAGACATGTGATGGTTATTCTCACGGTGCGGGGGCTCGTTCCGACGCCCGCCTCGTGAAAAAATGCAATTGACGACTAAAGTCGTCAATGGCATTGAATGAGTTGATTCCAAGGTAGTAAGGTAACAATGATCAGGAGTAAGGAGTAAAAACATGTTCTTAAATAGTGTTGGTGTATTTACATGAACGTTACCACTCCTCCGGTCACGAATTACATCCATAAACGCTCGAAGGTTTACCACCTTTTATTTTACAAGCACCGCCTGATGAAATATTTATAGATGGGGGTCACTGCAACAGGAGAACAGTGGATGAGAGATGGACTGAGCAGATGAGGGTTGGCTGAGGCGAGACAACCATCCTGGTACTTGTGCTTCGTCTTTTCCCATTGGCTCCAATTTGGATGTTTGTTCTTGGTTCCCTTAGGAACTGTGGTATTGAGAAGGGGAGTGGGTAGCTAACCATGAAACAGGGAAAGGGCAGGGAGCTGACTGGGAACATAAAAAAAAGCTGAAGCGCTACAATCAGATGGGATGAATGAGTGAACATAGGATAAAAATAAAACCCAAGGGATCTGAAGAGTAGGAGGGAGACTTCAGGAGAAGTGGGAGATGGATGATAGGCCCCGCCCAAATCACTGTAGTAGAGACCGAGATAAAGGAAGGATGGGTGACGGAGGACAAGGTGAGAGGAAGAGAGTAGAGAAAGAGGAGGTGGTCTCAAATGCTCCTTAAGAACAAAGGAAGGAGGTGAGAACGGCTAAAGCAGAGGAGGATATGCAAATGAGTGAAACACAGAGTAGAATGAAAGTGTGTGTACACAGATGTGCAGCAGGATATGGGAGGAAGATGGGAAAAGGATATGGGAGAGGACGTAGCAAACAGAAATCTGAGAAAGTAGAAGGATGTCGTTAAGTGGTCTGCTGCTGAGTCGCTGAGAGGATTGAGCTGAAAAGGTGTCTAAATGAAGCGCATTATAAAAATATCTACTGGCACATCTGGGCCAATTACACTGAGTCAACTAATTAACTCAGTTAAACTGAATGAGATCAGGGCTACCTTTAACATCCCAGTAAACTTGACTGGTTTATTATTAAATGGATAAATAACTTGATGCGTTTAAGCTGGACATTACTTAAAAGCCAATCCTAGATCCTAGACAACTGTAACCGTCTAACAAAAGGCCACACTTGCTTTTTTGGTCCTTTCCCTGCAGGTATGGCAAATACATAAAAATCAAAAAAAGGTGTGAATGCTGAGAGGATAACGTCCCTTGAAATCTCATTTTTCCAAGTTCGTTCTACCTGCACAGCATAAAGAACGACTAGAAAAATATCCATGTCATTAAGAAGCAAGGGCTGGAAGAGCCTCAGCTGTGCAGCCTAGAAAAGATGCTGATGGACAAAACTGAGGAAAACAACAGATAGCAGACTGAGGCAAGGCGTCCCAAACCTCAGGACAGACGCTTAAGTTCAGTCAGGAGGGAGCGAGTGATCTGGAGTTTAATTAAACTGAACAAATCAAACCAGTTGGTGCTGTCTCAGATACAGACTTAGTGGCTCTGTTTTAAAGGCAAGCTAAGGATGCTAGCTCTAAAAGTACAGGTTTAAACAACAAAGGAGATTAAAAGTTTTGAGGTTAAAGCAGAAAGAAAATCTGAAGGTGGACAGGCAGAATTAGAAAACAAATCTACCACTACCAAGGATTTACAGTAAAGATTTCTATCAGGCCATCAATGTGCCAACTGAAATATTAACAGCTGGCAAGCTCAGGTAAACAGAACCCATAGAAATATGGTGCTTAAATTCTAATGGAAAAATACCAAAAAAGGGGAGATTTCAGGTCTTTTACACAGGATTTAGATTCAGAGTCTTCTGTTTTCTTTGGCATCAGGAAAAACACATTTAGCCAATAAGACGCAGGCCAAGGATGTAGAGATGCAGATAGGGAAGAAGAAAAGCGAGGATTTAAGAATGGGAGGCAGCAAAACAAACAATAAATCAAACAGCTAGCCTGATGAATGATAAAAAGGGAACATAGCGAGTTTGAGAGAAGTGAGAGCACAGTAAGAGCTGACTGCACAACAGCACAGCACAATGTGCGAGTGCCAGATTTAATCATTTTTTAAAGGTCAGCTTCTTGCTAGACAACACGGGCCTCCATTCTAGCATGGCTGGTTCTGATGGCGTCTGGGATGGTGCCAGGTGGCACTCGGTCCACGTGGTGTTTGATGGCTACCACTCAGCCCCAATCAACCTCAAAGATCCTCACAGCAACATCACCCAAGCTTTGGGTCTCTGGAGAGTTGGGCGGTCCTATTGGTCCCATTCACAGCGAGTCATGACCACACTATGGTCTCCACAGCCTCTGTAGCTATGCCCTCAACAATTTAGCTTCTGACCATGGGCGTGTGTAAAGATAAACCCAGTGTCTCTGTGATGTGAAGAAAACACAATGACTTGTTTATAGATTGGGGCAGCAGTAGCTCAGGAGGTGTTGGTGGTGGTCAGAGGGGCCTCTGTCAGACCACCTCAGGGCGGCTGTGGCTACAAAGTAGCTTACCATCACCAGCAGTGTGTGAATGTGAGAGTGCATGAATGGTGGAAGGCACTTTGGGTGCCTTGAAAGGCGCTATATAAATCCAATCCATTATTATTATTATTATTATTATTATTAGATACTGCCATTTATTGGGACGTGGTGTCTAAAGACCAGCCTACCCTCACACATGATCATACTGGTTTTTATTGCTTCAAATCACTAATTAAAACTACCACCTGGGATAAAATATATAAGGGTTATTTTATTGTTTAACCAGCAAGATGTCCCAATCGTTCCCATAAAGGGGAAATTACTTCAAACTCAGAGACACTGAAGAGACAGCTGTTGGTTCCAGCTCACAATTCTAGGCACCAGTCAGATGTCCAGTAAGAATACAATCACACTGCTTCTGGCTATTAAAGAACCCTGCTACCCTTATCACTGACTGAATCATATAAATATTTCCAATAAGCTAATTAAACCAGAATAAATGCAAAAAACACAAACAGCTTCGGCAACTATCTCTAATATTTTCCATTTAGAACTTTAATTTTATTCCCCTGCAAAGCTCATGGCACCAACGTGTTATCATTAATGGTTTTGTTTTCCAAACACAACTTGAGTTTCTGAAGATCATTAACCTCCTGAAAGCCAGCATCCACTGACTTCTTTAACTATTATTTTATTGTGCTCATCTTAGCCATATTCATTAAAGAAATGAAATGTTTAACTTGTTATGTTTAAAATGCCAAATTCATTCATTTAGGACGGGTTTTTTTCAGTTAATGTTTGTCTTTGCAAATGTACACCAAGCCAAAGCTTGTGTCTCAGAAGCTACCCCTAGAAGTGGATCCTATTCCTGCACGTGGTTGATGAGATTTGAATTTAGCCTAAACATAAGGTCAATAAACCCACACAGCAAACTCTAAAAAGAGTTATATAGTTGATATGTAACTCTGACATGAGAGTCAAACCCAAGTGTTAAAAATGAGTGTTTCCTAATCAACTCTGCAGGAGTCATTTTGGACAAAATAACTCCTGAAAAGCTAACTCTGAACTCCCACAGCGGCTATGACACCTGCAGAGTTAATTCACAGACTCCACCCCTTTATTCTAAAAGTTGGACTGGTAGCGACCAATTGGCTGCAGAGAGCTGCAGTGAGCAAGGTGCATTGTGGGTAGTCATGTTTTTAGTTTCTTTGCTCTATTTTGGGGTGTTTATGCATGTTTGTTTTGGGGAGTTGTGTTGTTCTTAGTTATTACTTCGTTCACTGTTGCAAAAGTGGCGTTACTTCTTGTGTCATGTTGGTACCGTAAGTGAGGAGGCTGGTCAAAGGAATGGGACCACTGTGCTGCATGGTTCACACTAAATGCTCAGGACTCCTTGTGTTCTTTTCTCATTGGCTGTCCACAGTCACGAGGTGTATAAGGCATGAGTTAGCCAGCATTTTTCAGTGTGTCATTAATTCATGGAGTTGATTTATAACTGAATTTAACTCTAATGAGTGTAAAATTGACTCTGAATATTTAACACTGGTTGTAGTGTTCATGTTACTGAAATGAACTCTAGAGCGTTAGGCTAACACCGTCATGGTGTCAAAACTTCACTCTATAAGTGTCACTAAGTGGCGTTTTAACACTCATCTGGTGTATTTTGTAAACTTTGCTAATGTTAAAATAAACACCAAAATATTTTAGATTAACACTAAAATAGTGTAAAAATGTTAACTCTCTTAAAAGTGTTGATTTAATACTGAAGTGGTGGTTCCCATATAAACTCTATTAAAGTGTTAATTTGAACTCAGTGTTAATTCTGAACTTTCAAATTTGCTGTGCAGTCCTGCATCTGAATGTCTAAATCATGCTGGCAGTTGTAGGTCCCACATCATGGATACCTCGCCCACCTGCCCCCTCCAGAGCCCCAGTATAATGCAGTAATTAACCACTCTGACCTGCAGAGCAAAGTTTTGTGCATACTCAAAACCATTGTCTATTATAAGTGATGCTGAGTGCCCGGCATTCTTTACATTTATTCTGGCTGAAATGTGATGCTACACTGAGATCTTAGCCCTAAAAGGGGCCTTATTAGCCAAAGAAAACTTCAAAATATGCTGGTTAAAAGCAGAAAAAAGGAATGTAAGAAACTGCAGTACAGGTATGTCTTTATTGCACACATGAAAGCATTGTATTTAATATAAAATATCAAACTAATCTAAGCTGTAGAACTATGCAGTCTTTTCATTTACAAAATCCAGAATTCCCAACATTTACATGCTGTGAGAAAGACTTACCGTTTCAGATGAGAGCCTATAGCCACAAGCTGCATCGGGCTGAATAAGAACATTTCTGCAAGTCACAAAACACCTGGCATAAAGTACAAAGTCTATTACATCTCTCAGAGCTTCACAGCAATATTCTGCTGCAGGACTGTTTCACAGGAAATGTATTCAGGTTTACAGTAGCCGTTTCAGACTCCCATCCCTCTGTGGATAACACATTATAATATAATATGCAATATGTCTAAAGATGTTGCGTTCTATTGCGCTCGTGTTTTTGAAAGTTTAGAAATTTTTCCTAAAACACCGGTGGGAAATAATATGGTCTATGTGCGTGACTCTTGCAGACTGCAGACCCTTTTTGATTAGGTTTCAAAGGTCCAGGTATGCAGGCAGGCAGGACAGGAAGGGCTTTGACAATCTTCACAATTACACTCCGTCACAACAGGGTCAGCCTTCCTGCAGGGAGCTCAAAGTGCCATGTTTGGCTCATTATTTAACGGCAATGGCAACGATCACAGCGACGGTTAAGGGGGAATTTGAAGAAAGAATCATGCAGAGTTTAAGAAATAATGAGCTCTTTTATGGTCAAGTCTAAGCAAATGGGGAGAGCACAATTAAAACGAACAAAAAGAAAGCTGGACGTTCTTAGAGAAAGAGCACGCTGGGATGTAGACGGTGGAGAACGTGGCTAATGAGTCACAAGAAGAGAGGGAGGTGAAAGAAACAGAGAATTAATGGAAGGCCTTCATTTTCTGCTGCTAATTATACAACATGGACCAATATTTGATAGAGCGATGAGATGAACTATTAATACGTCAATCTCAGTTGTGTGCAACATATATACTATAATCCCTTGACAGCAATCAATCAAGCATCCTGACATGCTTTCAGTTTCTGTCCTGTTACACGTGACTCCTGATACTGCCGGGGAATCTGATCCACCATCTTAATTTAGCCTGGAAACAAGGACAAGAAATCACACAAGAAGCCAGATAAGTGCATCTGCTGAGGCAGGGACTGATAAAAAACGTGTTTGGAGATCAAACGCATGCAGAAAAAAAAGCCAATAGGACCGAGGGAATGGGTCAAAATGGGGTTTAGTTGCACCCTATGGGAAGAAGTAATTAAGTGTTAAACTACTGTGTCGATAAATGTGTCAGCACAAATCAGAGGCAGAGGAGGGAGGGATGAGGAAAACAGTCAGAGCTCTAAATGTGTGTCATTTTAGATGATGCTAAAGGCTCAGACGCGAGGAGTGATGGATGCTTTCAACTTTAGGCAATGATAGGAAACAAACAGTGGATCAGGGTGTGGAGAGTAAAATGATAAGGACGGGAAACAAGCGACGCACAAGAAAAGACAAAATGTGGAAAAGACTGACAGAAAGACGGATAAAGGAAAACAGAGGAAAAGAACAAGCTAAATCTAGGAAGGCAGCCAATGAGACAGTAAACAGTTCAACAAATCAAGACCAAAACGGGAGGAAAGGCTAAATGGACGAAGGAAGTGACACGGGCAAAAGGAAACGAGCGCAGTATAGATGTCAGCCAGAGGAGGAGATAATTGCTTTGTTGTTCCTCCTCGACGTACTTTCTCCCCTCTCCTCTGAGGCCAGGCTGGTGTGGTGTCAGACCACCAAACTCAGCACTGATAGGGAGGAAGACAAAGAGGAAGAATCTCCACATCTCTTTCACCACCATCTCTCCCTCCATCTCTCGGATTCTAATTATTACTCATTTCTGAGTCACCAGCTTGAACAAAGCGCCGTCTTGTCTCTTTCACTTTCTTCCTTTATCTGCATTTATGCATGCCTTCGTTGGTTTTAGCCGTGCATTAATTAGAATCACAGTCACACCGCGAACAATGATGTGACGGTAACAAGGACAGCAAAGGAAGTTAAACAAAAACAATTTAATAAATCGCTTCATTTGATTTCAGACCAGCACACCAGGACAAGAAGGCAGATTATCTCAAGAGCACTCAGCAAATGAAATGATACTCATCTAAAACCTGAGGATGTGTATGCACACAACATAGCTCAATACTGACTCAACAATACAGCCAATCAGTGAATCAAACATGCATGTGTCCCACTCTTCCATGTGTATTTCAGTGAATTTGCCTAGAATTGTGATTCACAGCCTCATAAAGGCTGGTGGGGTGGAGGATAAAACAGAGAGCTGTGATACGAAGAGGGAGGCTGAGAAATAAATAGAAGCTGCATAAAGTCATAAAGAAGAAGGGATGGAGACGAGAGTAGAAGAAAGACAAGGAGAGGAGGCGTGACCTTGGATGCCAAATCCTGCTACATGGTTAGTGCTCTAGCTAATAGAGATGTAGTACAGTGACAGAAACAGAGGAGCTATGAGGTTGGGAAGAGTCCAGAGAGCGTCGCCAGAGGATCTGAAGCAAACAGAGCTGACTGTCTCTCTCCATATACACAGAGCAACTAAGATAGAAAAGGGTTAGAAAGATGTTTGGATTTTAAAAACGTTGGATGTGGAGGTCATTTGTGTAAACAGACTCATTACAGTGCACAACTGTGTTTAGGTCAAAAGAATAATGTAAGAGGAGTGGCTGATCTCTAAAATGTGGAGAATTTGTAAAACATGGAAAAAGAAACATTTCAAAATGTTCTGTCCAGCCAGAGAATTCCATCACTGTGTCTACTATTTATCATGGAGTACCACAAGGCTCCATCTCTGGTCCCATTTATTTGTCAGATATTTGCTTTTTTGGGAGGTAAATCTTTAGAAAGAACAACTTGCTGATGATGTTCAAATCTATGTGTTAGGTATCTCTTCAGATCTTGTTAAACTGTTTCAAAGACAAACTTCCTTAATTTGCATGAAAAACAAAAAGCTAATCTTCGTACTTGGACAGTCTAATAATGTCAGCACTTATTATAGTATATTTGCTGCAATGGTGCTCCCAGCTCACTAGTTTCTTACTGCACACTGCCAGTTGGATAATATATAAAGATTTTATATTTTACCCTTTGTAAAGAAATTTGGTAAATAAAGGTTTTCAAATTTGCTGCATTTTTTAAAAAAAATGAATCTTGACGTTAAATTGAATTTCATATGAACCTTAATAAAAAATAATCATCAGTTGTTGCTAATTTACCTCTGTTTGACTTATGTTGTATAACTAGTTATGTATAGACAACTGCAGACATTTTTACTTGTTAGGCAGGACGTACCATAATACCATTTATACATCAAAACCCTGCATCAGAGGAAAGTCTGTCTCAGAATAATTTCCATACAAAGAGTCAGGCAGCTCAACCTCTTCACTCATGCATCACACCATAAACAAATGCCCCAATATGAGTGTGCAAAACCCACATGAAGGGCTAGAGAATAAGAGAAAGTGGTGATATTGGATTTAATCACGTAAAACAACTCAAACATTCGGTCTGAACATTGAGGACCTACTGATGATCCAGTTTATTATTGCACGAACAGCAAACGGCCCTGAATTTTCATGCTAATCAAAATACTTCATAAGATGCAGCCCCGTATCAGTGTGGTAAGAAAAATCATGCATGAATACCAATCTAATAATGCCATTTCCCGTGCGTCCAATAATGTATGCAACATATGGGCTTTATTAATCTGAAGCACGGAGCAACACAAAGAAGGAACGGATCATAAAATGCATTTTCATGAATGTGAGAAAAAAACAACAACAATAACCCTGGTCAATGGAGTCATCACACCACACAATGGTTATGTTGGGTGGTATCTGTCTATATAGGAGTACCTGTATATTAGACTCGTACTGGCTCAGATACCACTGTGATATTTCTCAATACTTTTTATGATTTTATAATAAAACCCAGGCTTTCTGCTCAGACACAGGCAGCTTTTTGAGTTTCTTGCTGAAAATCTGATTGAGTGACCACAGTTATTACCACTGGGCCTTAAAGGGGGTCACTCACAATCCTGAGGTGTGACTGATTGGCCTTGAGTCTTTTATTTTGTGTTTCCAAAGCTGAGAGATTAGACAATACTACCATGGGTTGACTTCATCTGAGAAAACTCACCAACTCTAGGCTTCTAACCCTAGTATTTACTCTAATATGATTTCCAGTAGAAGTTGTGTTGATCACCATGAATGCAAATTAGAAGGAACTAATTTATTTTTAAAAAATGGGTGCATCATAACTTAAGAATTACTTTTAAAAGATGTTTAATGCGTTGAGTTGTTTTTTACACATCTAAACAGATTCAGCATGACACTTTTCATGTAAATGTAGCTAGTGAATACAAACAGTTCAGAGGTAATGTGGAGTTCAAGTTTGAATATTACCTTTTCTAAAGCTTTAATGAGATTTTGCCATGGTAACAAACACCTGGCTGCTGACACAGAGGTTAATTGGCAAAAGTCTGCACAAAATAAAATCTATGGAAACATAATGACCACTGATTAAGGCTGATTTGAATGAGAATATGTTTTGTGTTTCCTAATTACTCATAAAATCCTGTTTAACTTCAGCTTGAACTGGATGCACCGACATTTATGCAACAATATTCTGTAACTAGAGTTACTATCCTGGGTATTGGGTCAGAAACGGCCAGTTTTCTCAACTTTTAAGCCGTGAGTAGTCGGTGAAAGGCTGTAATCGATAGTCTGACTCAGAAATACCATGACTAAAAAAATCTATGGGTCTGCCCTGCAGCTTGCCTGAAAGTAGGTGCCTCTGATTTCCCAGCTAACTTTGCATTATTAAACATCTAATCCCATCATCCTATCCCATCAACACCGCCATAAATATGCATGAGATTCGTCAATCAGGACGGTTTCATTTGTAAAACTTGATTATGTGACGGTAATTACACCCAATTTCAAGCCAAAGAAAAAGAGCTTTAGTCCTTGGTGTCTTTATTTTGAATGCATTTTAAATAGAGTTAGGTTGGGGAGCATTAAGGAGAAGCTCCCTGGATGTCTGAGTCATCCGTGATGGCATTTCAAGGATGTAGCTCAAGTCTGAGGGGAGCAGAATGGCTAGAAATACATTACACAAATAAGCTTTTCTCATGCAGAGAAGGAGAAAAGAGGAAACCTTAGGAGGAGAGAGGAAAAACTCAAAAACATCCACAAATAAATCGACCCCACACGTGAGGGCCGAGGCAGCAAACTCAAACCAATCAACAACAAACACTTGAGGTGTGCGTCGGAGTCCCACACATTATCAAAAACACTCAAATCCAATATAATACAATGAAAGATTCACCCACCGAAGCAAGCAGAATACAAATGGTGTTCTCATCACCTTTTATTGTTTTCCCCTCGTTTGATGTAGTTCACCTCTTCCCTACTTGTTAGTCCTAACAGCTGCTCCGACACTTACAATGAGGACACGTTTAACACACTTCTCCCTTCATTATCCCACACGAGCACTCATTACTGCCAAAATCACCCGCAATCAAATCCACAGCAAAGTTTAGATTTTATTTCCCTTTTTTATCTCCCTGACAATCCAAATCCTTAACATCCCATCTAAAATGGCCACCTTCACATGTGCGTTTGAAGAAAATGGTGTAATGCCAATCTCCCGCAGGGGTTTAAGAATGATCACGCATTCTTTATACACACCAACTGCTCTCTAAATGAGCAGACAGACTTCTCTTTTAATGTCTCCTTGGTGCACTCCTCATCAATAGCCTCATTTTTCCTCCTCTCCTCCCCCCTCCTTCAGTATCCACCCTGTGCCTTTCCTAGCCAGCCATCCTTTCGCTCACCATTTCCTCTGCTTCTCCAATATTCATCTGTTTCTCCTTCGTTCCACAGTGAGAAAAGCCTAAATATGTATACACCCCGCTTCAACGTACTGCATATTTATTTCCGTGTACACCTCAGCTAAAGTCCTCCTGCTCAGTTAACTAACCAGAACTTTTCTCTGTCGTCAATCCCTCTTTTAGAATCCTGCCTTCGACCAGTGACCGTTTCCTGTTGAAGAACCTGGTTTCGGGTGTGGACTATAACCTTTGCGTGCTGGCCATTTTTGATGACTCAATCACATCACTGGCAGCAACAAAAATTCTAGGCTGCACAACGTTCTCCACCAAGGATGTTTACCCAGCATGCCGCTCTCTTCAAGCCCACTTCTTGGGCGGGACACTCACCATACTGGTTGGCGGTGTTGTGGTGGTCACCCTGCTTGTGTTTACCGTGGCGCTCATGGTTCGCCACCGCGTCTGCAATCATGGAGACCACATGATATGCCACAGTGGCAACACAGAGGCAGGAGGCGGGGCCTGCTGTCAGGGTGGAGGAGTAGGAGGAGGCGACAAAGGGGGGAACGGCGGTGGGTGCTATCAATCAAACGGTTCTGGAGACGTGATGATGGTGGTCCTGCCCAATGGGCTGCCCTCCAAGAGAGGGGAGACGGGGAAAGATAAGGACAAGGAGAAAGATGCAGGAGATTCAGCTTCTCCTCTCCCTCCAAAATTGCCCCCAAAGCCAAGGCCAAAGCCCAAGGTCAATCTGGAGCAGTTTCTATCAGCAGGAGGGGTGGTTTCCACAACAACAGGGTCGGGAAATGAGATGGCATTGGTGGTCAGGCAAAGGAAGGCACTGCCGCAAAACCTAGAGAGTGACCGAACTCCTCTTTACTACTCGCCTTCTCCTCCATCCACACTGCCCCGACAGTCACGTTCCAGGGATCGCCCAAATCCCCGTCTGGAGCAGGAACTGACAAATCGAGCCAGCTTTTCTCTGGCTGCACCCCTGAGAGACTCCGAGCTGTTGGACTGGAGGATCACACCCAGAGGCAGGGACAAATGGAACTCCTCCCAGGCTTATCAGAGCCCCGGATCCCCTCTAAGCCCCGTCTGCGGGACCGTTGGCAAACGGCGACACTCACTAGACATGGGTTCCTCTGTTGCCCTGGCAACCGATGCCGCGGCAACAGTTGCCAGGCACTACGGTGCTGTAAACTACGCCAAGCGGCTGAGCGTGATCTGGACGAGACGGAGCCAGTCGCTTCACGGGATGCTGGTGCAGTGCGCTTCGGCTACGAGCACGACGTCTTCAACAACCAGCGACGAGGGGGAGAGCGGCGGGGGCTTCGGGGGCCCAGATTTCCAACGGGGATACATCCACGCTTACAACACCACTAACTCTAACTCAAACACTGGGATTACAACTGGGAAAACAAAAGATAGGAACAGAGAGAAGGGGAGCGCGGAGAATCTTGAGGAAAGTGTTGTATAGTAGGTGTGGAGCAGAATACTAACAGAGGAATGAAGAGCTCTGTGAGTGGAGGGTCTGAATGGGATATTGACTGAGGAAGGAACGTAGAGGTGAACCTAAAGGAGCCGAGAATAAAACAGCAGCCAAGATATGTCAGAATGGAGGAGAGGAGTCAAACTCACTCACGTTTGGAAAATCCAGAAAAAAGCAGGACTAAAAACGTGAAAATTCTAATTCAGGTTTAGTTATGAGCACGAGAAAAAGATGGATAAGTAAATAAAAATTCAGACAAAAGCAGAAACCTTCAATCTAGGTGGATTGTAGTCCCAAGAGATAAAAGTCAAAGGAGAGGGACCATGAATAAGGCATCAGAACAAAGGTTATATGGCAAAGTCAGCGTGGATCTCAGTAAAGCCCTAACAATAACAGAACCACTCTTCAGTTCTCCAGAGTCCACTCGGCCAACAACACACCATCATCAGGATTTATCCTGGATCAAAAACCCAACCGCCACTGGTAATAATGGAGAAAACCTTCACTTAAAAAAAAAAGATGTCTGGATGGAGAAGCAGGACTTTGTTATTTAAGCTTTTGACTTTGACCCCGCGACCGCTTTGAAACACTCTCGTCTCAAATGCAATGAATGTGACTTACGTCTCCTCTGTGTCTGGACAAGGATTTTGGCTAGCTGTGCCTGAGGATTATGGGAGTATAAATACAAATGCTGGTGCATTGGACACGATCAATCGATACAGGCTGGGAAAAAAAATAAAAGCAAATGGAGCACGGACGTTATTAAAAGAAAAATATTGGGATCGCAATGAAGTCGATATGGATTATAAAATGGAGGAGATGAGAGGATGATGGAATATATGAGTCCATCCATTCCTGAAAGACAAGATCACACTGCATGTCAGATAATGGAAGCCAATGAATAATGCTAATGGGTGCGTAAGTGAGCGTGCACTGATGGAACCTAGACTGGATGTGAATGTTTGTGATGGCCAACCCAGCGTCTAGAGTTCTGCTTTGTTTCTGGACATGCTGTGGAAACCAGGAAGGTGTGTAACTGAAGTGCAATGTTTAATGGTAGCCAGTATGAACAGATGTTTAGCAACAGCATGGTCAGAGAGCAGTCTGGAAAAGAAAAACCTAACGTTTAAACTCATTTTGTGAGATTTCTTTGTGCCACATGGGTTCAAATGTTCAAACCAAACTGATGAATGTCAGAGAGAAAGCAGTAAAAAAATCACTAACACTAGAAACTCCTCATCTACGGACTACAGAGACTCTTAAAAAAGAGAGGAGCAAATGTGAAGGTACATATATATGGTCTATATATAAAATGTTACTTGTTGCACCATGTTTCTGTTTTTCAGTTTCCTGGGGAACGACGTTAGGATCAGATGCAAAATTTAAGCTGTGTGATTTCTGTTTGTTCCTTATTAAAACGATGATCAAAACAAAAATGTTAATACTTGATGAATTCTAAAGCTCAAAGGACACTGAATAAGCACAAATAAACTGGCGAGAACAAACATCCCAACACACAAGCTAGAAAAACAGAGCCAATACCATTTATAACGGCAACTTTTACCCATTAATGTTGTTTTCTTTCTGTTTGTTTCATTTTGCCAAAGTCAATATTGTTCTCTGGACTTGATATGAATAATAAAAATTACATGTATGGATCAACGAGTGACTGACTCCCATGAAGATTAAGCTGTGTGACACGTTTGTGTGTTTGGTTCTAAGTGTCATTTTTACACAGCGTATGTGTTCATTTGAAAAATGTACATAAAATACATCAAATGATGCTTTTCTGTGTAGTTTTGTGAGAGTGTATTCTGGAATCTACCTGATCTGGTTTTTACGGACACGTTCTCTACTCGAGGCAATAATCTTTAATGTTTGCACAAAAGCAAGGAAAAAGACGAGTGTACTTCTTAGATGGATTCATTAGCAGCTTCAATAACAGATAAGATAAAACGATGAGGCTAAAATTAAAGCAAACACAACAGACGTCCGATATAAACTCCATTATGGAGATTCCTAATTGTCTAGTTTACTTTTGTTTATTTTCAGTTCATATCTGATGTTTGCACACAAACATAGGCTGAACGTGTTGATTGAAAGGTTCTGTAATCTGATGGGTAACAGATACGTGATAAAATCAGACTGTCAAGAGACTTGTTACACAGATCATTGTCCAGAAATGTGTTGCCTATGTTATTTTTGTCTTAAATTCCTAAATCATCAACCATCCATCACTTAAACCCTTCATCGTCATTAGGGTGGAGGTGAGCTGGTGTCTAGCTCCAGCAGTCATCAGGGCAGAGGCAGAAGGTCCATCTCAAATGCCTCGGTTACAACATTAAGGTTTGGTTTGGTAAATGAACAAAGAAGTGGAACAACAGTGACATGGCCAACTTTCCAACAAACTCAGAACATCAGGTTTGAAACTTTTTACGAATGAAAACAAGGAAGTAGTCCCAAAGAGCTGCATTATTACTAATACACCACCACTGTATACGGCCCTTGATAGAGTGGAAACTGAAGAACTCAAAGGTTGAGTCTGAATTGGTCACTCAGTCATTTTCACCATAAAAGTGATAGAAAAAAATGTTTTTTTAAATTTGAGGCCTACTTGAGGGGTCAGTGCTTCATAATTACACACAATGCTTTCTCAGTGGGGGGTTCCTTAAATAAACACAGGCGGGAAGCATGAATGCACTCTTGAATCTGAAGTAGTACACAGAATTATTGTGCTGGTTTTAACCTGAACAAACAAACAAAAACACCCAAAAAGCTCATAAACATTTCTGTATTTAAAGCTGTAGCTTATGAAGACAGCAGGGCTGGGCGTTATTATTGTTCCACTAACATTAAAGCCTTTCTCAGATTATACCACAGTGTTACAGACTGCCTACATATGCCTGTGAATCTTATTACTGTACCTAATTTGAGTTGTTTGAGTATTTCTAACAGATTAGTAACCTGACAGTGTGAGACAATAGACACGTGTCTTTGTGTTAATACGTCACAGACCATAAAAAATAGGATGACTGCTTCAACAATATGTTTACATCTCCACAGTAATGATGAAAAGATCATCAAGTCACCTAAAGGTCATCAAAACTTCAGTTAGCATTAAATCAATATGTTGCTTCTAAATGTTCCTGCCAACTAGAATATTTGGTCCACGGAGAGGACATCAAACTTTTATTTGACTCAGTCTGACGGTGAGCTTGTGGCATAAACAGCTCATTTTCTTCAACTACATTTTTTCTATAATATTCTTTTATTTGTGGTTCTGCTCTTTTCTTTATTGCGTCCCTCGACCTTTACCCGAGCACTAACAGTTTGGATTTCCAGTTTCCTTCTCCTCAGCTTCTATATCCTCTGGTTATGAGTGGAATAAAATTAGTGAAATGTCGGTGATTTAATATTCAACAATTCTGTCTCATAACTGTGATTATAGAAAAGAAAAACATAAATTAGTCAAGTAGTGATGATTATTTCATGAGCCGAGGAGTCAACAGCTGCAGGAATGGCAGTAGAAGAAGAGTTAACAGGAAGTACACTCTTACCATACAAACGTAGATGAAATATCAGTTCAATGGATCATGGTGAGGAGTGAATTTTCTGCATTTATTGCCTATTCTAAGCAGCACCATTATTATTATTATTTTGGGATACTCCAGGACATGTTATGCATTACAGTCCTAACTAACAGCTAATACCCAACCCTAGTGTGCTAATCCTAATGAAGCCACACAAGGCCTAAAATGACGATGAAAAATATCCAATCTTTACTCTTAGTGTTTATTCTGGATAACAACCACTTAAATGTTGTTTCAGTTCACATTTTACTCACAATTTCTCAAATTCTGAAGTAGGGCTGGGCGGCAAATCGAAAATGTATTGTTATCAAAATAACGATATCATTTTCACGTCAATAAATTTGGTAATAAAAAAGCATACATGTAGTTATCGTCCATTAATCGTTACGCAACGTGACTCTGCCACTGACTCTGTTTGCTCTGCAACGTTGATGTTTTATCTCCACTAATAACACAAGCTTGTAGGAGTTCTGCCGTGTGGTGGAATTGCTAATGCTAACAGTTAGCTTCTACTAGCTGAGAAGTTTTCTGTTTCCTGGATGCTAAACCAACAACAGCCTTCCCCGTCATGAACCAAGATGGATGAGTCCATGAATGTTTTTCAGTGTGACGTAGATCTGAGTCGTCTTTTTTGACCCAAGCGTTTCCTCGTCTATTGTTTTTATCGGCGGCTAATGCAGGAAATAGGGGTAGAAGACTATTTTCACATTAGCCTGCATGTGAACTCAGAGTGACTGATCATTTTTCAAAAACAAGTAGAAAGGTTCACAGAGAAACCGTTTTTAAGTCAAACACGTTGATATTAGTGTTAGTAAGCTTCATTCACACAGTGTACAATGACTTATGGCCTATTTTAAATTACGAAGTGTGAAATTTCTGTGCACAGCATTTATTGTATTACATGTGCGGTTTGGAGAAAACCAAGTATTGGTTAAGAAACTTAAATATTTAAACAACATCACAAAACTCATGAAAGACGCACGATTACAAGAGAACCATTCAAACTCAACTGCAGGAAAAAAACTAAAGTAAAATTAAAGAAATAAAAAATAAAATGAAAAAAAAAAAAAACAGCTGAACTGAGACAAGCGGAAGTAAAACGGATAATCTTTGCTGCTTTATTCCCACCCACACCGACTGGTTCCACTAAGTAAAACATAATTTGTTAAAAGACTCTTTTATCATTTTCTCCAGCTGACTTTAACCCAAATAAAGAGACATGTGGGTTTGCAGCAATCTGAGGCTGAACACAGCTAATTATACTCTTTAACACATAAAACAGCATAACACCAGTAATCAGAACACAAACAGACTTCTCAATAATCAGGTGACCTGGAGGAGCTCTGGAGGACTTCTGGCTCCAGAACTAAGATCAAATCCCAGGAAATGAGATTGTTTCACCTTTTGTTCCAGTTTCAGATGAACAAGATTATCTGAAGTAGCCGAGCTAAAAACTGCTTTAGCTCAAGCTGGGTGGAAGTATTTTGTACTTTGATCAAATATTAAAACAAGAGTCCTAAAGCAAAATGAAGCTTCACATCTAGGATAAGGAGCAAGGAGAGAAAACGGTCCGTTTCTGTTCCTTCTCCCTTTCATCTTCCTTTGCTCTTGGATGTTTTCAGTCTCTATTAAGCCCTGTGCAGACAATACTAAATGTCCCAGACCACAAGAGTCAACGGGAGGTCGAATGTGTGAGTGCTGACACAACTAGAGATAGATGAGGAGGAGAACAGGAGCAGGGTCGTTGAGTTAAGTTTGTCCTCTGGACACTCACAGCTGAATAAGCCTGTTCCTCTATGTGTTACACAGGAAAAACAAGTGTGAGACGCCATTTATAACCCACTTATACGGTAAAACGCTTGACCAAATTTAGTTTTTTTTAATTTATGATGCAAAGATAATGAACAAAAGAAATCTAGATTCAATCAGTATTTTTGCAGGACCCGTCTGTCTCAAACAGCCTCTCTTATAAACATCATAGAGAGCTAACCAAGGATCATCTATGGACGGTTCTGGCTCGACTCCTTTGGTCTGGGTCAGGTCTGAGTGTGAACTCCTTGTTCTTTAAGCTGAAACTGGTTCTTTGTGACTATTGACTCTAATTTGAGGTTGTTTCCTGCTTGCAGGATACATTTGGGTCAACCAAACCTTTCCCTGAAGTTTAATGATGTAATAAATACAGTATGTGTTTGATTCTGACACAACTAAGGAACAAGAGTCCAGAAACCTCCACCATGCTTCCTGGTTTCCTGCAGACTCACTACTGTAGTGCTCTCCAGCCTGTAGGTGAACAAACGGAGCTATGCTAGGTAGAAACACTTCAGGTTTGACTCATCACTGCTGTCGTCTAAACCTCAGCTCTTCACTTGTTTCCATGACATCCTCTTTTTGCGGATGAAAGTCTTCCCTAAAGCTCAGTTCAGACAGTAGATGGGTGTAACTGGTTTTACTGGTTTCCTTCATGTCTGAGCTGCTGGAGATTTTAAAACATGTGACTCATCTTTGCTCCTTTCTTTGTTCTTCTCTAAAGAGCTTGACCAGCACATTTTTGAACTCATCACACTGAATACTAATTAGCTTCTTCTCCGATGTGAGCTGAAAAACCCTGGAAGACCAGATAAAGCATTGCTACTTTGCTGCATTTGTCTTCTACACCTGCCTAAACCCAAACCCAGAGCTGTGTGTGTTTGAGTTCTGGGTATGGGGGCTTATGGGTGGAAAAAGTCCAATCCCTGTAGAGGTTTAGACACTGGGCAGTGAGTGTTAGACAGAGCTCTAAATGTGAGACCATCAGCAGCGACAGGAGAAATAAAGGAGGAAGGAGCAGCAGTCTGAACCGTGTGTGTGTGTGTGTGAGAGAGGGTGTGTGTGTGTGTGAGAGTGTGTGTGAGGGTGTGTGTGTCCCCTGACATCAGGTTAGAGGGCAATTTAATTTGAAACTCATAAGTGGCCCTATTAAAGCAAGACTGAGTGTGTGCTACAGTCACCTTTGAGGGTGTGTGTGTGTGTGTGTGTGTGTGTGTGTGTGTGTCAGGCAGCAACAACACACCACAGACCTCCCACCTTCTGCTTTCCCTGCTGGAGGCAAAACCCGGGCCTTGATCTGAGTAATTAAAAAAATGCTGAGTAATGTGCAAACACACAGAATAACATCTGAACACACACAGGTGTGTGTGTGTGTGTGTGTGTGTGTGTGTGTGTGTGTGTGTGTGTGTGTGTGTGTGTGTGTGTGTGTGTGTGTGTGTGTGTGTGTGTGTGCGTGTGTGTGTGTGTTTGTTTGCATGCCTGCTAGCAGACAGACTCCCTCAGATATTAGCAGTCATCACCAAAGTATGATGCGTTTCCTTGTAGTGAGCTGGGTAACTATTGTCTCCCATCACATCTCCTGGAGGTTGCTAGTTCGCTTCCCAGCTCACAGCCCACCCAGTAATAAGCCAGTCCCTGCGGAGCTGGGAGCCAGTTGAGCCACCGCTGTAATCAGAAGTAATCTACCAGAATAATCACAGCTAATTAGGATTTTAAATTAAATTATTACAATAAATGAAGAAGAAGCAGGTGAGCAGGCTCCACAACTCAGAGCTCCGTAAACAGACCCTGTAGCTTCAATCAACTGGAGAAGCAGTCATTTATTATTAGATATGAGGGAACTGACAACATTCCTGTCTGCTCGTCCACGCTCGCCGTCTCAGCGTAAAGAAAGACAACAGCTTTCAGTTCAAAGACGCTCCTCTCTGGAAGCGGGGATAAAGGAATCGGAGTAATGCTTCAACTAAAGCTGACAGAAGATTCCATGTAGGGTCGAGTTGGAGGAAAGAAATAACAGAATAAGCCAAACATAGCCGAGGTTTGTCAGGTACAAATGGGAAGGTGGCTTAAGATAAGGTTGCTGGATAAGGGTATGCTTCATTTGTTGCATCTTGTTTAACCCGGCTCCTCAATCAAACACTCCGCTCTACTATTTTCTCTAACATTACACCCTTAGGTGAAGAGATTCATCTGCATAGCAGAAGAAAAACTAATGTTTTAGTGCATATTTAGTATTCTGACACTGAGACTTCATTATCTTTCTCTACATCTTGATGTTTTATTCATAATTTGCTGTTTGAATGTTTAAGAAACTGATTATGAACATAGCAGAAAATCATGATAGCTCATCTTTAAGTTCTTGCATTGCAAATATCTAGATCACAAACCAGCAGAGCCGTGCATCATTTCTTCTTGATGCAATTATATCCTATTAGGCTTGAAATGATAAATACCGAGTGCTAGGTGATGGATGTTAACGGTCAGAATGTAAATACCACCTTACATCCAAATCTGACTATAAAAGGATATTAATGCAATAATTCTGAGTGTTCACAACCTGCAGGAATTAGATCGCTGGAAGAAAAGGTGCAAGAAAAGGTTGTTTCTCCCATAATTCTTAATCACACGCTGTCAGCAGCCCGTCGGCGTTTTATTATAAAACTCCTCATTAACTCTGACAATAATGGACAACGAGAACGAGCCGGGGAACTGGACTGGAAGTTTAGGGTAGGAGATGGAAACTGCAGAGGAAAATAAAATGGTTGGTTAAAGAAAAAGCAGCGATGAAACCTGCAGAGAAGCATGTAAGAGGACATAAAACCAGCGAAGGAGGGATCCGTAGGTTTGTTTTCCAATCAGCAGAAAAAACACTGTTGGGTTAAATCACAGCAGCTCTAAAAGAACCAAACAGCTGAAACAAGAAGGACAGAAGAGACAACGAGGAAAGACAAAACAAGGAGAATCAGTGTCCAAACTACAAAAGTGCTCAAATGAAAGCAGACCGAGCCTCCTGCAAAGCGCTCCCTTCATGCATCACTTCCCCTCCTCTCCGTCTCTCCACACTTTTAATTTAGCCTTCTAATTTTCTTGCCTTCACCTTCACTGACTTCTGATTCAATCTTTTGTTCACAGAATTTGCTCCTCATCTCTGCTACTTTCTGACCTCCCTGATCTCCAGCTCAGCTGTGCTGGAATCTTTTGTTTCGTTGGTTCATTTCAGCCATCCTTCACCCAGCTGACTCCCCTCCCGACCGAGACAATAATCTTTTATCTCGTCTAAATCTGCGCATTTAAATCCATCTCTTTGTTCATGGCAGCACCACCTTTTCTCTGAACACCTTAAAACTAATCTCTTATACAAGTTATTCAGTTAAGTTCCACTCCACACCTCATTTTCAAACCCATTCATTCCTCTTAACAGCAATGTCTCAGAGTGCAGCTGCTCTATATTTTAGTGATGGAGCCCAGATGGCTGAAATACATCCAACGGTAAAAGAACAGGAAGTCCTTGTTCAAATGCTTGGCACAAAATAATCTTAGCCTACTTTGGTTTTAAACACCAAGCTACATAGTTGGGAAAAAATAAGTGTGTTTGGGAAGACCATGTCATCTAAATCCGATCTACGATCTGGCTTTCCATTGGTAGCATCCGTTTTCTCTTAGGTGCTTCCGGTCCAGATATACACCCATGGGTGTAAAGTGTTTGTATCTCTGGAACTGGCATGTTCAGCAGGGTCGAATTATGGGAGACGGAAGTTGGTTATGAGTCTCTACGACCGTCCGTTCCCGAGTTATCGCCCAGCAAAGACCCCCCATGTAAACCAATGGGACTGAGCGAGTGTCAGACCCCAAACACAACCCCAGAAAGTGTTAGGGAGCACGTTTCGGGCCATTTGGAGTCAATTGGTTATGGTTTGTAGTGAAGTTTTTCTCATATGTATCCAACCACTAGGTGGCACTATGGTCACCAAATCATAGAGACATGTTCTGTGTGTGTGTCCATTTCAGTGAATGTGTCAATATGTCACTATCCATGCCAGTCTTTGAGTTATTAGCTAAGAAAATGCACGTTTGCTCATTTTACGTTGAGTCTTTGCTTGGTGCAGACCACAGGCTGCAACCAGCAAAGCCAGGCTAAGGTATAAAGCTTTTGACCAGCTTGATCAAAGGTGATCATCCTAGATGACCACTAAACTCATTTAAAACCAATTCAATCTCAAATTAGTATGAGTACGTTGAAACTCTAGCTATGTTGGTGTTTAGGTGAACTTCCTGTTAACTCTTTTTCTGCTGCTGTATTAAGCTTGGTTTATGTTTGACGCATGCACAATCCGCACGAAAATGAGACACACGGAATCAAGCCAAGATGAATTTTGGTTTATACCTTCTGCGGCTTTTCCTCGTTTTGAGCCAATATTCTCCCAGACTGTAGGGGGCGGCATAGGGCTCTACGACATGCATACAACACACAACAGACAGCCTGATATGTTTTTCCATGCAAAATTATCTGCGTAGTTAGAAAATTTTCTAGGTGCGAAAACTTTTGGTCACACAGAAGGGTATGGTTGCTGAAATGACGTACCAGTAATTTGGCCACGTGGAGCCGTGCGGACCTCACTGATGCGTCAAACATAAACCAAGCTTCATGTTTCATGTGACACATGCTGTTTAAAAAGGGGACTGCAGGAAGCACGGTGTACACCAAATCATCACCGTGCTCAATTAGAAAACATCTGCACAGGTTGCATGGTTGTCTGGTTCAGTTGCACCAACATAAGCTCCAAAACATAAATCCTAAATACAGACCAGGCCAATCTCAGAACTATTAAAGCATCATTTGGCATCAGTAAGACTCATTCGATCTGAACAAAGCACAGCTACAATGAGAAGTTTAAGTCTTTGTGCAATACTCAAGTATGATTATACCTGTTAGAAATTTTGCAGTAGATTTTAACTTATTGCATCTCTTTCCAAAGTTTTAAAGCTTTTAAATGTGTCTTCATGTTTGCCAACTTCATCGTACACACCATGGGGATGTCAGAAACCGTTTCATTGTCTTGCACAACATTAAATTCTTGAATTTGATCATGACCGGACCATTACCAATGTTCAACCTATTTATTCTACAACCTAATCAAAACTTCAAAGCATATTTAATGACAAAATCTATAACGTTGATTCAATAAATCAGCTAAATCTTTTAAAACACGTTGCTGTTTTTATTATTCTTGCAGTAGGGTAAGAGAAGAAGCTGCTAGAAGGCTTGCAAGAAGAAAGCAGCTCTAGATCCCACATACGAAAAACTGATGTGATGGACACCACCGCTCACACAACGGAAGGGTGAGCAGAAACAGAGCAGAATGATTGTGATCCACAAGGTGTCAGAAAAACGTGTGTGCTACACCTTTAATTCAGGTTTACAGCTACAAAGATTTTAGTCTACAGGATCTAAAAGAGCCAACATTAGAAATGTGAGAACGACACTCCCAAACTAGAATCACCCTAAGATGCAACAGTTGTTCCAATCCAATCCCGTTTTATTTCTAAAGCACATTTAAAAACAGCATGGCAGCGGACCAAAGAACAGGTGAGCAACAAAAACAGAATGCTTGTCTAATTAGAACCAAAACACGAAGAAAATCAATAACGTTTATGGAACCAAACTGAATTTTACAACAGTGTGATGTTATGAAAATGGTGCATGAAGCAATCACAATAAGACTGCAACAGCCATGCAAATGTCCTTTTTGTAATTCAGTAACATTTTACCATCGTTTAATTCATGATTTGGTTGCAAGCCTCTTCCACAGCTGTCGTGCGTTTCCCTTACTCTGGACCCTGAATTAAGACGGGTTCCAGATGGGTGCCTCTGATGAAGACACCTTTGTGTGTCCAAACGTCATAAATATTCACTGACCAGCGTGCCCCAGCCTTCCTCTATCATACCAGTGACTGTCCTTCAGCCGTAGAGCACCTGTTCAGTAAGGGATGATGCTCAGGGTGATTTATTCTACTTAATAAAGTGTTTTGAAAGAAAATCTGCTGCATAATTTATAAAAACATGATCAGTGATCTAATTTTTCCTATATGATGTTATTTAATCTAAGAAAATGAGGTAAGTTGTGTTATAAATGGGGGTGGGACTTGATTAAAAAATTAATCTAATTAATTAGCGGCTTTTTAAATTAATCTCGATTAATCGCATTTTAATCGTTAAAAAAAATTTGCTCAGAAAGCAATTTTTTAAATGAAAAATAATGAGACAGAGAATTAAACAATAGACATGGACATTATTATTGTAAACTCAAGCTTCTTTTAATAATAAAAAAAAGCTTTTAAAGGGTAATTCAATTCAAAACAGGAATATAATGTTACTAAATGTTAATAAAAAAACGCTGCTGGCATAAGCTGGAGCTATTCCAGAAGCTTCACTACGCAGCCTTCCATCTCCATGATTAGTCCATTCTGATGATTGATAACTCTTTTGGATCGTCAGGGCAAATAGAATGAAGTGTTACTCACCAAAATTAGATTGACAGCTCAGTCAGCCAATGAGATTTGTCACAACACAGACATACACAAACCAGGAAAGAGAAAAGTCCTACTGGACGCTTGAGTTCTAAGCCTGGTTTTTCTGTGAAAATGACTTTGTTCTCCATCTAAACTGTTTTCAGTGTGACACAAGTGGTAGAGCTGTAGTAAACAATAAGAACGTCTGGATAAAACCAACCTTTCAAGGTGAAACATCAAAGGTAAGAAACAGAGACAGAAATGAAGGCAAAAACACACATGAAGAGGAATTTCCAATCACTCATTTGATTGTAGTTTTAGTTGTGTATGGGGCATGTAAAGAAGGTTTACATGGTCTTGTAGCCAAGGGTCTGACGTTTTCTTAGAGGTGCAGCTTGACAATATTTATTGATTAAAGCACATTGAATTGCCTCTGTGTATGAAATGTGCTGTATAAATAAAGCTGCCTTGCCTTGATATAGGGCATGTATTTTGCTGCTAAACGTCAATGTCCTCCAATTGGGGGACCCTCGGGCCCAAAGGGTTAAATGCGTTAATTTTTTTAATGTGTTATTTTTTTCTAATTAATTAATCATAATTAATGCATTAAATTCCCACCCCTAGTTTTAAACCAACAAAAGACACTAAACTACATGTAATCACAAGACAACATCACCAGGTAGAAGGTAAAATCCCGTTCTGTGGTATGATTTGATAACTCAACATTGATCTGTTCAACCATACCTTTAGCTAATGGTTGCTCATTCAATGCACAAACAGATTCAGTGGGTTTTTCTAAGTCATATGCGTCACTTTTTCTTTCTTTTTCCAAGGAACCACCTAGTAAAAAACAGCAACTCCAGGCTCTGGGCGTGAAGAAGGAAGCGGTTGCAGTGATGCATTAACTTGGTTGTGAGTTTACAGACTCGCTCCAGATAAATGAGCAGCCAATTTTGTACCGACTTAAGCGCTGTCCGTCCCTCCAGCGAGCTGCAGAGAGAACCAGAAGAGTGGAGCAGCTGAAAAGGATGTAGGACACCAAACACAAAGGTGTTCTGTCACTTCTAACAATGTGTAGTATCAACATAATTATACCTGAGAAATATGTTGGCATAGAAACTAGCCTGTACAATCTGGAGCTGGAACAAACACGGTAATGTGATTGGTCATGGTACCGTTGTGTCTGCTTTACTCCACGTTGGGTTGTCTTTTCAACAGATGACTGGACGAGTTTCTGAGATCTTTAAAGGATATAAATTACACTTGTCTAATGTAGTTGCCTCAAAACTTCCAGCCTCATTTAAAAAACATTAATTCACGCAGAGTGAATCCTTAATTACTGTCAACACTAAAACAAATCCCATTTAAATCTGCATTAATTGACTTCAGGCTACTTTGGTTTTCAACTTGTCTCTTCGTGTCAAACAGGGAAATTATTAAAGTGTTATCACAATTAATTCATCCAGAAATGTACCTATTTACGCATTCAGTAGGCACCTGATTAGCATTCAGGGTTCAGCTTCTATAAAACAGACTCGTTCAGGTTCACGGGTTCATTCCACTCTGCTTTTATTTCAGATTCCCTCTATAAAGATTGTTTTTAACCTTTAAATAAATATTTTTAACCTGGAAACACAAAAAAATGAGAAAACTTTACATTCAAAAATTCTGGGAGGGAGAAATTGACCTGGAGATACGATGGTTTGGTCCTCTCAGGTGATGCGTCTCCATACGGATTCAGGCCTTTCAGGACTTTGCAGATGTCAGCACATCACGGCAGTGAGTGATGTCACTGATCAGAGCCAAAACGAGTCCACAGTAACATTAAAAGTTTTTTTCTGTCGAAGTACGGTAATTGAATCCATTCGGAGGACCAGGAGAGCTGTTGTGTGATGTAAAATGTGGCGTTCAATGACCAGAAGAAGCTCTGTTTTTTATGGTGCTCTGTGAGACAACACAGCTCTGTGAATTACGTCGTTTTGGGGAGAATTCCGCTGTTTTTTGGTGTTGGGAGTTTAAACAGTGATTTTAAAACAACATGAATGCTGCTTATGCGTCCATTCTGCTTTAAAAGGAACTCTTTTACTAATGCTGATTGTTTAGTTCACACAGATCATCACTTTAGTGATCAGACTAAACACATTTTAAATTTCACTTTTTGGTTTTTTTTTTTCTAAAGCAAACGGCAGGTTACAGATCAAACCATTTGAACAGTTTTAGCTTCTGTTTCTGTTCTGAATTGGTCTGTTTGTTCATTTTCCTTGTCATCTTACTGAATGTTTCTCTCACCTCTGCCAACTTCCTCCCTTGAAGCTGCTCTCCTGTTTTAACATCACTCCACTGACATCTCCTAAAAAAGTTCCTCTCTGTCTCCTCCATTAACCCCAACTCTAGCTCTGACATTTCACATGTCCCAGATGAGATCCTTCCTTTTGCCTTTTTTCATCCTCACATCAGGACCACAGCTGCCATCTGTACCCCTTCCAAAATCCCACCCACTGCCCATCTCATCTTCACTTTTCTCCTTAACGGGGAAGAAAGCGAGAGCTTCTTCTTTTCTTTTCATCATTTTCCCTCCTTGGCCTTTTTTGTCCTCCGTGTGGCAGCGCTACCACCTCCTCCTCCCACTCATCATCCCCAAAGGCTCCCGTTAAGACTCATGATCAGAAGGAGCCAGTCAAATCTTGTAACTCCTCTCATCTCCAGATGATCCAGGGCTTCTTTTCTGAGACGCCAACAGTGGGAAATCTCGGTGCACATGTGAGTGTGTTTGAGAGAAATACAGCAACAGACTGGGAGAGAAGGGCTACAGCAGGGCGTCGTCTTTTATTCCTTCCAAAGAAAAGACACCATCTGAGAACTTGAACATGGAAGAAGGAGGGTAGAGAAGAAAGGAACATCTAGAAATGCAGAGGGTGTAAAAATAATATTTGATTTTATTTGTACAAATGAGCAAATGTTTAGAGAAAGTGGGAATTTTAGATCATCGTCATCGTCAAATTTATTTGTATAGCACTTTAAATGCAACGATGTTGCCCAAAGTGCTGAACATAAAAATATAAATACAGTAAAATAGCAAAAATCAATTAAAAAAATCAAGTAAAAGCAATTAACAATAAAAGAAATAAATGATAGTCAGAGGCAAGGAATGGCAAAAGGTAGACTTGCCAAGTTAAACCAAGTATATAAATATAGAGTTGGCTGATTTCCGTAACTCTGCTTAGATAAAGTCAGCTCCAGCTGTTTTCTCTTTATTTGTAACTCCAAACATAAAAACATTGTTGTATGAAGCAGCTGGACATGTTAGCGGAGCTATAACTGGAGCTGAGTGCACAGACGACGTCATAAACCAGTAAACAATTTAACCTCCTTCCTCATCTTTCCAGGCCTGCAGGCCAAAACCTGCAGAAGATTATTACTTTAACATATTCTGCGCTTCACTGCTGGCGGATTTAATCAGACCTGGCTGAATTGTTTACTAAAGCTCAGGTTTAAGCAGGAAGAAAATGGAACAACGAGTCAGCGCCGGAGGAAACATGGAGGGAATGTGTTTGTTTTTGGTTTATGGAGGGAAGTGGTGTGTTTATGACCCACACACACGCAGGTTTATTATTCCGAGTTTGATGGATGAGCGAGAAAACAGCTGGGCAGACTTTATCAAAGAAGAGTTGCGTCTTTAGCTTCAGGAAAACGGGAAAAGTGAAAACAACAGCTCTGACTCAACACGTGTAACTTCTGTAGCATGATCGAGTGAATAACACGCTGAGCGATGGTTCTGTAGTGCAGCGAACAAAGATTTTGTCTCCTGACACAATAAGCTGTCTTTCAGATGATGGCTTTATGTACAATATCTGCAGCTATGTGGGCAGCGTTTGTTGCATTTTAATTCACCGCCTAGCTCGTGGTGGTTTAGGATCAAAGAGCTGCCGCGCATTGAAACAGGAATGGTGAAGCCTTCACAACATCCCGTTGCTCGTCAGCAACAGAGAAGAGAAAGATGCTGCAGAAAATGTCCTGAAAAACTCTGAATTTAACTGCACACGGCTGTCAGGCCAGGCGTGTTGTTGAGCGATGCTCACAGCAGTTCTCAAATCCATGTCTTGGTAGTTCTTATGCAACTATTAAAATGACACAAATGCTGAAAACTTGCCTTCAAAAACTTTCAAATAGACAAAGCACAAGGCTTAGAGCTGAAAGGAAAACAAAGTGTTTCATTGGGTTTTCCTGCAGCAACAATCACTAATTGGCTCCAACACAAGAGCGGTGCATCTAAATAACTATCTGAGCCTCGTCCAAATAAATCAAACACTTTTAAAGTTGTGGTTTTTATTTTGCTCTGAGAAAAACAGCACCAGCCTATGTGTGTGTTTACTCAGCTTCAGACACCGGGACTGGAGCTAAAATCAGTCAGAAGCTGTTGTAGGCCTCCCACACTAGCATCGGCTCTAGGGTAGGCTAGCGAGTGTCCACATCAGCATAGCCTGGATTTATTCCGTGTGCAACCGGTTGCTTTTTCAGCCCTCTTCCCAAGGCGGTCTGCTTCAGGCTGAACTGGTCCAACACACCCTCTGCTGACTGATTGGCCAGCTCAAATTCATGCCTACCATTGGGGGAGCCTCCGACTGGCGGATAGAATCAGCCAGCAGGGACTTCCCGCATGAGAGTTAAATATCATTCTGGATACTGAGGAGTTAACGAGCCTCTGACTGAAGCCATATTTTTCTCTGTCGCTCTAGAGCACACACACACGCACACACACACACACACACACACACAGTGCTGCCAGGACACAGCAAAGCAGGATGCAATAGAGTCAGAGAGTCTTCAAAAGCAACACTGCTCAGGCCGCCTTTGTTTAATAATGAAGACAACACGGACTTCTTGTCGCTCTTTTGCCCCGCCCACATGCTTGGAGATGCGCTCATGACATCACTGATATCTTTGCGCCAATTTTGCTCAATCACTTCCGCATTCCTAAGGATGTGTGGAAGGACCCCGGCCAGGCTGGGGTGGGCGGAGCAGAGTGGAGCTGATGATGGTGTGGAAGAGCCATCTGATTCACCTTTTGGGCCGTGGCACTCAGACCCGATTAGCTTGTGAGCGAAGCACCAACAAGCATCCATATTTTAGGTCCATGTCCCACATCAACATTAGCTGATGATCAATGTTCTACCAACAATAACAAAGTTATTAACTGATGACAACATATATGAATAAAACCTATAAACAAGTTAAAACTGTTGCCAGTGGCTCACTGGGGTCAGCTGACAGTCCTGACTCAGTTATTCTAAACGGAGTGGCAGACGTTTCTGATGGTAACATTTTTATATAAATGTAGAGACTGTTGCGTTTCACCCTGTAGCCTTCGTTTCTACCACTTCATTTTAACCCTGTAAAAAAAAACCCAAAGTGGCGTGTTGTGGCTACAAAGATCCATTCAGACCCTGGAAACCATTTGACACCATGAAGAGCACAGACGTCTCGTTAGTGGGTTTATTTTTAACGTTAACACACAACAGCTGGTGCGTGTTTACCTAAAGAATCCTACAGAATTAAGAGCTCAGAGCTCCTCCCCATAAGAAAACCAGCAGGTTTGAGCAGTAAGCTACAGAACAGACTAAGATTTTCTTCACCCTCACGTGTCTGCTGATCCACTGTTAGTAATTCTGTAATGAATAGAAATGTTGTTCAACACCAGCAGGACGTTTTATTTTAGAAAAGGTTGCAACAAGTGCCTCTCTCTACAAACCCTCCATCCCACGCCCACAGAGCTCCACATCCTGTCGGCTGTGTGTGCTCGGAGTTTGCTCCTGCTGAGGGTTTTTATATTCAGACTTACTGAACATAATGAAGCATTCAAACCACACAGAGCTCTGCACAGATCCACACAGAGATGCATAATATGCAAACGTGATGCGGGCTCAGCAGTCACACACAAAGGTCAGCCGAGCTCCACCAGCACCCACACAGAGGCAACAATCACGGCGCAGACCAGATCTGACTGAAACAAAACAAAGACCAAATTATAGAGAAGGTTGTTCTGAATAAACGAACCGCAGGGAAACCGCTTAAATGTACAGACATTCATGTACGTGCCCAGATTCAAAACAACGGATGAACTTATTATTAACAACGATTTGACTGGTCGTGATTCAACTAAAAGCAGCTCCACACCAACTTAAAATGAGTTATTCCAGAAGAAAATGGACTCATGCAGAAGATTTGTGGTGACTGGGGATGCACGATACATCTGCATCGGTCCGATAATTAAAGCCGGGCCGACGTTAAACACAGATATTTACATACATCTAGTTTCTGTTCGTGCATCTGTTTCAGGAAACTGCAGAAAGCAACGAGCAAAGTGTGATCCTTCAATAAATGCTAGGTCTACTTGTTTGACTATTTGTGTCAGCCTGACTTTAGCCTATAAAATAAGTTTTGTGAATAAACGTCACACCTAAACCAGCCAACAGCAGCACAGGAGGCATGAGTTGATCAAAGTGACACTGATCTATTAAATCAATCCAAAACAAACTCAAAGAATCAACATGGAAGCCAAGCAGGAAGAAAATAAAAGTCAGATTAACTCTGAGAAAATGTCGACCTGTCTGAGTGTCATCCAGTCTGAGTTTTCTAAGATCAAGGTTGAGTTTTTAGAAACCTGGGAAGCTGAAAGCTGAAGGAAACAATTGCTTATCCTAAAATAACTTATGAGAATTCAAAAGTATAGATGTAACAGAGCACTGTGCTCAATATTAACCTGGCTTCAGCAGCTGCTGCTTTTTCCTTTGCTGCTTGGTGAATTAGAAAATATACAGAAGACCGGCTCAAAACTGAATAAAAGGTTTCCAGTAGTGTCTGCCTTTCATCCACACATCAGCAGGACACAAACATGGCAGCTGATCAGGCTCAGACATCTTAACTTTACATAGTGACGAAAAAAAGCTGCTTTAAAGGTGTCATTCACTTGTTTTTTCAATAAATCTGCCTTGTGAGTCGTCAGTGGGAAAAACCTCTGGAGCTAGAAGTATAAGGAGAACTGGAGGGGCCAACAAATGACAGGATTTAGTCATTACTCATTAATATTCATGATATGCAAACATCTCGCCTCTGATTGGCTAACAGCAACACAACTCTTCCATTACCTCCATTTGTTTTGCAACGTTGATGTTTCATCTCCACAAATAACACAAGCCTGGAGGAGTTCTGCTGTGTGGTGGAGCTGCTAATGCTAACGGCTAGCTTCTACTAGCCGAGACGTTCTCTGCTGTTTCCTGGACGCTAAATAAATAACGGACTTCTTTAGATGTAAGTCCATGAATGCAAATTTTCTCTGTGACGTACAAGAGCCTGGTTATTTTGGACCCGATCACTTTCTTGTCTATTTCGTTGTGGCAGTTAATTCAGGAAATTGGGCTAGAAGACAATGTTCATGTTCTGCCTGCATGTTAAATTCTAGTGACTGATGCAACATGAAGTGCTGTTGTTTTGAGTTAAATCGTTTTGTCTAGCAGCTCCCCAGTTTTGTGTCCAAACAGATACACGTTTAAATTATTAAAGCAGGAAAATGACTTTATACCGATTACCATTCCTGCTGCTGTTACGCTGAGAAATAAACCCATTTCTAGTTAATGCTGTGATGCAATATTTATTACTGTCTGGGACTCTGTTATGGTAACATTAAAATACGTTTTGTTTTTCTTCCCTGCAGGTCTTTAATAATGTAACACTGATTTTTTTTTAGTTTTGTGGACTCTAGCTCAGTGAAGTAACCTCCACATTTTTCTGTTTGGTGATAATATTCCCATCAGGAATGACCGTGGGCTCTCGCGTTAGGTACAACAATCAAGCAGAGGTAATCCAACACTCGCGGATGAGCTCATTTGCAGGTTTTGAACAGAACAGAAGGAATGAGGTGAGAAATTCTCAAAGAAAATGAAGCATGGGCTGCAATTCACTCATCTCCTGTCCTAATCCTCATTATTTAAACCCCCATCATCTTCTTTATTGCTCTCCTGAGTTAAAGACATTTGTTTTCACAGCAGCACCGAGCATTAAGCTTGAATATATCATCATCTGCTTAAAGTAAGACCAATTTCTCTATTTTCCTCACTAGAGAAAACTCTGATGCAGGCGTAATGATATAACGCATCATTATATTAATCTGTAAGCCCGTTTTCTTCTTTATTCTTCCCTTTATTCTTCGCTGAAAAAAGCCACTTTACAGAGACAGATCCTCCATCCATCTTCCTTCCCTAACAGTTCAAAACAACAAAATTTCTCTCTAATGTCTGTCAGGACGTGGGGCCTAAATTGGGAGCAGGAGCTTGATTCTGCTTTAATTGACAATTAATGAAAACAGACATTAGCTGATCCGAGCACCTGGCTGAGGGCAAGCCATAATTAAACTCATTAGAATTAGAAAAGAGACTTTTGTTCTCAATCAGTCATTAAAGCAGCCAAAACACGACGGCGCACAAGCCAAAGTAGTTTGTCTTCTCCTTCATGCCTCCCTCTCCTGCAGCACTTTCAGTCTCTCACCAACCTTAATAACAGAACCTGCACTTATAGACCTTTTAATGGCATTTCTTAGTTCGCCACCGCTCCTTCAGCTTTCTTTTTCATTGCATTTTCCATTTCCCTACACGTTCCCGACCACTGGCTTTGTTTTGGAGATGTAGACAATTGTTTTAAAACTTTTTGGATAAGGTCAGAGCTCAGCCTGTGTGAATATGCTGCAGCGTTTCAGAAACACACGGCGTTCCGTCAGCTCTTTGGGTTGTCTCACGGGACAAGATGGCGAGCTGTTTCTGTTAGTTGATCTGGGTGGAAATGCCTGAAATATTCAGCAGCTTGTGTCAAACCCAATCAACGCATGGCTTTAGTTAAGAAAACATCCCATAATGATGCTGCTTTGGTCCTAGAAGTACAAAGAAAACACACAATACTCAAGTACAACATCTCCATTTGACTGAGGGAACTAATGAATCCATTAGCTTTGTTCTTGATGACTGGAGACACTGAAGTAAAGTACATGTCAATTATCTTTAATATGAGAATAATTCTAGTTCTCTGATAAAGAGCTGCTTGACGGCCTCTTCAAGAACGTGATCGTTCTGATAATTCTCCAGGATTCTTTATATTTAGTGTTTTAGGCTTTCGCTTAACCAGAGCCGGACTGGTTCCATCGTCTCCAACAAAACTGGGTTAGAGGATTTTTAGACACCTGAGCTGAAGGGAAACAAAACCGTTCAACAGAAGAAGAAAATGTAAGAAATGAATCTATGAAGATCACAATTCTGATTAATGGTTAAATATATTATCTTACCTGAGTGATCCTAGTACTTTTGAAAAGCCATCAGATTTAATTCTTGTTTTTTTATGATGTTTTGCATCTCAACCAAGGAGCCTTCTCAGTTTCCAAGCTTTTAAACTGTAAGCAATCTGATGTGCATGAAAATCCCACACCCACCCGGGCCCATTAAGGTCCTTGTTGGTCCGGTCCACATGTATAATAGAGGAAACTGTCTGGAGTTTTTACTTTGTTCCATTTACTGAACATAACTGTTCCAGTTGGACGTCAATCAGCAGGTTTTACTTGGTGACCAGGTCAACTACCATTAAGATTAAAGTCTCTTTAGCTGTCACACACACACACATTGGTGTGGTGAAATTTGCTCTCCGCATTTGACCCATCCCCTGGGGGAGTGGTGACATGCAGACACTGCCGTGATTGGTAACCATTTGGTGGTTTAACCCCCCAATCGAACCCCTTAATGCTAAGTGTCAAGCAGGGAGGCGCTGGGTCCCATTTTTCAAGTCTTTGGTGTGACCCGACCATGGAATGGGTTTAGAAGTTATATCTTAGACCATATGCAAACAGTGAGAACAGAGGGTTACCAATCTGCTCCTCTACCTCTAACTATGGGCGTTCCTCAAGGGTCAATACTGGGCCCAACCTTATTCAAAATCTATATCAATAACATTGTTCATGCTGTTGACAGTTCTCATATACATTTATATGCGGACGACACCATTTTATATGCATGCAGTTCTTCTTTAAATGCAGCTTTGTCCTCCTTGCAGCACAACTTTAATTGTCTTCAACATGCCTTCTCCAACCTTCACCTTCATTTAAACACAAGTAAAACAAAGTTCATGATCTTCAACCGTAACTTACCGCAATCAACTTGCCACTCTAGTATTGTTTCCCTGGATGGTGCAGAACTACAACTTGTCAGTTCCTATAAGTATCTGGGTATCTGGCTTGACAGCACACTTTCATTTGACATTCACATTAATTCATTACTCTCTAAAGTCAAGTCAAGGATTGGGTTTCTATACTGCAACAGGTCATCCTTTACTCATTCTGCAAAGCAAACCTTGGTCAAAATGACAATCCTTCCCATCTTAGATTACGGTGACATCATTTATAGGACTGCTTCCAAAAACCTTCTTCATAAACTCGATGTCATTTATCACTCAGCAATGCGTTTGGTCACTGGTGCCCCTTTCACTACTCATCATTGTGATCTGTACTCACTTGTTAACTGGCCATCACTCCATTCCCGCAGGTTGTTACATTGGTATCAATTTATATACAAAACAATCATCGGTAGAACACAGTCATATCTTCGCTCATTACTCATCACTTCCAACAACCAGCACATTTTACGTTCCAGTAGCCTAATCTCTATGGTTATTCCCAAAACGGTTATTATTTGACCGTGGGATTATTCTTGGAGATTTTAATATCCATGTTTGCTGCCCCGACAAACCTCTTGTTGGTGGCTTTTTAGACATTCTAGATTCTTTTGGTCTCCAGCAACAGGTCCAGTCACCCACCCATTCGGGCTCACATATTTTGGACTTGGTTTTGTCATTTGGCATCTGTATCTCTGATCTGACTGTTCACTCTGCATGTATCTCTGATCACTCTCCTATTATTTTTAATATCTGTGGCTTGACGCCTCCCTCCTCTAGGCAGCACAAGCAACACTTTACAAGAATAATCTCCCCTTCCACCACCAATCTATTAGTATCTAGTTTAGCTGCTACTCTCTCCAGTTCCCAACCTGGTTCCACCTGTGTAGGAGTTGATGAGCTGCTAACCTCCTTCAACTCTACCTGCTTAACTGTTTTGAACGCAGTCGCTCCTCTTAAATCCAGGCATAAAAAAACTGTGGCAGACCCTTGGCTCAATGAGGACACTCGTGCCCTAAGACGCCATTGTAGGTCCTGCGAACGCCGGTGGCGGAAGGATAGGCTGCAAATCTCCTACCAATTATTCAAGGATTCTTTGACCCGCTATCAGAAAGCTGTTCGCTCAGCTAGGAATAGATATTATGCAGAAATAGTTATTAGGCATAACAATGACCAAAAGAAACTGTATAGCGTTCTCACCTCTGTTCTCTCTATCAGAGATCCTCCTAACTTTCCCCCCTTTTCAGGGGCTCTTTGCAATGAGTTTCAGAATTTTTTCCTGCACAAAATCCAGGAAATTAGAACCAGCTTCCCCCACTCAGGCCAGATTACCTGTGTGGAGCCTCACTGTCCACCCTCATTTTCCTGTTTTACTCATCTGACACTCTCTGGTCTGGTTGACGTAATTTTAGCTATGAAGCCCTCAGGCTCTCCAGACGACAGCCTTCCCCCAAAACTTCTGCGTGATGTCCTTCCAGTGGTGGCCCCTGCTGTCTTGGATATTGTCAATTCCAGCTTCTCCTCTGGTGTGTTTCCAGCTGCTTTTAAAAATGCAGTTGTTCAGCCGCTATTAAAGAAACCAGGCCTTGACCAGTCCGACTGTGCCAATTATCGCCCGATCTCTAAACTCCCATTTCTCTCAAAAGTACTTGAGAAACTGGTTCTCACGCAGCTTACCTCTCACCTCGATGACAATGGGCTTTTTGACCCATTTCAATCAGGCTTCAGACGTAATTACAGTACAGAATCAGCACACATTCGGGTCCTAAATGATATCTTGATTCTAACTGACTCTGGCTCCCATGTGCTGTTACTGTTACTCGACCTGACCGCAGCATTCGACACTGTAGACCACACCATCCTCCTTCACAGGCTTGAATCATGGGTGGGTGTGACCGGTACTGCCCTCGACTGGTTTAAGTCTTATCTTAATGATCGGTGTTTTAGTGTCCATATAGAAGACTGCTCTTCTCCTAATGTCCCACTTCCATGGGGAGTGCCGCAGGGCTCTATCTTGGGTCCTCTCCTTTTTTCAGTTTATATGCTACCACTCGGTAAAATTCTTGCAAGTCACGGGGTTAACTATCACTTCTACGCAGACGACTGCCAGATCTACCTTCAAATCAGCCAACAGCAATCAATTTCTGCATTGTCAGAATGCCTCTCTGTGGTCAAATCCTGGCTTTCTCAAAACTGCTTACGGTTAAATGACAACAAAACAGATGCCATACTTTTTAGCCCCACTAGCACGACTGGCTCTTCAGGTGTCCCAACGCTCCCTTCACTCAATCTTAAATCATGTGCCACCAGCCTGGGTGTGAAACTGGACTCTGACCTCTCAATGACTTCACAAGTAAACGCCACTGTCAGGTCCTGTTTTTTCCAACTCCGCCGCATCACACGTCTTAAATCAATCCTCAAACGCCCGCATCTCGAGTCTGTCATTCATGCATTCATCACTTCCCGTCTGGACTACGCAAATTCTGTCCTGATTGGGATAAATGCTTCTGCCCTAAGCAGACTACAGAAGGTACAAAATGCTGCAGCCAGATTTTTAACTAACACCAACAGACGTATGCACATCACACCTATTTTAGCAGATTTACACTGGCTCCCGGTCAAATTTAGGATTCATTTCAAAGTCTTGTTATTTGTTTACAAGGCTTTGAATTGCCCATCTCCATCCTATCTGGCAGACCTTCTGACTCTCTACGTCCCCACTCGCACCCTTCGTTCAGCAGATCATCAGCTACTGGTTGTTCCAAAGGTTCGATATAAATCACGGGGGGAGCGTGCCTTCTCTTACGCAGCCCCCAAACTCTGGAACACTCTGCCCCTCCATGTGCGTTTGGCTCCCTCAGTCAGCAGGTTCAAGTCGGCACTTAAAACTCACTTTTTCAGCCTTGCCTTCGCCCCGTGACAATTTCCATGAAAGTCCAGCACTAGTTTTACTTTACTTAATTTAGGTTTTTATGATTCAGTAGCTCACTTTTTAACACCTTGCACTATCTTGCAGTTTTTTGATTTTATATGTGACTTTTTAATTTGTTTTTATCAGTTACTGCATTATTTTTACTCTCAATAGTGCTGTTACTTTTTACTTGTTCTCTTATTCTGTTAGTTTTTAGTAGGAATTTTTATCTGTGACTTGGTGCTGTTTTTGCTTTTTACCTGATATCCATGCTTTCATTGTGTTTGTTGATATGTTCGAGCATTTGGCTCTTTTTTGTACAGCACTTTGGTTAGCTGCCATGCTATTTTTAAATGGTGCTTTATAAATAAATTGGTATGGTATGGTATGGTAAAGCTCGTACCTCTTTGGCCGCTCCTCATTCCAGTTTGCTGCTCCCAATGACTGGAATGAACTGCAAAAAATCAGTAAAGCTCACTACCTACGTTCCATTATCTACCTTCAATAATTCATTGCATTCAATAGTTTCTGATCAATGTGCGTGCTTCTGAGTACTTAAAGATTGTTTTAAGTCTGTTTTGATGGCTTGTACATATTATATATGAGAACAGTCCTTTGTTTTTATGTCTAGCTGTTTTATCTTATTTTTATCTGCATTTTTTTTTCTTTTTTATCTTATCTGTTTTTTATCTTATCTGTTTGTGTAAAGCTAACTATGTGTCTGTTGCTGCTGCCTCTTGGTCAGATCGTCGTTGTAAATGAGAATGAGTTCTCAATCGACTCATCTGGTTAAATAAAGGTTAAATAAAATTAAATAAAATAAAGAATTGGACCCACGATCTCCCAGTCTCAGGGTGGACACTCATACCACTAGGCCACTGAGCTGGTATTATCAATAAAAGCCAGCGACAATGCAATTTATATTCTTTCCAACACAACATGCTGACTAAGACAAGTCAGACATCATTATGTGAGACTAGGGCTGGGCGATAAATCGAAAAATTATCGTTATCGAAATTTCTGACTCCAACTGATATCGTTTTTCCCATGTCAATAAATCCAGTAATAAAAAAATTAAAAGATGTGTGTAGGTTGGTGACGTTCATGTTCCTCTGAGAAGCTGTACCACCTCGAGTGACATGACTCAATGTAATACACATGACAGCCCCATCTAGTGGACTACTTTTGTTTTAGCGCATACATGTAGTTATCGTCCATTTATTGTTATCGAGGTGAACTCCTCATTATACGTGATATTGATTTTAGGCCATATCACCCAGTTCTATGTGAGACTAAACTTATTGAGATCCAAACCAACAAAAGTGAAAATAAAAGTGTACTACAGCAGCTATCACTGAACTTCTCTTTAGTACTTGTGCCTTTTAATCATCTCATTAGTACCAAATCAACCCAAAAGAGAATCTTTGACTTTAATAGTAAATTCTTTACATGGTAAATGTTAAACATGACATCAGATTATCTTATGGTTTGAAAGTCTGATGAGGAAAATGATGAAATTTGCCGAGCATATTGCTTTTCTCTGAAACAAACTCCCTCTTCTCCCTATGATGGTGAAGCCAACTTTTTATCAGACGTGCAATCCAAAGCATTCGGTTTGATGTGTCCAACATGTTCAGATTGTTATCTGTGAAAAATGCTGCCTGTACGGCTCACTAGCAAGGACTCTCTAATTCTCTTCATTTTTCCCCTCTTTGCCTCCGTATTGATCGAGCACAAATGTAGACGTTGTGATGAAATGCCACTCTGAAAAGGTTTGTCCAACATGGCTGTAAACATGTCACCTCTGCCAGGCCTCTGGCTCTGTAGGACCTCAACAAGGCCTTTAGTAAATGTCTCAACTGGAGGGCCGCTAAAGGCGGGGATGCTTTTACAACCAACAGGAGTATTACATGCTACTTTGGTTGAACACATAAACAAGAGGTGCCTCACCCCATTTTCCCTTTTGTCAGGTCTAAAAAGGAAAAACACACTTCACAGCCCTAAAACCAAACCAATTAGTCCCTACTGTTGTATTACCACTCAATGGAAAGAGACACATTTATAATATGGCATTTGGACAGAGAGGTACACTTTAGAGAAGGTATTGATCTGACTAATGTAGGCTTGTGATTGTAATTTAGCTTAGGGGGTCAAATTAGGGATGGTGCACCTAAATTAGTCAGAAACCTGACATAAATGCAACTTTTGGAACTCATTATTGCTTCTTTTCAAAATTCAAAGCACATTTAGGTTGGTTGTTTGGTTTTAATAATCCTAGATTCAGTGTTTTAACCCAAGACATCTTAATGAGCAAACACACGTAGGTTTAGTCACATTTTATTGAAAACTACAGCTCTTGTGACACTGAAACATCTGAAAACACTTTATTCTTCTTGCAAATCGATTTTCTTCTGCTGAATTACTTTGAGAAGAGTCTAAGAAAACCACACTGAGGCTGGACTGACGAGAACTAAAGTAGATCCATGGCTACGATCGCATAAACGGTCAAGCTGCATCATTTTAGGGAAAATATTGAATTTAGCAAAAATATTATCAGCCTCTTAAATCTAAATGGGTATTTAGGGCAGTGGAGTCCATTGGATTGTCAAATACATGTACATTATTGGAATACAGTGTATTTACTGCAGTCTCTTCATACATTGATTCTGCAATGAGAATGAATTTAGGATATATTAAAGAGTTTGGTGTGTTTGCAGTAAAAAGCTCATTGAAAGTCTTGCATAAGATGATAAATGACTCGACAGAAATGATAAACCTAATGCTGTGTTATTAGAGGTGATAAACTGTTTATTTTCACTTCACTCAGGCTACAGAAGCAAGCTGACGCTAATGTCTAATACAATTATCAGTTTATTCCAATGCTGCATTTGTTTTATGGAGTATAAAAGACGTTCAGAGTTTTATTTATCTTGCAGGCAGACCATGTTAATCTGAGCATTCATCAGATGATTACAGCCCTAACACCTCCTATGAGAGTGTGTGTTGGTAAGTATTCCAACAGTCACTCATTAATCAGAGTGGGCACCTAGTTTTAATTAAAAACTCCCTCTTTCTTTAAATCCCACTCCTGTGTGCGTATGGGTCTTTATTTGGTATGCACATCACTGCATCTGAGTAATCACAACTGTGCCTTAAGTTCAACACAAACATACGTACCGAGTGCAAACATCAGGGCTAAATTAATTAATGCACATTAACGTCCATTCTTCTGATTGTTTTAGTCAATTCAGAGTAATCTGAGCTACCACCTCCTCTGACTGCCCCTTTCTTCTTTCTGAGTAACCTTAAATGATAAATGTGAAAAATGCTTTATAACAGTTTATCCTCTCCCAACTCAGAAACTCCAAAAGAAAAACAGCTAATATTTACATTTTTGGAGCCTTAGGTTTCCATTTCATTTAATGAGTGGTTCAGATGTGCAACGATCAAATGAGACCTTCCTCCAGAGTAGAGTACAGAGTGTCCATCTACAGACTACGCTACATTCAGCTGACTTCTGCTGCAGGAAGTTCAGATTTTTGAACATATTTTATTTTGCTTTGGTAAATACGTAAACCGTGTATTGCAGATTTATGCCTTGTGCTTTAAATTCCAACCAGAAAAGTCACCCAGGGCTTAAAGTTGCACATTACATCCATTTATTTCAAAAACAAACAGCCGATTGTTAAAAAAACACCCCACAAGCACAAGTCAACTTGTAAGACTTTAACCCACAGACGAGTCTTGGGTTTATGGAGTTGATATTTGACACCAAAATTTAAATCTAAGGAATAAACAAGCTTTTCTATTAGCAGTGGCATGGTTTAACACACTGAGGAAGTTCGACACTTAAATACCATCGAGTCTGAGAAAAACAGGAATGTCACCAGCTACATCCATGGTCCAGTTAAACACAAGGGGATTAGAAGTCTTTTCCAATGAAACTGGTGTAACAAAGTGTTGGCCTATGCACATTTTACTGTGTGGTGTTAACAACAGTCAGTACTAAAGCTAGTAGAGTATGTTTGTTTTCATTTAATTATCTTTAAACTTTTGCACACTTGAGATATGTGGAATTACGTCAAGAAGCTTTTGCAACACTCCATAAAAGTAATCTGAAAAGACAAGAGCTCAAGCTCTTTGTCTTTACAATTACGATGTATTGTGACCAAAGTCTGTCATCTTTATGTGATTAATACTATGTGTTCTTGAGAAAATGGGACTCGCATGTCTGATTCAACACTTTTGTAGACAAATCTTGAACCCCAACAGAAAACAGCTGCTTCTGTTGACTTATCGGTGGGTATAAAACTAACTTGTGAACTATCAGTTGCTAAAAGTGAAATTAGACTAAAGAAAATAAGAATAACAAAAATGGCTTGTTTATTCCAAATGAGCTCCATTTTTTTTTAAAAGCTAGTGACATTAAAGGGCAGCATTTATTATCTTAAAGAGAACATTTTTATTTTATTATAACCTCTGTGTGAGTCACTACAGTCCATCACTGCCTCACAGACGGACTGGAGGCTTGGTCAGCTCCTGTTTCAAAGATTTGGTACCAATGGCATCAAAGACATTGAGTAATTCTCAATGTCAAGGCACCTTGCTTACGAGGACACTGTCCTTCCTTGGTCAAAGAAAACAGTTAAATAGAACAGACTTGCCCCACATGACCACGGCTGGCCAGAGCCCGCCTTTTGCTTATGCACTCTGTTTACGTCCCGCCCATCATAGTAGCATTAAGTTTCAATATAGATGTATATCGAGCCTTGTACTTTTTAATTGTGTATAAATTGATTAAATTAAATGTGTAAGCGAGTTAGTACCTGCTAGCCACCAAAGCTGCAACTACTAAGCAACTAACCAACCATAGATAACTGCTTTGGATCTAAATAAATATTTTACACATAAGCCCGATAGCTACAATTGACTTACATTTAAACTGGAAATTTGCTCCTGAAGTAGCTGCTGCCGGCTCCTGATCACATCTGTTTGAAAATACCGCGCTGCATTCTGGGAAATTCTTGACCAAGAGAAGGCACCAAGGCACCTCTCATGTATCCTTGGTCAGTTAGCTAAACGGCTAACAAACGGAGGACAGGCGCCTCAGTAGCACATTAACATTGGAACACGCCTTGGTGATTCCTGATAACGCATCTCCTAGGCAACCAAGGCAAGACCAAGGCATCAAGGCGAGGTTCCTTGACAGTGAGAAACACACATTTTCTCTACATGTGTCATGAAGTGGTGGTTGTAGCAGGACCCAAGATGCATGAAAATCCAGCAGGCAGCCAGGTATGGTTCAAAAAATAAAATGTTTATTTAAGCAGTGGTCTGGAGCAGGAACAAAAACATCAGGAGCAGGAACTAAAAATGCAGGAGCAACAGGGAGGCACGCAAACACAAGGATGAGGACAACACAGGGATGAGGACAACAGGGATGAGGACAACACAGGGATGAGGGCAACACAAGGATGAGGACAACACACACAAGGACCTGACAAGGAGCTGTGAAGATGACTGGGTTTAAATACACTGAGGTGGTGAGTGGAGACAAGCAACAGGTGTGATGAGTACTGATGATAATGATGGACAGGTGTAATTAATTAGCTCTGGGGAAGGGAGGAAAAAATACAAAGACAACAGGAGGAAAATGATTCTACTAAAGCCAAAGACACAATGAATACAAACAATAACCAAGAACAGGAAACTAAAAAGTTAGGAGAATAAAAATAAAACGATTATAATGCAATTCAGAAAAACAAACAAGAAAACCTAAAGATTACTAAAACTGAAAGACTAGGAGAAAGTAGGGTAGACACTGAAACTGATTAACTAAACAGGATCTGACAATGAAAACAGAGGAGCAAAGGGAATGAACACAACAAAAGCTAAATGAGGAATAAACTAAGTGGGAGAAAAGATGGCTATAGACAAGAGAAAGCAGCTAAGGAACACAGGGGTCAAAGGTTAAGGACACACGAGAAGGAGAACTAAACTAAATACCAACTAGACTGAATACACTGGGAAGGGAAGATGAAAGAAATATTTAATGGGACAATTAGATGTTGGGGGGGGGGGACAATAAAGGGCTGGGGCAAGGTGATTGCAGTAGGGGATGAATGTTTAAACTAAATGAATGAAAAATCTAAAGGGACCTGAAACACAAGGAGACCTGGGAAAAGGGAGAACACCTGGAAAGGACTGGGGAGACATGGACACAGGACATGTTCATCGAGTTCATCTTTTTATTTCACCCTGAGCTGAACAATTGAACGCTCAGCCGCCCACTCCTTTCGTTTACCTTCATTCATACATGCTGCCTACACCAGAACTCCCTGGCTGTGGCGGCTGGACCGTCTCAGCTGTTAGAGGTGTGTGCTACTGTAATAGAGAGAGCCGCTGTTCCGTTTCCACCTACATCATGTCACATCGCTTTTGTTTTGTTGAGACAAACTGGATGGCCCAAAGTGCAGCCATGCTGTGAATTTTAATGAAGTGAACTGAAAATGACCTGCACTTGTGTCTGAAACACAACTTCAGTCAGATCATGGCTTTAAATGATTCACTTGTGTTTTCTGCGTTTACTAATCAAAAATAGATTTCAGACATTTTAAACCCGCTGCAGTGGATCAATAAGTCCTATATTTATGTTGTTTTACAAGAATGAAACAGATGCCAAAGATTGAAAAGACAAAACCAAATAGCTAATGATCTGAAGGAGAGGGTTTTATTTAATGCATCTTTTCTACAAATATTTATGCTTTACTTCATCTGTTCCTTTAGACACAAACACAAAGATGTATTCACCATTCTCATCCTGCTCTAGTTGTGTTTAGAGTTCAGAGATATCTCAGCCTGTCATGCCCAGATAGAGATGTGGAAGCCTTTTTATGGTTTTGGTGCATTTCCACAGAGACCTATACACATCTGGTCATTAGTTTGGTTTGGGGTGTTTAGATCAGTGGTTCCCAAAGTTGGGGTCAGGACACCAGTATGGGTCACCAAGAACTACACAAGGGGACCTGAGATGATTTCCAGAAATTGAAATATAATAGAAAAACAATTACTGAAACTATGTTTGTAGCTAAATTGTCACACAAACTCAACTAAAACTGTCATAAATGTATAAGTGAACATGAGCTGAAGCAGTTTTCTTTATATTTTGAATTTTTTAGCTCTTAAAGCGTGCTAGTATCATCGAATCGAAGACATCTTGACAATCTCTATTTTGTGGGTCTGAAGCTGAAAAGTTTGGTTTAACTTTTTGGATGAAGTCATTTCTATAAACGCTGCCATGTTTCCTTTTCAGAAAAAGATCAGTTTAGAAAAGTTATGTGTTTGTGTCAATGAGGTGTGTGTGTGTGTTATAAACTAAAACGGCTATCTGGAGTGTGATCAGAGGGCATCAACAACAAGGCCAACAACTAAAACATAATTATGTCACTTCTACTAAATTTACATTTTTATCAATACTTAAAGCATTTTTGACTTAAAAGTTTCAAAGTTGTCTGATTTTTAAGTTTTCCAGTCAACAAAAAGTTGATTTGAAACTTGTTTAACTGTTTAGTCCCTCCTCCAAACAAACTGAATCAGCCGTTTGCTGTTAGATTCGTTTTTTCAGGCAATAGACTCTCTAATAGGGCTGGGTGTTATAGAAAAAAAGCATATAGTTAAAAAAATGTAATATTGATCGATATCAATAATTAATGATGATTATGAAGAAATGTAGAAAATACATTTTAAGTGCAGCCCTGGCCATTTTATGTCAGTACTTTACGATAAAACAAGTTGGTTTTGTTACCAGACTGGATTTTTAATTGATTCTCTGCAAATTTTTTCATTGCCTGTTGTGTCTTTTTAGTCAGACTTGTAAAAACCAAAATATCCTTTGTGACACAACAAGCTAAATAAAAAACAGAAAAGGAAAAAGCTTAAGACTTTAAACTCGACCTCTCTGTTACTTTGACTGTCACCTGGTAACGTATACGTGTAACAGCCAAACATGCTCTTCATTGCCTTTATCTTTTTACTTCACCATTACATGTTTGAAAGCAATGGCAACTACATGCTAACATTAGCTAAAGTCTGCATCAACACCAACGTCAATATGCTACACAGAGAGCGCTCCCATTGGCGTAACTCACTGATAAAGAACATATGTGACTGGTCAGCTGGCCGTGCTGTAACCTTTTTCAGAATCAGAATCGTGTTTTATTACCAAGTGAGAGTCTCGCATTAGTAGGAATTTGCCTTGGTGGAACGGTGCAAACATATTCATAAAAGATTATGAATAATAAACATAACATAAAGTGACTATTGCAGATGTGTATGGTTATAACGATTATTTGGTATTTTTTACAGGACATCTCGCTGTCTGTTTTGGTTTGAGAGGCTAGGGCTTGGTGACGGAGTGCTTGGGTCTGTGTTTTTGATTAGTTGGAAATAAGCATCGACTCTAGCATTAAGCTAATGGGCTATAGTAGAAAAAAAAAGATACTTTTTACTGAGGTTTTTATTGACCCATTTTTTTCTATTGTACCATACGTCTATCGATCGATAAATATCATTGAATTATTGTCCAGCCCTACTTTCTAATCTGAGAAAATCTGTAAGAATAGTAGATCTATAATGAATCAGAGTTAATAGAGGAAACATGGCCTGTTATCTAAAGCCCACGACCACATTTCACATGTTCTGGTGACTTCTCACACCAACTTTCATTCATCCTGAACAAAACACATCAGTTTGGCAAAAACATGTTAAACTTTTCCAAACAGTCATAACAAAAAACTTCATGCTACATTTTAAATGACTGAATGAAAAAGTTCTTGATGTTTTAACTCAAACTTGTTGAAGTTTTAGTTTAATGCTCTTTGTTTAGTTTTAAGAAGTTTTGTTACATTTAGTGGAATAAAAGCTGAGAAAAACAAGAGAAGCTGTGAGTCATTAAGCAAGCGTGGACCACTGATTTATTTGCACTCAAACGTTGGAGATTTATGTGCGGGTTTAATTGGGATGTAAATTAAACTGTCCTCAGAGCTTGGATTGTAGAATTAATGTAGCTTTTTTAAGCCATAAATCAAATTTAGCAACACAAATAGGAGCTGTGTGTTGAACGCTAATGTTCTGGACAGACTAACTATGACCATAAAACCATCAAAAAACACGTTCAACCACATCAGGACACCACTACCTGCAGCAACAACACTCTGGAAAACACTAATGAGATAAATGGGACTTTAGTTTTGAAGGCTAAACAAAAGTTGACTTTCTCATCATTTAAAAAAAGTTCTTTAATATAAAATTTCACATTGACTGTTAAAAAACAAACAAAAAAAACTATTTAAAGCCCATAGGATAGTCAAAGAAAGATTTTATACATTCAGGAAGTGTGACAGTTCAAAGAGGAAACTAGTCTACTGCAAAATGAAGCATCTTTCCAGAAAAAAAGATGAACAATATTCTAAAACAAGCATCAACAGTAGCTCGGTCTCAAAAGTTTAAGTTGGGCCTGACAGGAATTAGCCCCAATCCTAAACCATAATTAAATTTTAAAATCCTAAACCTAACCTTTCACATAGTGAATGCTGACATAACACAAACTAAGGCCATAAATATTACAGGACCTTTTTAAAGAACAAATATACTCATATTTACATTTACGGTGGTCTCTAGTAGGAATGAATGCCATATAAACCGTTCCCTGGGTAAATAAATCTCAGATGCTTCTGTTTGAGGACATAGAAGTCAGCTGGAGGAGAAAGCAGCTTAAGACGGCAGAATTTTGACTCTTATTTCCCGATATTTGGACATTTCTCCTCTGATTGGCTAACAGCAAAGCGACTCTACCACTGACTCTGTTTGCTCTGCACTGTTGATGTTTTATTTCCACAAATAACACAAGCCTGGAGGAGTTCTGCTGTGTGGTGGAGTTGCTAATGCTAACCGTTAGCTTCTACTAGCAGAGACGTTCTCTGCTGTTTCCTGGACGCTAAACCAACAACAGCCTTCCCCGTCGTCAGCCAAGATGGGTGAGTCCATGAATGTTAAGTGAGTGTGACGTAGATCTGTCAGGCTTTTCTAATCCGAGTGTTTCCTCATCTATTTTCTATCAGAAGCTAATGCAGGAGATAGGTGTAGGAGACTATTTTCATGTTCAACCTGCATGAAAAACTCAGAGTGACCGATTATAATCAGAAATAATCATTCAAAAATGGTTTTCCAGTGAACCACACCTTTAACATGAGATTTGAGTTGGAGAACTGCCTGGGGTCATTTTTGGGTTGAAATATTTGTAAAGAAACTAAAACTTCAAACAAAGGCTAAAAAATAGACATTTCGTCAAAAAACAAAAAGAACTGTCATCACCTTTGAACTTTCAGGGATAACCAAGCACTGAATGACTAAAACCCTTTATCAGCAAACTGTCAACAAGCGTTTCGGTTGACGTCAGGTTGGATTTAGTCTAAAGTGAATGTTTTCTGGATGTCTAAACCTAAACGTAGACATCTGTTGGATGTCTACGTTTGGTAAAAAATAAGCAAGCATGATGTGTGTAGAAAGTAGTCGCTAGAGGTTCACTTGTCACAGCTACAATAACCATGGGGTTCTGCATCAGGTCCTGAGAGTGCGGGCTCTGATTGGGCCGTTAACCCTCAGAGTTAGACGACCACCGTTTCCTGTGTTGAATTTGGACGATACAGAAAGAGCTCAGAAATGACACTGGGGACAGCAGTTGTTTGTCACTGATGGAGAGAATTATGGTTTTACAGCCATTGTTAGAACAGTAACCCGTCTTTAACAGAAGCAGACATCTCTAGTGTGATTTTTGCCTATTTGAGTACGTTTGTAGGTGTTTTTAATACGTTTGTAGGTGTTTTTAATACGTTTGTAGGTGTTTTTTTTACGTTTGTAGGTGTTTTTTTTACGTTTGTAGGTGTTTACGTTTGTAGGTGTTTACGTTTGTAGGTGTTTACGTTTGTAGGTGTTTTTTACGTTTTTAGGTGTTTTTTACGTTTGCAGGTGTTTTTTACGTTTGCAGGTGTTTACGGTTGTAGGTGTTTTTTTTACGGTTGTAGGTGTTTTTTTTACGGTTGTAGGTGTTTTTTTACGTTTGTAGGTGTTTTTTACGTTTGTAGGTGTTTTTTACGTTTGTAGGTGTTTTTTATGTTTGTAGGTGTTTTTTTACGTTTGTAGGTGTTTTTTTACGTTTGTAGGTGTTTTTTATGATTATAGGTGTTTTTTTATGTTTGTAGGTGTTTTTTACGTTTGTAGGTGTTTTTTACGTTTGTAGGTGTTTTTTACGTTTGTAGGTGTTTACGTTTGTAGGTGTTTACTTTTGTAGGTGTTTACGTTTGTAGGTGTTTACGTTTGTAGGTGTTTACGTTTGTAGGTGTTTATGTTTGTAGGTGTTTTTTTACGGTTGTAGGTGTTTTTTTACGTTTGTAGGTGTTTTTTTACGTTTGTAGGTGTTTTTTATGTTTATAGGTGTTTTTTTACATTTGTAGGTGTTTTTTTACGTTTGTAGGTGTTTTTTACGTTTGTAGGTGTTTTTTATGATTATAGATTATAGATTATGGGCGACGGTGGCATAGGAGTTAAGTGGTCGCCCCACAATCGGAAGGTCGTGGGTTCGCGCCCCGCTCAGTCTGTCACTGTCGTTGTGTCCTTGGGCAAGACACTTAACCCGAATTGCCTCTGTTGGTGGTGGTCAGAGGGGCCGATGGCGCAATGATGCAGCCTCGCCTCTGTCAGACTGCCTCAGGGCGGCTGTGGCTACTCAGTAGCTTACCATCATCAGCAGTGTGTGAATGTGTGAGTGCATGCAGCGTCTTTGAGTGTCCTAACAAAGCGCTATATAAGTTCGATGAATTATTATTATTATTAGGTGTTTTTTTATGTTTGTAGGTGTTTTTACGTTTGTAGGTGTTTTGTGTTTGTAGGTGTTTTTTATGATTATAGATTATAGATTATGGGCGACGGTGGCATAGGAGTTAAGTGGTCGCCCCACAATCGGAAGGTCGTGGGTTCGCGCCCCGCTCAGTCTGTCACTGTCGTTGTGTCCTTGGGCAAGACACTTAACCCGAATTGCCTCTGTTGGTGGTGGTCAGAGGGGCCGATGGCGCAATGATGCAGCCTCGCCTCTGTCAGACTGCCTCAGGGCGGCTGTGGCTACTCAGTAGCTTACCATCATCAGCAGTGTGTGAATGTGTGAGTGCATGCAGCGTCTTTGAGTGTCCTAACAAAGCGCTATATAAGTTCGATGAATTATTATTATTATTAGGTGTTTTTTTATGTTTGTAGGTGTTTTTTACGTTTGTAGGTGTTTTTTATGATTATAGATTATAGATTATGGGCGACGGTGGCATAGGAGTTAAGTGGTCGCCCCACAATCGGAAGGTCGTGGGTTCGCGCCCCGCTCAGTCTGTCACTGTCGTTGTGTCCTTGGGCAAGACACTTAACCCGAATTGCCTCTGTTGGTGGTGGTCAGAGGGGCCGATGGCGCAATGATGCAGCCTCGCCTCTGTCAGACTGCCTCAGGGCGGCTGTGGCTACTCAGTAGCTTACCATCATCAGCAGTGTGTGAATGTGTGAGTGCATGCAGCGTCTTTGAGTGTCCTAACAAAGCGCTATATAAGTTCGATGAATTATTATTATTATTAGGTGTTTTTTTATGTTTGTAGGTGTTTTTACGTTTGTAGGTGTTTTGTGTTTGTAGGTGTTTTTTAATGCTTGTAGGTGTTTTTTATGTTAGGTGTTTTTTATGTTTGTAGGTGTTTTTTACGTTTGTAGGTGTTTTTTATGATTATAGATTATAGATTATGGGCGACGGTGGCATAGGAGTTAAGTGGTCGCCCCACAATCGGAAGGTCGTGGGTTCGCGCCCCGCTCAGTCTGTCACTGTCGTTGTGTCCTTGGGCAAGACACTTAACCCGAATTGCCTCTGTTGGTGGTGGTCAGAGGGGCCGATGGCGCAATGATGCAGCCTCGCCTCTGTCAGACTGCCTCAGGGCGGCTGTGGCTACTCAGTAGCTTACCATCATCAGCAGTGTGTGAATGTGTGAGTGCATGCAGCGTCTTTGAGTGTCCTAACAAAGCGCTATATAAGTTCGATGAATTATTATTATTATTAGGTGTTTTTTTATGTTTGTAGGTGTTTTTACGTTTGTAGGTGTTTTGTGTTTGTAGGTGTTTTTTAATGCTTGTAGGTGTTTTTTATGTTAGGTGTTTTTTATGTTTGTAGGTGTTTTTTAATGTTTGTAGGTGTTTTTATGTTTGTAGGTGTTTTAACTGGAGTCTCACATAATAAAACACTTAGTTGACAGACAGTTATTTTGTTATTGTCACTAATATTTACTGAAACAATTGTCAGAAGATGTCCATGGCTGCACTGGGCTCGATGCATCAGCCTACCTTCCTTGTCATTTTATCTTACGCTCTACATCTTGATAGCCCTTTTGGCAACTCCCCCCACGCTCCTCTATCCATCCATCTTTACCCTTCTGTCTCATGTCCTGTCACTTTGCCGTCCATCACCCTGCCCGGCTCTGTCTGCAGTTGACTGCATGACATTTTACAGCTTCACACACATGAGCAAACACACACACACACAAAGGGAGAGTGTGTGCAAACAGAGATGCTGATAGATATGCACATACGTGGACACAGACTACACAGAAGATAAACAGAGCTAAAATGTCAATCCGCATTCCTCACAGAGAAGAACAGGAGCTCGACTCATGTCAACAACTAGCTCAAGCTTCATTTTCTTCCCTGATGCTTTCAATTTCAGCTTCTTATCGAGGTGATTTTGGTTTTTAACATGCTGATGAGCAAAGTTTGCTGTAACAGCAGCTTTATTAAAAGGTTGGCCAGTCTGACACCTGCTGATGGTGATCAATAAACTTATTGATGACTCACATCTCATAGCAGGACAATGACATCATCAACAAACACTGAGCGGCCACTTTATTAGATACAGTGGTTCTCACATACTTGGTAATTCCTGGCTGGCCACTTTCAGTTTTCTACTCAATGCCTGATTGATATTCTGTTAGTTTTCTAGTCTTCAGTGTGTTATATGTAATTATAAGTAATTCCATAGTTGTGTTTGTTTTGTAATGTTTGTGCTGCTCTTTCTGCTGTAAAGTACTGAGTTGCCTTCGTGTAGGAAATGTGCTTTATAAATAAAGATGTCTTGTCTTCTATGGCTTACTAACTAGATATACCTCATATGGTAAACAGCCTGTACTTGTATAGAGCTTTATCAAGTCCATGGACTCCAAAGCTCTTTACAGAACATTCAGCCAGCTACCCTGGGGCACACCAACAGAAGCGAGGCTGCCGGTTCCTCCGACCACCACCATCAGCCAAGGAGGGTGACGTGTCTTGCCCAAGGACACACGGACCGAGAGATGGAGCGTGAACTGTTGAGTGTTTTATGTATTAGTAAAGTTTTATTTATTAATTTTTGTTGCCAAAGTTCTTTTTGGTGACATCTGATGGTGCACACACAATAAATTAAATAAATACTGCCACTGCAGTGTCAGTGTGAGAATCTAATCATTAAAACACCGTGTACCATTTTGACCATTATGAGCTTTAAGAAATGAAAAACATAAACGCGATTAATGAACCAAGGAGCTACAGAAGCTGAGACGTGTTTCTAGCTCCTCACATCAGAAACTAAAGACCCTTTCAGACGCCGGCGCTGCTGCTTAGGAGAAAACACCTAAATGTGTTGGTGTCAGCTCTGAAATGCCTCTCTTACGATCTACTACACTACTTTCCAACAGCAATCACAGTCATTTGAAGCAAGTAAGAAACATATAGCTTTTAATGTGTCACAAGTCTGAACACCTGCAGTACTGCAGCGGCTCTAAACAGCTGCTTAGACACGAACCGTTACTAAATAAATACCAGCTGTCCAAACCGTTCTCCCCAAAGATTTGCCTTCAGCCCTTGGCTCCAACACCTTGTTTTTTATTTTCGTTTCACATCCATCTTGGTCAAACCGATACGAGACAATGAGGATTGAAAGCATCTGAACAGCAGCCAAAGCTTCTGTTCTGATCAATAGATTCAACTGCACCCGTCTATTTCACTTTAACACAAAACAGGAAGCTGTTCGTTTACATTCAGTCACATCAGCAGATTTCAGAACATCTTAAGAGTTTTAGAGGTCAAGCTGACTAAAGAGGTGATTGCTAGATGTTTTGGGGTTTTAAAATGATTAATTTTCTATTTGAGTTTAAAAAAGGGTGTTCCTGCAGGGCAGCTAGGCCTTCAAAGATTATGATATAAATTATAATAGTAACTCAGAAGCTGCTTCCATTAACCAACAGGCACCAGGTTTATCCACCTGAATTCAGCCATGAGGAATACTAGTTATCTCTAACCGGGCCTTTCCACCGGTCGCGTAATGTCTGCAACGCGTCCGCAGCAATTAGACGCTGCTATAGTGGATGGGTGTGTTTTCACCGGCTGCGAAGCGTTACATTTTGTAAGTGTCCCAGGAGCGTAGCGATGTGTTGTTAACACTTTGAGTCAGAATGTTCAGCTCGGGCCAGACAGGAAGTCAAACAAGAAAGCAGTGTAAACATCTGGAAACTTTCAAAATAAAAGTCAAGTGCAGATTTCCAGTTGCTTAACTAGAAAACAAAAACATGCGTCCTTACCTTTGATATCTCTGTAGCCAGGGTAAACAGAACAGATAATAAACCAGACATATCAGATACATGCTGTCGGTTGTTATCGCGTGAACCCCTGAAGTCACGCGTGGTTTGGATTCTCCCCTGATTTTGTGACCTTGCAGGACCAGCTGCGTGGAACTCTTTCGCTGCTGTTTTGCGTCTGAAACGCTCCCAGTGGGAAGGGAGCTCACAGGTAAAACTATTACGTTACGCATCGCTGGTGCATCCAGTGGAAAGGCCGGGTCAGTTACTCGTGTCTAAACACAACAGCGGCAACATCAAAGCTGTTCTTAACCTCTGACACAGTCCAGAAAAAGGTGGGAAAAGTCTGCACTATTAGCTAGAACATTTGGATCAGCAGCAAACTGACAACACATACTAGGAAATTATTTAACACAAGGGCATTGAACTTGTGAAGACAAGTGAAATTAGCTGACAAGTCGTTCAACAGAACAGCAGCAGGACAAAAGAAAAGAGCGCAAATGAAAAACCTGTAGGAAACTGTAACCATAAGCTGTAGTCTCAACACAAACCACTCAAACCTAACATCTTGTTATTCAGACTGAGCTACTTTTGTTTTAGTTAACCACAGGAAAGACTGGAAGTACCTCTCTCATCTCAACGACTCTCAGCGAGGTTGTTAACACTAGACGTTTGGTTTTTTGGTACAAAAACTCATTCTGAGTTTACTTCTTAGTCATTATATAAACCGCACGTTCCAAACCGTGAAGACCACTTCACACTAATGTGTTTTTAGGAGTTTAATCACCACAAACTCGAGCTGTATGATTATCTTGTCTTGTGTTGCTCAACAAGCTCCTCTCGGAGGTCAAACTCATCGTAATAAACCTAAAATAAAAATCATTCCTCATCTCAAAACAACCAGGATCTCCAGTTTCTCACAAAAAAAAGGCACTTCATCAGCTTAAGAAGTCTAAATGTTCTAACCCTTCACACACACACACACACACACACACACACACACACACACACACACACACACAGACAGCCTTGCTACGGGCGACTATTAAAACCATGCAGTCAATTATCCTACCTTGACCCCGCGCACTCTGAACTCGGCCAGGGCTCGGCTCATTTTGGACGAGGCGGTGTGCAGGTCTTTTCCGCTGGCGATGACTTTAACCAGCAGTGAGTCATAATGAGGTGAGATGACAGCACCCTGGAAGGCTGAGGCGCTGTCCAGACGGATCCCCATTCCCTCACCGCTCCTGAAGACCTGGCAGAGACAACAACACGTTAGCCGGTGTGTGTCAGAGACAAGTACAGAATAACACACACACACACAGGTTATAAATGCTCTTTACTAGTCTTCATGTTTCAAACATGCCAAAGCAGATTTAACACCATCACATTGTTAAACACAGTACAAGAGTGAATAAATGATTAACATTACATGGATCTATCTAAATTTTATATTTTCTACAGGTTTATCATCGGTTTTCAGTAAAACCCGTCATCTTAAAGGCTCTATAATGTGCTCTGACCCAAATAAATGCAGCAGATGGTTTAAAGCCATAATAACGTGGTATATATTCTTGTATAGTTATAAAAGGACTCTCTCCTATTCAGCTCAACACATAGAAAATAGTAAAAGGTAGAACAGCATTATATGTGTCATTGTTCTGATCCATTATGGATTCCCCCCACTAACAAGAATCCTGGAAATGAAAATGAGGTTGGGTGAATTTTCTCCCGTTTGTCAGCAGATGTCAAGCTAAAGGTTGGCTATTTGTGTCACTTAGCAGTTTGAAAAGGCCCTCCCCTGATGGGTGCCACCACTGGCCTTTCATACATCACTAATAAGGCTCGTTGTAGCCTTTGACAAGCTGGACTTTCATAAATTAACCATTGCAGGTGTTGATGTGGAGCCAGAAGAATAAAGGTTGTGTTGACAGCTGGTCACAAGGATCACCTGTCATCATTACATCACACCTGCAAGCCCAGGTGAAGCCGTAGCCTCACACCTGTTGATGGTTTATTTGGGATTCTGTCGCTTGGCTACTGGGCAGAAATGTAACCCTCCATGCTGGTTTGGTGGTTCCATTAATCACACAGATATGGGTTTAGTGAAGGAGGATACTCGCATGGTATCATGGTTATGTAAAATATTTAAGGAAACAAGAGTCCACATGAACACATGCTTTTGAAAATAAGAATAAATGAACCCAAGGAACATAACTGAAACATACTCACATATGCTTTTAAAGGAAAAACTGTACATTCATTCTGCACACCTCTAAACGCCCCGTGGAGGTATTATTTTTTTTAAATATAGCTTTTTATTAAAGTGTTCCATATTCTACCTTTAAAGCAACATTCCGCAACTTTTACACCTTAAAATTATGCTGTTTTGTAAAGTTTTTGCGTCATACTATTATCTATTATGTTCATTTTCATACCTGTGATAGTGTTGGGGGGTCCCACGTCTGTTTACTGCGCTATACAGTTTTTGAGCTTCGGGTAGCCGCAGGATGTACTGACTGGGTGTCGTTTTACGGCAACATATGGCAAGCCAAAGGGATAAAAAATAAAGCGTACGTTTTAAACGCGCGTTATGTCCGTCAAAATGCGTGTCCTGAACGCACGTTTTGACGTCAAAGGGGGCAAAAACTCACGTCTTCTAAAAGCGAGCATTATGTCCGCCAAAACGTGCGTCTTGAACGTGCGTTTTGGCGGACATAATGCCAGTTTAGAACGCGCATTTTTTTATCAATTTGGCTTGCCATACTTGTATAACGTAGACTCGCTGTTTAGCAGCGGCAGATTCACCAAAGAAAGCTAGAAATCCCTTATCAGAGGAATCTAGGAAAAGAAAAGGAGAACGTGATAGAGCAAGAGCAAAGACCAGAGTTATTATTGGGCCGTCTTTTCCTCGCCGGAGAGCTCTTTTAGAAAGAACAGCATGAACTACGGACTCTGACCTAGTCGTGCTGCTAAAGGCTAGGTAAGTAATAAATGATTTCACCAGGGTTATTGTGTTTGATCGGGCATAAAGTTGTTATACAGTCCTGATAAAATTATTTATTCAATGTGTGGAGGTGGAAAAGTTTGTTTTCGTTGTTTTGCCTGACATTAGGAATGTAAACATGCCTCTTATGCCCGAGAGAGAGATTTAATGTTACGACAGTGACGTTACGCAGCAAGCCTCTAGAGGGCGACAGAGACCATATAACTGCAAAGTTGCAGAATGCTGCTTTAATACTGTCTCAATGTGTTCTCATTTCATTTTCATCCTAATGACGATCTGCTCACCAACCCCTCCCAAAGGCACCTTCCAACCCATGAGAACTTGACTGAGAAGGGTCTGGACACCCAACAAGACTGGGGCCTTGGGAGTTGCTCAAGGCAACTGGAAATCCTCCAATGTTCCAAGAACCTCTCTTAAATGCTACCAACAGCAGCAGCTCAGTGACATAACATAAGTACAGTTAACTCCAGAGTACTCAATAAATCCTATCAGATGTGGCTGAGGTCAATATTAGATATGAGCCTTTAAGATAAACTAATCTATTGGTGAAATATATATATATTTAAGAGTTTTTCATGGACTTATCTTGGAAAAAACTCAGCATGCACCCAGAAGCATTTACTAAGATAACATCCAATAAAATTCTGTATGTCAGAGAGTTGAAACAGAACAGAACAAAAACCGCTGATCGGGTTCATTTAACTGAAAAAGCTTAAGTAATGGAGGTTGTTTTGAATGACCAAACAAATACATTTTATCTTGTTTAAACCTTAGTTAGCACCACTCGTTTATTTTTAGTTCATATTAAAGGTAACGCAATTATCAGCTCTGCTGAATCAAAATGCAATGAGAGAAATAATGGGGTGGCTAGCAGGAGATGAGTGAGAAATGAAAATAATAACAGCATCAGACGGTTTGGCAGGAGAGCAGAGGAGGAACAGTGAGGAGTGTCCAACACCACAGCATATGGAGGCCCTGGAGGGCTGGAAGGAAAACAGGAGTGTAATTATAACAATGCTGTGTTTCTGTCGGATTTTGAGAGAATGTAGATTATTAGAGCTAATTTGTAAAAACATATTTTTTTGTTAATTATGAGAAATTATCTAACATATTGACAAAATATTGAAAAAGACAAAAAATGCAAAGCTTTATTTGATCTAAAAAACACATTTACATAAAGCTACTTAGTCTTTAGATAACGGTGGTTCACGAAAGCTGATTTGAAATAAAACAAGGTTCTGCAAAAGGAAAAATAAACTGATTTAGAGTAAAACATATAAAAGTAGATTCAACATGAAAAAACATGATGAGTTTGTCTTTTTTCTTTTGCGCTTCATGGGCATTTTTAGGGCTTTACAAAGAAAATAATGACCAGTCCAACTTTCTTTCACCCATTTTGTTCCACTTTCTTAAAATGCCAGTTTGCAAAAAACAATATAGTTAATTTAGGACGCCTAAAAGAAAGAGAAATTATGTTTAAGTCTACTATTAGCCAAAAATGGGGAAAAAAGCCTATTGCTTAAGTGACAAAACGTGGACACTTTCCACAGTTTCTCTTTGAAAAGGTACTCAGTGACTTAAAGTGATTTTCCCTGGCGATAGGGGGCAGTATATATCTAAATCATTGCAAGGAAGCTGTATTTTTTGTGTTCACGTAAGACCTTACCAACGGATGGCCATTAGGGTCAAAAATCCCTGGGAGTGCAACCTCCAGAAAATGACAAGCACATCAGACTCCCTTCAACACTGGTAGCAAGTGAAGGTAAATGTGTAAAACAACAACGTTTATGAATGGTGAAAGTTTTGTAACCATTTGTTACAAATCAGTAAATGCATTTTGTCCTCACGGGCTCCCGCAGAAGGAAACACGGCATCCAATATGGTGTCACCCAGAGACTTAGACCCACGCCCATGTATTTTAGACCCGATTTTTATGGTTATATGTTATAAAGCTGCCAATATTTTTCAACAACTGGGCATCATTTAATTAATTTTCACCACCATTTTGATGGATATTTCCAGAGATTAATGGTAAAAACTACACATTGTCACTTTAAGCAGGAGTTAATAAGTTCGACTTAAACACAGCAAGAAAGCAGCTCTCTTCAAAAAACTGAAGTATGAGGAAACTTTATGCTGTTGAAGAATCCTATATATGTTTTCATACTGCTCACAAAGACCAGCTGCAGTGTCAACAAGACTCAGAGGCTCTTTACTTCCACTGGTTTTTAAACAACCTCCCCTCTGAGTTGATAAGAGAAAAACCTACACAGCTTCCCTTCCTCTGTTCATTAGATCTTCTACTGGAGTGAACCGTTAACCGTCCTCCTTTAACGCTGTGGGTGAAGCATAAAGATGAGACCAGAGCAGCTGTGACTAAGAGGCCGACAGCTGCTCACCGCTTTGACCACATCAAATTACAACCACCCCCCAGGGGGGGAATATAACACTAAACTTTACTTAAACTGAGACTCCGTTTCCAAACTACCAACCTAATCCACAGTGGGGTTCTGATGGCTAGACCCTTAAAGCTAGACAGGTCGTTCTGACTAGCAGAAGACAAACTGATGATAATGTCTGGCTCTGAAATGGCGTTGCACCATTATACTGTGTCCTGTTGAGGCTGCTGAGTGGCTTTAAAGTTAAAAATTGAAGACCAACTGAAAAAAAAACCCACCTACTACTATTTTATGAGGTCATTCTAATAACCACTGGATCCAGCTCAGGTCTACACAGGGGCGTCGTACTGGGGGGAAAAGTGGACCTGACTACCCAGGGCCCAAGAGGGGAGAGGAGCCCATGTTTCCCACGATTCCCTCCCCCCCGTTTTTATTTAGAAAACATTGTGTCCTCTTTGTGTCAATTTGTTTCATTATATTGTTGTTTCCAACTAAATATGGGAAAATCGAACCAGTCTTTATGTCAGTGTTCGCTTTCCCCAAAGGAGGACTCCCCCCCCCCCCAGAAGACGTAAAATGGTTTATTCCACTCAGCAGCGGCGACAGGCTGCAAGCGGCAAGCCCAGCACGCTCTCAGACTGAAAGCTGCATTCATGTTCAGTGTTCAGTGTTAGACGCCTTTAGTTTCACCATCAAGATCAGTTATAAATTCATTAGTATTATTAGAATTATTACCGCGGCTGCCGCCAATAAATTCGCGGACCTCGCAGTAAAAACAGGTTCTCTCTGTGTGGATATTTCAGCTCCTTCCCACTCATGGATCAGGACAAACTTGGTATCGATGAACTCCTGGTAATCTCAGGAATGTGAAGCTGCCAGTGTCATCATGCTATACGAAAACCTGAATGCAACAGAGCTCAAAAACTGTCTTGTTAATCCCAGATGAGCTACTTTAACTCTAGTAAGGTAAACTTGCCCACAGTGGAGGTAACTGACTTTAAGGCCATAAATGATGGCCCATAATGAAAGCTGGAAAAAGGCATACCGGTAGTCTAATTATTACATGAGTTCTTGTTGCAAGGTATGGAGATCCAAAAGTGACACAATTCAATAAATAGCTAAAGCATTAATTAATTTTATAAATGTATCATTAAATATTTTAAATATTTAATTACATGAACCATAAAAATATTTAATTCTTAAAATAAATTTATAGATATTTCATAATTTATTTCATTATTTCATGGTTTGTTCATCATGATTTTGTTTTATCTGTCAACCTTGCCCATCAAAATCAGTGAGCAAGGCTCAGGTTGATAACAAACATGGCAGCTTATATGTTGGAGGGTTTTTATTGACTTGGTCAGAGAGATTGTAAGCCTAACAAATAAAACAGTTGCTGACTCAGAATCAGTGGAAAAACAGTACAAGAGGAATTTCAGGAAGAATTTCCTCCCTGATAGAGAGACTGACTACAGAATACCTGTAGAAGTACTCCTGCATGTGCTTGGTCAATTTAACCTATTGCAACAATATATATCAGTATTAGCAAAGCTTAACATCATGAACCACATGGCCCTTTTAGATGCAGCAGCAACAGCAGCAGGGCCCTCATTCTCTCCAGATAGCACTGAGATTTCACTTTTATTATGCTGGCACTTGTATTTGCTCAATATAGAGGTTAAACTAAGATCACGTTTATTAACTTGTCTTATAGCATGACAAAAAATCTGCACGAGAGATATTAAACAAGTGAGCGTGGGGGCCCACCTAGATGGCTTGTACCTAGGGCCCAGAATTTGGTGCTACGCCCCTGGGTCTACAGAGCAGCAGAGCAGGCGTTGAACCTTGAAGCAGATGGACTCCAGCAGGAAACTGAGGCTATAATTCACCCTGTGCTACTTGGTAATTAGCATATAAATCAGGTATAGATCTGAATACTCAAGAATGATCCCTAAAACCGTCTACTGGTGACTGATTCAGCCCAGGCTGAACGAAGCCAAACACTCAGTAAATACACCATCTCTGTCAGAAAGGAAGAAACCAACCCGAGTCCAGTCATCTCATCTGCATGACAGTACATGTTTAAAATACCCTAGAGTCAAGCAGCCATAACGATACATGCACACACCAATATGCACGCAGAGCCACTTCCAGATCTCCAAGAACAGAGGTCAATGCTGTTTGTGAATTGAATCTGTAAGTGGAAACAAGCCTGTGGTGTTCTGCTAGTGTCAGGAGGCTAATGAAATGTGGAGCAAGACAGATGTTTGGCTGTTACACTTTACTGAGCAAACATATAGACGGGAGATGAAGCTGCACAGGAATCCACAAATCAACCATTGGGTGTTGTTACTGGAAACCAGCAGAAACACCAAGCAACACTGGGTAATTGTCCAATACGTTGTGTGGAAGAATTCTGGGAATCATCACCAAACTAACTCATTAGCCCAGTGAAACAGAACAGCAGCATTTGCAGATGCATTAGTGGGGGACAACAGGCTTATTCTGTGCATTTGTAAATATAAAATGTGTGAACATTAAAGATGGCGCCTCTGAGAGAATACTGTAATCTCATTAGAGAGTCTAATCTCAGGCAGAGCCACTAAAGGGCCATGGAAGACCGGAGAGAGGTAATGTACAGACAGAACCCAATGGAAAGTCAAGTACCTTGTTAATAATTGAAGCCAAGGTGATGGCTTGTTTCAGCCCGGGGCGCTGTCAAACAAGAAAACCCCACTTTTCTTTTCTTACACTCTCACCATGTCATTGTCTCCATTTTACCTCTTTCTTTGTAGACTCTGGGGAGTCAGACACAAATAATTGAAGAGCAGGAATGGTTTGAAATGCACATTGATTTGGCTCCCTGCTGGCCTGCATGCACGCACTAACACACACAGACAGCTGCAGATCTTTACAGAACAACCCAGCAGCGTCCTCTTTGTTTTTATGGGGACTAAATGACCACAAATGTCTGCTCAAGTCACGTCCTTCTGCACTCCATCAATTTTCCAAATGCAAACCTGCACTCCTCTCTTTTAGCTTCACCTTTTACATCATACTTTCTCTAGTCCCAGCTCGTTTTCCTGTCAGCACCGTGCGGTCTATGCCCCTCCATCCTTTTCTGAAAGATTTCAGTAAATCACTCAAACTCTCCAGTCCCTCAGCAGCATGGGTCAACACCATATTTCTCTTACTTTGTATGAAAAAAAGTGTTGGTCTACCAAGGGGCTACATTACAAATCACTCACTTCCAGGGCTGTTGCTGCAGTTTTCAAAAAACAAACATTTTACACCACAGTGTTGACTTGAGGGTGAATTCAGAGGGAAGAAAGTCATAAAAGTTGCCCGATGTGGTGTTAAAGGGGAGGAATTCTAACAAAAACAAACAAACCTGCAGGAACATTTCCACTTAGACAAGGTGGTACATTCATCACACAAATATAATCTGTCAGGAAATTCATTCTTACATGAGCCTATCCACCAGGGAAGCTTGTGTGAAAATGTTTGACGTTACAGGAGGAACCTGTGAACTGTGTGGAAAAATATGGTGTTATTTTTCTTGTAATTTATTAAAAGTTGTGCATCACTTTAGAATAAATATGTCTTTCAGTCTTCTCTTATGTCACAATCTGAATACAGTTAATCAAAAGTAGTTAAAGTAAATAGTTAAAGCTCATTTTAAGGTTCAGAGGCTGAACTCTAATGAGATCTGGTCAGATTTGTTTGATCGGTCCAATTACTGAGGGGTTAGAATTAGAGCTGAAACAAATGCACCTAATTTTTTTAATCACTTCCGGGTTATACAATCTCCTTCTGGTGTGACCAGCTCCAACAGGTCATACAGTTAAAGTTAGCAACAGAGTGATGGCAAGAGGGATGACACCCAGAGAAAATGCCAAAACGTTTCCAAAGTGTGGGAATATTTCAAACTCAAACCGATGGACAAGACCGCTAGCTTAACGCTAAACTAGTATAACATTAAACTAGCATAACACTAAACTAGCTTAATGCTAAACTAGCATAACACTAAACTAGCATAAGCTGCGCTGCAGCGCTGTTGTCCATTCCTTCACCCATTATGCATATTTTTACTACGTCTGCTTTACTCCCGCCAGGGTTTACTATTTGTGTTGCTATAAGCTAACAGGAAGAATGCTGACACGAAAGGGTTTATGTCGCCACCTACCGTAGCGAAGTGGAAAGAAATTCATTCAATAATTTGGTTTTCTACCATTCATGTAAATTAGGATAAAGACTCCCAGTTTTAATTTGAATATTGCAGTTGTGTGAAGCACAATGTGATCATGCTGAGGGGGTTTTAGCTGCCTCTGCGCCAGAGTTATCGAGTGCTAAGTTAGAAATGATGCTATATAAACGTTCCAGATTTAAAAAAGAGTCCTCATCTGAAACAAGTAAAAGGTGTTTCAACATCAAACCAACTTGAAACACAAGTCAAAGAATATAAATAACTGAAAACAAAAAAGTGGAGGGCTGTAAACTGGATAACAAAGAGTCCTGACCTGAACAAAATGAACAGACTGTCATGGAGACAGCTAAAATCTGACTCTGCAAAAAGCACTCCAGTAAAGAGGTTTCCACTCAGCAGCGGAGGAGGAGCAGAACTCAGCCAGAAAATATTATTATAGCTAACAATAAAATTAAATATTAGTGAGGTTTGATTCTTATGAGTTAGAGCAGTTTAATGCATCTTTAGTATACAGAACTGTTTAAGTGTTTTATTAACAAATTATTATTTAATGTGCATTATTTTAAAAAACATATTCTAGTTTATTGATCCTACTTTAAATACACAGATACCAATAATTGCAGGTGAGGCTGTTGATTTTGTTTTAGCCTTTATAAAAACTCCATATAAGTTTTTGGTCATTTTAGTGACAAAACAGCTCAAACCAAATTTTGACAGTTAACTTTTCCAATCCAGTGAAAACTCTCCAAAACCCAATCCGAACCATTTACCATCCATCTCTGCTCCAAAACCTTTCACCTTTACCTCGCTGCCACTCCAGCTACTAACAAGTTTCACTTCCCTTTGTCAGTTTCTACTTTATTTTGGAGAGTGACAGCAGACATGTTTGAAGTTAATGTATGGGGGGAAAAGTTCCAGAAAAAAACGTCTAAAAGCTCAGCGTTTAAAAAGAGTCAAAACTGACAGCAGTATCTGAGCACCAGCTGATATAGCACCAATTAGACGAGGCGAGAAGCAGGTGGAGCGAGAGAGGAAAAGAGTAACAAAAGAACAGAGTGACAGATGGAGAAAGAAGAGAATGAGAGCCACGTCAATGGTTAAAGTCGGCCTGTGTGGTCGAATCAAAGCACAGGAAGAGGCTGTAGGTTAGAGGAGACGTGAGGGAAGTTTGGTGCAAAAGGAGAAGAAAAATGTTCTTGTTTGGGATCGTTTTCTGCTTCCAGAATCTGTTTTCAAAAGGGACAAGCTCTGCTCTGCCAGACCATCTTTAAGAATGGCTGTTGTGTTGGGTTGTGTGAAACAGTGACAGAACATTAAGATAGCAGTCAGAAGGATCGTGGTTTGGAGAATCAGAGAGAAATTCTCAGGAGGAAGTCAAACTAACAAACTCAGAACAGGTCCAAGATATAAAACAAATCCTAACTCTCTTCGTAGCTTGAGCGAACACGATAATAAGTATTCTCACTCTGAGGTGAGACGAGCGGAGAGTCACTGGGGTCACATGTGGCTCCTTGGGTACCACTTATTAGGAGATGCAGGAAGAAGGTGTTTTATTTTAAAGGTGTTGAACACTCGTTTAATCAATACAATTGCAGTGGTCTCTAGTAGGAATGAATGCCTTGTAAGTTGTACTCTGGGGGAAAAAAAGCTCAAATGTGCTTGTTTCAGGAAGTAGCAGCATGTCACATCAGAGGAGAGCTTCAGACAGCAGGAGTTAGTCTTATTTCCTGATATTTGGATATCTCTCCTCTGATTGGCTAACAGCAACATGACTCTACCACTAACTCTGTTTGCTCTGCAACGTTGATGTTTTATCTCCACAGGAGGAGTTCTGCTGAGTGGTGGAGTTGCTAATGCTAACGGTTAGCTTCTACTAGTTGAGATGTCGAGTCAAGATGGGTGAGTTCATGAATGTTAAGTGAGGCTGTGAGTGTTTAACATAACACTGCTGGTTAAACTCGAGCTAGGTAAGCTGGCCGAGGCAAGCAGTGGTTTCTGGGCTCTGCTGGTCCACCGCGGTCAGAGATCCGCGAGGTTGCCGATGCAGAAGGAGGATTACCGAGATTTTGTACCGTGTCTCTCCCTGAAGCAGCAGTGGCCCCGCAATCAGAGGTACGCGAGATATGCTCCAGCCTCCCGGAGACTGCCAATCAAGGCGGGAGGCGGGCGCCCGGCTTCTTCCATCTCCTGGTTGGGAACAGCCACTATACACAGGCATTTCCCAGGACATCCAAGCCAAGTGACTGCCCAGCTTCACCTGGCTCCCATGCAAGGCTGTAGTCTCTCTGAGGAAGACCACAGAAACACCGCAGCTCTTTGAGTTGATGCGTGCTTCACTTTTGAGTTGCTCAACTGCATTTTTCTGGCTAAAAGCGCCCCAAAACCCCCGTTGGCTTCTAGCTATGCATTAGCTTTGGGTTAGCTTCAGAGTTTCATAGGTGTCAATCATTTGCTCCCACCTTCATCAGCTCCACCTCTTTGTCCATTTTTGGATTTGGCTGTAGCGACAACACGAGTTACACATCTAAGATGGCGGTGGTGGGAACCGCTCATGTCAGAAAGCTACGGGTGACGTCACAGAGGGTTTGTCCATCTTTTTTAAGTCAATGGTTGTGACTTATTGTTAGGATGAGACCATTGAGAAAATTTTAACCTTGAAAAAATGAAAAATATTCGAAAAAGGTTAATCAAACTGGATCTATTGTCCACAATACCAACAAAATAGAATTAAAAAAATCATTCTGGCCAGTTGTGGAAACTTTACAAAATTACAAAGTGTGAAAATGTCTCTAAATAAAATAAACTACACACATGACCAGCTCAGAAAACACATTTTTGCAACCCTGCCACTGGTCTTACTGACTCACCATCCTCCTTTTCTAAATCAAGCTTATTTAATCAGACTCGGCACATAAAACAACTTTACTTAATAAATAATGTATCTGATGCTCTGTATTCCCCTGTCAGGCTTTAAAAAATCTATCTCTGGATAAGAATTTAATATGAAATGTCTCATTTCCTTACTGCTAATGTTCGACACTGGTGGAAAAGAAAAAAAATCTGTCCATCTCTGGATTTAAATTGCTTCTGTCATTCAAAACCTGGTGTAATGTTGTATTAGTAGATAATAATTCATGCCTGGATCACTCCAATGTGTCAAATTAAAACTGGTGGGGAGACAATCTGTCACATGTCTTCAAAGCAGATATGTTTACAAGGATCCTCAATTAAGATATTGATCTTTTATTTAATTTTAGATAAGAACAAAACGAACAGGTCTCGGGGAGAAACGCTGAGGTGAATCCAAATTAATATCCCTCTCCATTTATAGTAATTAATTTATCAGATGGCTCTAATGAAAGAGGAACCTGTAAAGTCTGAAAAGAGAAATGATGCATGGTGCCAGAGGCCTGGAGAGGAGGGGGACCTCTTTGTATGCAGCACACGGTATAGACTAAAAGGAGCCAGTCATGGAAGTGGGTAACAAGCTGAACCCTTCAAAAACAGTTACCTTTTTATGCTCACGCGTTTACAAAACATGCACACCAACAAAGCTTAGGAAAGCAGCGCATTATTAACTTAATTATATATGTGAAAAGGAATCCTTGATGCTTGCCTTGAGTAAAGAAACATGTCTACAGGAAGAATAAAGCAGCGTGATGTACCCACAGCCCTCTAACGGTGAATGTAATTACTCGCTTTCACATGGCGTACAGATGGCAGCCTTTGTGAGGAGAACTCATCTTTTAGCCACGTTTGAGGATACATACATTATTCAGGTCACCCACGCTAACACAACATCGTCTCTACGTGCTGACGGGTCAGATTTACTCGTACCGCTTTGTTCCTCCAGTCCAGGTCCACAAAGACCACCTACGAATGGATGGACGGAGATGAAGTGCTCTTAACACAAAAGAGCGGAGACTCCAACACTGACAGTAGTGATGCTGGGTGTTTATTTGAATATCCAGGTCATTTAAGCAGCGCTGCCACTACCTGACAAAGCTCTGCTTTTCTAAGCAATCAAAGGATTCCTCTCTTTATGCCTCCCTTTTATCCTATTGGATTATTGAATGGATCAAAAGGTCAACCATGTGATTTACTGACTATTGGACCCCAAATTGGTGCCTTAAGCACCAATAACATTGATTGGAGAACCAGTGCCCAGAGGTGGATTCATTACAGGAGCTTCCCTACGCTTCACTTCAGATACATGGATACATACAAGCGCTTTGTATGGATTATTGATGCTTCTAGCCTGCTGAGAAAGTCTGAACCTGCTTCTACTTGTAAATAATGGCAAACTAACTGGTTTTAGTTTAATAAAGCTGGAAAATTTTGTATTTTTGTATTCTGATGAATTCTTTTAAAGCCTTTTACATGTTTTTAATCATGGAACAAGCCATACATGTACTTAATTATCTTATTTTCCATAAATGTGAGCCTAGTGTGTGTCACAATAGGTCTGTATGGAATTATTTATGTGTCATTATTAATGTGTTTAAGGAAATAAAACATATGCATTTTGTATATTTGAAGGTTTTATTAGAGATTTAGCATTTGTTAGAATAAAAACACAACTGAATGTTTACAGCTAGCATGGTCACCAACAGCAACACTAATAATCTGACAAAACCAACGTTAACGAGACAGGGTGTGGTTTCCTGGTGATAGGGGGCAGTACATACATGTCAGGATAGTTTTACACCATAATCGCCGTGACTGTCACTAGTTTTAAAAAAAACATTACGGTAAATGTTACTTGTCGAGTACCTTGGCATGACTCCTTGACTTCAGTTAATTCCATCAATGCTGATGCTGGTTTTCTGGCAGAATAGGTTCAGTATGTCCTCGGGGACCTGCGCCTGCCGATGACGTCACGCTACAGCAATACCACTCGGCCAAAATATATTGCATCTCTTTTTTTATTCTGTTCTTTCACATAGTTTAGTTATTAAACTCATGTTTCTTAACGTCTAAATGTTTTTGAACATGGCAACGTAACTTTCGTAAGTCGTACGTCCAGCCAATTATCTAGTGTGATGTCATCAGCAGGCGCAGGACCCCAAACTGGCTCACGTAGAAAAAACATGGCGTCCAATATGGTGTCCCCCAGAGACTATAAACCCACTCCCTATATATTTTACATCTGATTTTTATAGTTATGTTATGAAACCGCCAACATTTTTTCAACGACTGGACATCATTTTATTCATATTCAACAACATTTCGATGGATATCTCCAGAGATGAATGGTAAAAACTACACATCGTCACTTTAACACCTTTTAATTAGGATTCTGGAGACGTGTGCTGTTAACGTGCGTCTTAGAGCGGTCCTACTCATGACGGTTACCCAGGGAGCCTGGCGATAGCAGGCGTGGACAAGGCTGATGCTTTTCTAGCCTTTCAGGTTTGATGGACTTTATTGCCTCTGGCTGTATGTGACATATGCTTGTTCAAAGCTCATCTGGCAATTCACAGCTACTGCACAAGTACCTGAAACCATATTACAACCACTCCACCTCTCTCCTCATTTCAATTTTTCTCCTATCCTTTCAATTTCACCGTTATTTTCTGCCTCTCTGCAGGTTCCGTTTCTTTTCCATCTCACAAACCTATCATCCATCTCGCTCTGCCTCCCACTTTGTGTCTCCCTAAGGCATCCCTGCCTTCATTTATCCTTTCTTAAATAATTTAAACTCATTCCTTTTCTTACCGAATGTTTTTTCTCTCCGTTTCTATTTGTCCTTTTAGCACTTCAGAACAACAGCTGTAAAATTCCACTCCAAGGCACAAAATACATTTGCAGGTGTAACTCCTTCAAGGTAGATCTACGCCGACACCACGCCTGAGCAGCGTACAGCACATGCACACCAGCACTAATTTCACTTCCGTGTTGCCTTTCATCACAAGGCTCGACTGCATTAGCTGCTCTCTCAGAGCGTGTGCACTTCAGGAGGTTTAATGACCTAAATGAGAATCAGAGGATCTCTTCCACTTCCCAGTTTTCCACACTTTTTCTGGATTTTATATCAATTATTTCCCATTTTGCCCTGCCTCCACTCCACCTCAGAGCACACACACTCAGTCTCACCAAGCTTTTCAGCCATTTCCTTCACTTGCATCTTCATTTTCCTGCTTAAAAAGCTCTTTTATGGCCTTCCCTCCTCCCATCATGCATTCTCATTACACATCCCCCTCTAATCTCCTTTAACACGTTTAATCCAGTGATTTCTCCACCTTGAAGACTTAAGAATAGAATAAGTGCTTACCTGCTAAAAGAGCTAAAATGCACGTTTTAATACTCAAAAAAAAAGCCTCAACTGAACAACATAGTTGAGTACAGACGTCTGCTGCCCACCCACTCTTACTCTCAGCTGGTCTCATGTAGTATTAAACGTCAGAACAACCATTAGAACTGGTGGCAACCAGATGTCTGTGACAGCACTACAAGCTGTCTGGGGCTTTAGAGGATGGCCTGGGTGAAACAGGAAAAGAATACAAGCAAAGACCCTGATTTACAAGCTGTCCTGAACCAAACGGACGTCCAGCTCTGACACACGGAGGTTGATTTGAGACGAGAGACAGCTGCTAACAAGACATCTCAATACTGATACAAACTCATCCTCCTTACTGGACTAAACCGTACAAACACTTGCCTGTCAGCAGCGTCCAAGTGAAAACAAAAACAACCACGAGGGAGGGGTTTCATTACCTTGATTGAAGCGGTTCATGTAGATCAACAGAGAATAAAAGACCTCTGCATCTCTTTGATGTTTGATGCTCAAAGTTGAGGCTCTTCTAGAAAATATTCCACTTTCTAAAGAACTCCTTATTTTAAACTTAGTACACCTGAAGTCTAGATGCTAAAAATGTTTCCTTACAAACAAATAAATCATCAACTCAGCAAAACCAAATCACTTCACAATCCAGCTTCAAAAGGAACAAAAGTCACTGATGTCCCATCACCAAGAAGAAGCTGAAGCTGAGATCTAATCATGTTGCATATCCAGGGTTGGGTCACTAATCTAACAGAACCTAGAAACCCAGACATCCTTCTCTCTAGCACCTTGTTCAGCTTCTCCACCATGTTCTTCAGTCAGAGAGGATGTGTAACACCTCCATCAAGCTATGGGACCTGCATTGGAGTTTCTGGCCAATGGGAATTGCCCAGGAGACCTAAAAAGAGAAGGGATTCACTTTGGATGCACAAACCACATCTGACTCCTTTCCGTGAGGAGCAGAGTCTCTAGCTTGGCTCGGATGATCGCTAAGGCTACCCTACAGAGGAAGCTCATTTCCACCACTTGAATCTGGCATCTTGCTCTATCACAATCCAAATGTCAGCACCATAGGAACAGGCTGGAACTTAGACCAGTAAACCGAGAGTTTTCCATTATAGCTCTGCTCTTGTTTCACCACAGTACAATGGAGCAGAACCCTCATTACTACAGACCAAGCTCCAATCAATCAGCCCATCCCTGGCTCCATCCCATCATCACTAGTGAACAAGACCGGAAGATACTTGAACTTCTGAGCTTGAGGCACAATCTCACTACCGACCCAGAGGGATCATTCAAGTTTTTTCCAGTTGAAAACCATGACCTCAGACTTGAAGGAGCAGATTCTCAATTTGGCTGCTTCACACTTGATTGCAAACCACCCCAGAGCATGCTGAAGGTCATGGCCTATAGACATCAGCTGAATCATATTTGCAAAAAGCAGAGTTGAGACTCTTAAAACCAGACACCATTCTCTCTACAACTATGAGCTTCTGTCTATGATCACCACAAACAGGGTCAAAGGGAGTCCAGGTAGAGTTCAAACCATCCAAGCTGAGTTTAGGGCATGTTGCAATAAAATAATAACAGATTCAAATCTGCTCCAGTGGTTGACCTGCCAGGTAGAGGGTTAGACGTGAACCATAAACACCTTATGCTTGTCACTCTTTGGGATGGCAGAATCCCTAAAATAAGCTTTTTTTGTTTAAACAATTAAAACCACAAAGACCAGACCTGCTGATGGACTTAATGTAACTTTTGATTTTCACATGAGGAAAAGGGTCAAAATGAACAGACTGTATTAGCTATTGACAGTATTTAAAGGGACACTCATGTTCTTGAGCCAGTATGTGCTAAAATGACCCTTCACAGGGTTAATGAAAGGCCACCCAGCCCGTCGCCCCCTGTGGCCAGAATATTCCACTTACAACTTCACAGTTGCCGGTCTGGTCTGTTGGGACTTAGAAAAAATTCAGCTTGACATACCTGGATCTGCAGTATGGCTCCAGCACGTTTCCTGCATGTTTAGATCATGAACACAGCTGATTTGTTTAATTTAGTGACGAATAACTCCCATAGTAACTAATTAAGGCTGAGGAGACGTTTCAGCAGTTAGATTAAGGTGTTAAAAAGACGAACGTGCAGCGATGAGAGGTAAGTTTTACTTTCGGTTTCACCAATGAACACTAGGGGGTGCTAAAAACAGCTCAGGTCTGACTGAAGCTAGCGTTGTGCTTACAGCTCGCTAAGATTCTCCTCACAAACAGTAAATGACTTTAATGTTGCTACGTTAGTTAGAAAAATGCGTGTAGGACTCTGACATATGGCTCAGACTTTTTGCTGCAGCTGTAAACGTGATTATGCGTAAGCATTGAGAGCACAAAGTAGAGCAAAGCACAACTATTTTCCTAGTAAGTAGCAGAGCAGTGCCTTCTTACACGTATTTGAGTGACGTGTGCAGAACCAGCGCTTTTCAGTGTTTAGATGAGTGTTTATAGATGCTAAAGTGTAGTTAAACTGATATTTTACAATTTTCATGCCGAGTCTGGCCAATGCCTTTAATCCATAACAGACTTTCAAATACACATTTTGGAGTTACCGTTTCATTTCTGTTTGATTTTTGCAATACGTTTTTCTTTTACACATGTTTAACTGCCATGAAGGTTGAAAATAGAAATTAGTAACCAAATCTGCTGCAAATATGTTTTTTCTTCTGAAGTTAACGTAAAATGTACAGCGAAATATTGCAGTGAATGTATGGTTTTCTTTTTATTGCCAACATGAGACCGATAATACCAGCTCAGTGGCCTAGTGGTATGAGTGTCCGCCCTGGGACTGGGAGATCGGGGTTCAAATCCCAGTCGGGTCATACCAAAGACTTTGAAAAAATGGGACCCAATGCCTCCTCTCTTGACACTCAGCATTAAGGGGTTGGATTGGGGGGTTAAAGCACCAAATAGTTCCCGAGCACGGCCACAGCTGCAGCTCACCGCTCCCCCGGGGGATGGGTCAAATGCAGAGAACAAATTTCATACACACCAGTGTGTGTGACAACTTTAACTTTACTGATAATAAAAGTGATTCTGTCTTTCCTTTTGCTTTAAAGCCAAACTCAACCTTTGCATAAGAAGCTCTATAATGCTCACAGAAGATAACTTATCTACTTAGCTGAAACCAAACCACTAAAATAGCTTCATAATATTCAAAAAACCTCTACAGTTCTTAAATTAATCTATTTCTGTTTCTATTCTTGACACAGTTTGACAAAATCTTACTTAAATGTTACGGGCTAATTAAAGAAAGGTGAAGTTCACTCACCATAATGAACCCAACAGGCCTAAAATTTACCCTCAACTTTTTCTATAAGTTGCTGCTTGTTAGAGTAAAATCTGATCTTCTGATTTAACATCTAACTTCACCCAGTATGCATGGTGTCCTAGAGTAAAAATAATCCAGAAAGCAACAGCAGTGCTTTTCTTTCAAAAGATTCTACATTTATCGTGTTGCCTTTGAACCGCAGTAGAAGACTTTAGATGCTCCTCTGGGTTGTCTAGACGACTCCTTTCTCTGCTGTCTCACACTAGTCTGGCAAGCCATCCTATATATGTGAATATATAGTCTAGCCACAGTCCATTGACAGCTCTCAGTCATGGGGCGGGATCTACGGTTGTCTTTCAAACGGTCTCTGCATGCTATTGGACAACGAACAACGTGACTTACTCACCGCTATGGATGCCAGTCAACGAGTCAGTCTGCCATACTCCGTCAAAGAAGATGCAAAGAGATCCTTTTTCTAAATAAACTTAAGTACCTCTATCTGCTCTTGACTCAAAGAAAAGCCCAAGTCTAAATAGTCCAAAGTTGATGCCAAAGCTGTCTCAGACGAGCCGTTGCCATCTATGTATCAGTAACATACCGCCCAACAACAGAGCACTGTGACTGGCCCACCAAACCAATAGAGTGCTGTGATTGGACCGCTACGGATGTCAGTCAACGGGGCAGTCCACCATTACATTGTGGAAGAACGACATAAAACATAAAATAATACATAGTTTTTCTAAATAAAGGTGCTGTGATTGGCCAGCCACAATACTGGCCGGAGCTGCGAGGCTCCAATGGAGCATTGATAGACCGTAAATGTTGCTTTGGCAAATGCCGGTCTAGATTCTAGGCTAGTCTCAACCAAAAGTTAAACCATCTTTTCTATTTGATCAGCAGAGCCAAATCACTCCTCGACTCCCTCAAAGTGACAATAATAAACATCCTTAAAGTATTTCCTTATCTTTTTAATTCACTAGCTGTTCTCTGGTTAATTCTGCATCTTCTACCACCCTGATCAAGCTGCTCAGGCCCACAGCACTGACCAAACATCTCAATGTGTCAATAAGTTGGTAACACACAATGTAATGCAAGTGCTGGGATAATTAACAGCCCACACACATCCAAGCCTCAGTGATCAATAACAATAATGTGAGGAACATGGGTATTTTATATGAGTTGTGTTGTATAAAGGGAGATAACATCATAAAGGGTCTTCTCTGCTTCATATGAGTCATACATTTATTTCTTGAAAGACTGGACCAGTTGAGTTTACGTCTGAGAATCACTGATCCCTCATGTTTGATGTCAAGCTTTCATTGTTTCATTTACTGATAATAAAAGTGGGTAACATTAGTGTGTTTGTGTTCAATAACACATTCTACAGATTGTGAGGGGGGAAAACCAACCTACACTCTCGCTTATAAAACAAGAAAGAGGTCCAAACGAATAAAAAAGAAAATTGGGATCAAGGTAAGTCGCATCTAAAGAAGTAAAATGAGTAAAGTCTGCTGTTTGCTCCTGTCACCTTCCTGTCCTCTCATCTGTAGTTCTTTCTGGGGGCTTCCATGCAGGACCCATCCTTGTCAAAGACTCTCTGGCTTGTGACCTTGTGATGCAGGTTGGCCCACAGACCAAACTTCCTTCAAAGTCGCTGCCTACCCCAAGAGTGTCACAGAAGCTTCCTCTATGGTCTTCAATGGGTTTGACGACAATCTGCATGGTGTGATGCAAGGGGCAGTATGGTGGTGACTCAGTCTGGACCTAAACCTCACCCTGATACAAGAAAACAATATCTACGTCTGTCTATGTTAACCTGAATATTACTGACAGTTTCTGCACAGCAAACCAGCAACTGGAGTTATCTCTGTAGTTATGCTGCTATAGGCTTAGACTGCTGGAGGACATACTGACCACTTTCCACACTCTGCTACTCTCTTCTACCACCACTCTCTAATTGCATTATTTCCTGTTATTTACTGAGCCAGGATCCTCTGGAGGTTTCTTCCTGTTAAAAGGGAGTTTTCCTTCCCACTGTCGCTACATGCTTGCTTAGTATGAGGATTGTATCAACACACAGTCAGTGTCTTGATGCAATCTGCTGGGTTCCTTATATAGGAAACTTTTTTACTGATTGGCTTAATGAACTGAACTGTATTGGAATGTTTACTTTGTGAAGTGCCTTGAGACGACTCTTGTCGTGATTTGGCGCTATATAAATAAACTGAATTGAATTGAATTGAACTGGAGACACGAGGCTTTTTCGCTTCTCTGTGATTCATATTCTTGATTACAAGTCATTTCCATGCTTAACTCTCATAATTAAACCCGACTAAAACGACGTCCAGCACAAAGCTCAACCTAAACACAAAAACTGAAGACATGATCCTCGTTTAATCCTGTGTATTCTCCTGCTGCTTCAGCGATCCAGACTCAAACAGACCAGTCACCATCCAAACAGCACCTTTCAGAGACAGAACCTCTTATAAGATGCTGACTCATTCAAAATCAATACAGACTGTGTTTACGTAATTTGGTGCATGTGGACAGATTTTCCTGAAGCTTGGCCTTCATCCATCATCATCCTGATCTTGTACATTTATCTCTCACAAACAAACAACAGCTATCTGAATTTTCATTCCATGTTTTAGAAAACAGTACAAATAAAAGTAAAAGAATAAAACAGCTTTGTTAGCTTGATTTTTTTTATCCTTCAAAAGCTTAAACATCTTTGATGGGTGATAGATCTCTTTGGATCTCTTTAAAAGGACTAAAAACGCTTCTTGGCTCTCAGTAGGTTTGCTTCAAGATGGTTTCAAGAATATTCGGACACTTTATCTCTAATGGTGACGACGACTAAAAACACATCAACACATACTTGAAGAGATCAAGAGTGGTTTCTGCATACTCCCTTGTATTACATGCACATCATTGTCTTTCTGCTCTGTTCAGATTTTCTCTCTTAAACAATAAACCGTGGAGATTAAACGAGTTTCCTATTATCCAGAGTAAGTCTTACTTTCCAGCATCTCTCATAGCCTTTATTGCACCTTATTTCCACTAACATATTAGGTTTCCCTTATTAAATCTTCAGAACACTTCCAGTTTGTTATCATTTAACTTCTAGTTGATTAAAGTTTGCTGTGGCTGTTTACAGAGTAAACCCGACCACATACTGATGGAGTGAACAGAGAAAAGCCAGCCCTGTTGTCTGACCTCTGCAGCCCTGGTTTGTTCTTCGGTAGCTTTTCCATCTTTATTTATTCAAATGTTATTTATTTTTCATTAGCTGAAAAGTGAATGGGCCGGCTAATGCTGCCGTAACATGAACTTCTTCTGACGGAGTCGGGAGGCTTCGGTGTTTGCTGCACAGCAGCCACAGAGGTACAAAACTCATTTCCAACCAGCAGCGTTTCCATTAACACCACAGAATAGATGTTCCAGTAGCTAAATGGATTCAGAGAGAAGTCAGCCTGCTGAACACAAACAACACAATTACAGCCACTTATTTCTCTACCTAAACCTCTGTGTGCTTTGGACGCAAATAACAGTAAATATTAATCAGAAGACGTGAGTTTTGACTCCAGAGTAAAAAAAAAGACCATTTATGAGATGTTATACCTGATTGGACTGAAGATGAGATCTGCAAACCAGCTGGACCAGTAAAGGAAAAGCAACAAAGGAATCATTTTTATTCAGCGTGCTTTATTTATCGGTGCGTAATCAGGACCCACCACCTCATTTCAGATCAACTGCACTTTTATTTATACTTGAAGACATGTGCAACCTCATTACAGAGAGGTAGAATCCTTTTCTGTGTGTTGAAGAAACTGGAACAGAGTCATTGAGAACAAAGCGTTGGAAGGACCTTGGTAGCCAATTTGCCAAACAAAGAAAACAACGATTTAGCTTTTTGTTTGTTCCAAACTCCTGATTATTTCAGTTTTATAACTCAGAAATCCAAAACAACCCTCTTAATGTCGTCTTCCTGTCATCTCATCACCATCCCTCATCACGCCCTGCCCCTCCCTTCCTGTAACACCTACCACATACAGAGTTCAACTGCTCTATTGTCAAGCCAAGCTGAACTGGCAAAGACTTGAAGGTCTCCGAGGCATTAAAAATACATGACAGACAGGAAAACAGAGCCAGGTTGAGGCAGAAACGGAGAGGTGGAAGGGGAATTGACAAAGACAGAGGTAGAGTGAGTGCTAGCCCAGCAAACAGCAGGAGCTCAAGCAGAGAAACTTGTAAAGAACTAGGGCGAGGGTAAAAACACAGGGTAGGGAGGAAAACAGGCGCCTACTTTAGGGAGGTTAAATGTAAAAGGCCAGTTTAAGACTGGAACCACCCAGGTGCTACTGGAAACCATTTTGCTCTTTTGTTTAGTAAATCAGCCTAAGCAGCTTAATGGGACTATTGAGCAAAAAGGGCAAAGTTCAAGCTCCTTTCCTCTTCTCTGCTGCACCAATGAAGACTTTAATTTTATCACAGCTGGAAACATGAAAACTGAAGAAATTTTTAAAAATCACAAATGTCTCCTGAACTATTAAGGATGGCAGTAAAAGGCAGAAGGTCCTATGAAATCAGGAGAGGATGATGACTTAGAGGAAACAAAAAAGAGTAAAAATGAATGATCTGGAGTGTTATTACTCCTGAGAGAAAGTCAGAACGGTGACAGACATCACCTGTGACAGAACAAAACACTAAAACCCATCAGCTCCACTAAAGAGGAAACTTCCAAGTACCACCTGCCACGTCTGCTGATCAAAAACAAAAAGGAAAGAAAGCAGCACCGTCATATCTGCAGCTACAAACGAGACAAATCTGTCCTGTTTGCTGAACAATATCAAAACAACAAAAGGCTGAAGATAACACCCTGGAAGAAAAAGTGACTAAAGAAGGGGATTGTATTTGTCTCAGCCGTTCAAATCCTCTGATAATCACCCGCTGGCCTGGTGGGAAAGTCATTTTTAAACGTTACTTCAGCCTGGTAACACCAAGATAATACATCTCACCATCCAAACCGTGAGTAGGTCCTCAGAGAGGGATGAAGGTTCTGGTGAACATCCTAAACCAAACCCAGGGAAGGGTGATATGAATATTACTACATAATAACCTGGACTCCATAACGGCTGTGTTCAGAAGCACATTTAGGCCTAAAAAACACCCAACTGCATTTGTTTATGTTTGTTTGGGTAAAAATATATATTGATATTTTTTAAATGAAGCAGCTCAGCTAGTGAAAATATATAAGGGAGACAGGGAGAGGAGAGTAGGATGTATAGATGCATGTATGGATGCATGCGTGCATGCATTTATGTATGGATGCATGTATGCGTGCATGCATGTATGTAGTGTTTTATTGGGAATAAATCAATATTTTATTATAGTGTGTAAGTTAGCATACTAAAATTACCAAAAGCTGTTGAAAATAGCTGATATATTGAAAAACAAAGTGTCTACACATTTTACATTTGTAACTGTAATAACATTGATGTTTATGTGGATGTAACATCATCTCATATCGATCTAAGCCAATGAAAACAGCTTTATATCTTCTACCTGTAGAGTAATTCAACTGTAAAACCAATGGATAAGGACCTAAAACTACAATAATTGTCTGATTTAGAAGTTTTCCATTTAAACAAATACGTTTTTAACCTCAATCCTTTGAATAAACCGGCCTTGTTTCAGTAAACTCCTGCATCAAAGAGCCTGATGTATTTTTGGAGGTTTACTCACCGATCTCATGCCTATTTAGTCATGAAAAGTGCATCTGTGTGTTGCTGAGATAGAAATCACCTTTGAAGGCTTTGTGAGGAATAACAGCAGAAGTCCTGGTAATTCAGCAGCTTCACACCTTCTACTGTATATCTGACATTTGCCTCTGAGATCTGCCCAGATCCTCAGGCACCGTTTTATCCTTCTTAATCCTCTCATAACTCATCTCGTCTCTTTTCTCACCTTTTCCTGAGCTCACACATTCTGTTTGCCGTTTGCCTCATCTCACCTCCGGTCTTCCTGCTTTCATAACCTCCATTACCAAAAGGAAACCTTATCATCTTAAACCCTGCCTGCCTCCTTTTGACCCAAATTTTATTTATAAAACAAACATAATTAAACAGTTAAAGTGACAGAGTAGACCTTTTGGAGTCTGTGATAAACTACGTTTGGAGAGATGAAGATAAGTTGACTTTATTGTCGAGCTAACACCTAGAAGGGTCAAAACTACAGTGGACTGCTACAGTCATTATGACTTTGTAAAATAATTCAATGGTCTAGAAAAAATGTGTTCATAAAGGTCTTTGCATAAAATCTGCTCACACAAAGCAATCTCAGCAGTATTATTTTTAGAAGGTTTCAGTACCTTGAGCCGATTCAGGGCTCTGTCACTTTAAGAAAACAAGCTGCTGCTGGCCACGCCCACCTAACCCCTGATTGGCTGCTATGAACTAAGAAGCTCTCACCCCGGCTTTCCACCGCTCACAAAAGCAGCGTGTAACGAAATAGCAGCATTTTGCCCACGAGCTCCCTCCCAACCGGGACCGCTTCTGACGCGAAACGGGAGCGAAAGCGTTCTACACAGCTGATCCTGTGAGGTCACAAAATCACGGGACGCGTCCAGAACGTTACACATAGCTGGCGGTGGAAAGGACCCTGTATGTTTCATACGTCCTGTGGAAAGCCGGGTTCAGAGTAGAGTTGCTGCTCCTCCAGCCTGGAGAGGTGAGAGGTGGTTCTATGCTAATTTCTCCGTTTGTGACATCACATACGGGGACTCATTGAAACGGCTTGTTTTAGGAACATAATTCCTAAATCCCAACTTTCACACATCCTAAACAACCCAACGAAAAACCACCAGTGGGATATCTAAAGCGAGAAGCCTTTTTGTTAAAGTGGAATCCGAACTGCACGACTAAACCCTGCAGGTGTTTGAGACTCGAATCACTTGTGAACACTGACCAGCTTGGATCACTCACTCCTGGTGAACGATACAAAAAGGGATTTTACATTTCAAACAGCATTGCCCTCCAAGCTTCCAAAAGCAGGATTTTTCCATCCCTGCTCCAGTCTGTTCACATCTGTCCTTGTTAAATCTTTAAAGAAGAAACTAAAGCAGAAGATTCACTACTTCACACGTTTACTTGTACTCAAATATGCACATTATTATATGCATGCATTCTTCCACTCCTAAATTAATTTCCATTCTGTCTAATTTTGCTTATGACCCACTCTTCCACTCCCTTTCTGTCTCTCAAAGGAGCAGAGAATTAATGAGCTACATTTTTATCAGTGAAACTAATGAATTAGGCTGTGATGGATAACAGGAAAATGGATATGGAGAATGTGATGCAGAAATGTGCGTTTGTCCCAGGCCTGAATATTCTCCGCATCAGTGTGAGAACATGCCTCTTTATTGTGTGAGCATCTCTATTTTCTAACAAGGACAAAAATCCTTTGATCAGTTGAGCGGGGCCTTCACAGACCACTGCAGGAAAATTATACATCACACACATCCTCCTCATCTTCGCCTTTGCATTTTAGCATCTTTATACGGGCTCTCCCTCTACTGGAACGTGGAACCAGATCCACTCACCAGAGCTACGGAGGGCATGGTGAATACAGCTTACCTTAAATGCTGTTCTCAGCTACGGGTTTTATTTGTTCTCCAGGTTGAAGCAAAATAAAAAAGATCTTTTGAAAGCATTAAAATCACTAATCAATCACCAGTGATTAGTCTTCATAGCTTCACTGTCAATAATGATGTGCTCCCTCTGATCTTTACACAGTCCAACTCATCATTTATTTTCCTAAAAGCATCTTTTTTAATCAATTTTAAGGAATGTCATTGAAGATAAAGATATCTCCATTTAAAAACTGCACTGAAGCTGTGCAAAAGTCAGCAGTTTAACTGGCTTGTTCAGACGTTTACATCTATTAATACTGTTATAATCATTATTTATGCATTTGTTGTTTTAGTAGCAGTGAACCTATTGGACAGCCATAAGCTCACCACAGCTTTTCAATAGCTCAGTCACCAAATGTGGTTTTAACAGTAATTTTTTAAGTGATAACACTAACCGTAGGGACTTTAACCACAGTGACCATTAAAGCCAGTAACAGTTTTATCTCTGGTTCTAACGGGTGTGTAAATTACATTTCAGATCCAGACTGAGCAGTAACATGTAATGACTTTAACACAATGTGCTGAGGCAGTCAGCAGCTAAATGAAAGATAAAACCACAGCCTCAGAGTAAGAGCACAGGTTTGTCTATACTACTCCTGACCAGGAGAAACAATGTCAGGAGCAAAAAGCTTCAGTATGAATGGACAGAAAACTGTTTTAAAGTAATTTTTTGGGAACAAAATTATTGATGACTATTAAAGCTGCAATCCGAAGTTTTCCCCATTTCAGGAATTATGTAGGACACTGTAGAAATCCATCATAGCCTGTACTGTGATCTAATGTGGGCAATATGTTTTTGCTAAGCCCTCCCCTGTCCCGTACAGCCCCATGCAAATTGAATTGAGCGCCGGTCAGCATTAGCCAATAACGTTAGACATCCGAGTACGTACAGATGTCAATCAGAGAGCGGGCGAGTGTTTGAGGATGGACCTCAGATGCAGAGCTGGTGACGTTTCTTATGGACACGTAAGTCTTTAAATATATGTATGGTAGTATGGTAGAACCATCCAAGTCTGGTAGTCTGTCCTAAAGCTGAAGTAGTAGCAGCCGGCTGTTTCTCCTCCTCTGATATTATTGAGTGGAGATCCTCTCACACCAGTGGTGTTCTGTTGCTAAATACGTGAGTGTGTGATGAGTGGAGGACCCAGGGGAGTGTGGCGGTTTGGTGAGACCGACCACCGGATGGTCCAATCGTTGCTTTCGGTACAAAATGTGTTATTGGTGGAAGTTTTTAGACAAATGTGAGAGAACCACTTTATTAATGTTCTTTGTTTTTTTTCCTCCGCAATATATTTATAGTTATACGATGTTACGAGTGATGAAAATAAATGTTTCAAGCTGATTTGTTTTCCAAATTTGCCATTGCAGCTTTAAGTTGCATGGAGATTAAATTGTTTTCTTTGTTGCACCTTTATCTATTTTAAGTATCAATGTGCCTTTTTAGCTGCTTTTTCTCGCAATTGTTTTACTTTGGCAAAGACGATAACCACTTTGCAGTAGTTGTCCTTATCGCCCCCATCGTCTGGTGTTACGTTAAATTATGTATTCTACTCTTCATCCTTTTTTAGTGACATTAGTAGCCGTTGCTGCCGTGGGTATTGCTTTGAAATTCTAAATGTTGTTTTTAGCTCCCAGTCTCAGCTAGCACTTTCAATTTAAAAGCATGTTTTATATCAGCTGACTGGCCAAACTGAATAAATAGAGTCTCTCTTGTACCCCAGAGCCCCGACTCATTAAATCATAATACTTGTGTTGTGTGGGGACCCAAACTAAACAGAAAGCCTCATCCAGCCTGGGAGCTAGCTTCTTTAAAACATGCAACAGCTCTTAGATAGGCCTCAGGTCACAGCGAACATTCGCCAACGCTGAATGCTGACAACTCTCCCATCCACTCACACTGTTGGGATCCAAAGTATTTTTACGTCTGTCCACCTGGGCTGAAGCTAATTAAAAATACACCAGAGCAGTCATTATGGCTCTAAATGAGTCACTTCTGGTTCCTACAGCTCCGTGTTCAGGTCAGTCCTACCCTCTCATCATAAAGGCAACTACAAAAACATGCTAAACTGACAACTAAATGGTTTTACGAACCCAGAAAGTGCCAAGACATTTATCCTTTTGATTACGTGCCTGACATAAAGCTTGAAACAGTGAGTTTTAAAACATTAAAGGTGTCCTAGAATGCAATTAATCAACAATCTAAAACAGAGCTTTGAGCCTCCAAAAAGCATAAGAACAGTTTTTTTTTGGCTTTCATCTGTCCCAGGAGCCCTGATAGAGTCCATTCTAAACCCCCTTACTCAGGCCTTCAGTGAAAAGAGCTGTTGACCCTTCCCACTCGGCCAGGACATGCTGATTGGTTGGTTTCCCCAGAAGGCCTCAGACACATGCAGGTTTGAGGAGGAAGGGCTCCCCTTATGACGTGTTAAGGAAGGTTTTCTCAGAACAGGAGGTTTTCTCTCACCTTTTTCAACTTTCTAATTTACATAAAAAGTAGGTCAAACACGGCTTTGACTTTTTGGCATGCTACTGTTGACCACCCAAGCTGTTGTTATTCAACAACAACAAGGAAAATGTTGGTTTACATTCTAGGTCCCCTTTAATATCAAAGGCATAAGGTCCATTGAGTGGTATGGAGAATTAGAGCCATTTTTATCAAATCAAGTAAACATCAACATCTCAAGATCTTGTGCAATCTTTTAGCTCTCAGAGTGAAATGTGAATTACTTTACATGAAATGTTAAATATCTATGAAAGTTTCCTGAATTGTAGCCATCTTTGTGTCTGATTATGTCAATTAGCTGTAGACGCCATCTTGGATTGGGTCAACTCCAAAAGTTAATCAGCTGTAGATGAACATCCGATGATTACTTAGTGAGTGTTTCAATGAAATGTGTCCAATAGTTCATGAGATATTTGGTAAGAAACAAAGACCATCCACATACTGCCTCTAACTCTACATTTTCACTGGAAGTGAACTAAAACCAAAAGTTTGGTTACAAAAATGATGAAGAAGTTGGGACTTGAGGATATTTTTGGGAAAAATTCAAGAATTCGGGGTGTTTCTAAAAAGTTGTATTAAGTTACAGAAAAACAAACCCTCCCTCAACGTAATACACATGGCAGCCCCATCTAGTGGACAACGTTTGTTTTTGCGCATACATGTAGTTATCGTCCATTTATCGTTATTGAGGTGAACTCCTCAACATACCATGATATTGATTTTAGGCCATAGTCATACCTCAGGCATAAACTCTCTCCCTTGTATCAGGCTGTCCTTTCAACAATTCCCAGTAAAAATAAACAATAAAAAAATCTGTCCCGTTCACGTCTCCACCAGGTTAGTAGTACCTACTCAGCACAACTCAAACGGATATGGTCCGGTGTGGTTAAACTGCATTTCCGTTAGCAACAGGTACCAACTTGCCACCAATTTTTCAGTACCTGCTTCCATGTGGCTCCAAGCGGACAGAGCCGGGACGAAAACGTGACTTAAGTGATTGTCGGTCACTGATTGGCTAGGGGGCGGAGTCACTGGTGACTCCAGAGTTTTCTGCCTGCGGCCTTTACGGGTTAGAGTTGAGTTGGATCAAGTCGAGCTGCACTGAGGTGGTACTGATGGAAATGCAGCATAAATAGAAAAGCTAAGTCAATGTGTGAGTCTGAAATAATCAGGAAAATATTTGAGTCAAGCTCCAAAGGTTAATGCTAGGCTTAATTTTCAGCGGCTGACATCTGTATACACATTTCTCTCACATAATCTGACACGACAAGTTAGTTCCATCACCTGTTCAGTAAAGGAACGACCACACTGACAGTATTTCATAGAACATAGAAGCAGAAGAAGATCGCACACATTCATTCTCAGACACTTCATAATAAACCTGAGCAGAATACTGGACGTTGCCATGTTTCTGGTCAAATAATAATTAAAAGTTAAATTAATGTTCTTGAGAAAAGAAATGGGAGATGTCCATTTATCAAGTTAGAACCTAAATGGAGGGAATCTGGTTTGACTTTCCCGAGGCTCGTGATTGTTGAAATATTAGTATTCCTCTTACGCTGGGACCTAAAAGAAGTAAATGCATTCGGACACCTCAGGGCTCAGACTGATTAAAACATTAGGACTAATATTTGGGGCACCAGCATAAATACACCCTCAGTCCTTGTTAAACGTCTAAGAGAGTTCCCCTCTCTCCTGCCTCCTTAACCGAACCTTCCTTTCTGTGTGTCGACAGGAGGGGGAATGTTGCTTGTTGACACATGCATTACCCTGAAATTATGACAAACATTCATTTTGGCCTCCAGTTCCTCTCAAAAGCTCCAAATCCTCCTCATTACCATCCTCTCCCCATCCTTCTTGCTTCCCTGCTGGAGGCAGATAGTGTCACTGTACCGTCATGTGACTGTTCTGACTTTGTTAGCGCTCCTCTCTACAAGCCAAGCCAATTTTTCCTTCATTCATCCTCATTATTCCCTTCTAAACATCTATATAACCTCTCTACACTCTGCGCTGCCTCTTTTAAACATCAGAAATCGATCCGTCTAATTTTTATTTTGCTTAATAATCGTCACCTTTGCCCTCAGGTCTACCTCTCTTGACTCTAGGCAGCTACTAATCAGCCTTCTCGACATCGAGCTCAAGCACTGCAGTTTGGCCAAAAGGTGCCAATTCCTGTCCCTCTGCTCAGGCCTCCTCCATCACTCAGTAATGGTCCCACGTTACCATCATCCTCTACAAAAAACACTCAGCTGTCCTCGTTTCCCTCTTTTCCCCCACTCACTCCTGCCACTTTACCTTCCATCTTCCCAACAGTTTTCAGCCACTCTTTCCGTCTCCTTCCATTTGATATCCCAGGCTACCGCCATGACTCGGCGAATGGCTGAGGTGATGGAAGCAGTTCTGCTCGTTACTGCCATTTTCTTCCCCTCCCTGCTAATAATCCAACTTCTTTATCCTTTTATGTTGCTGGAGGACATTTTACAACCCCTTTGAGTTTCATCCCCTTTCTGCAACTCCTGCTCCTTTTTCCTCCGAGTCACCTTCACCCATTTGGGTTTCTTGCTCCTGATGGCGTCTTTCTGACATTTGGGCGAATCATTCACCTACCTGTCTACACACTCCTGTGTTTCCATTTCCACCTCTGAAAAGATTTTTAACCATTTCTGGACTCACTGGCTGTTTCCAAAATCACTCAGTTACAAGAAACATTGCATTTTTAAACTTAGACGACTATTTCTGTCACTTTGTTGGAATTATTTCCTTAATTTAGTCGTGCCTCTGAGTATAATAGCCTGTTTTCAATCGATTCCTACGTCTCATTTAATGACAATCAGAAAACACTAAAGCTTTCACTAACACGAGGATGCCACTTGCCCTGAAAAGGCACCAATGCATGAACAAGTGTGCAAAATTACAACTAACGATTCAGAAGAATCCCGAAATTACATTTCTGTAGAAAACCAGGAGCTCTGATTTTTGTCAGGTTAAATAATTACGACAACTTTTCATCTGATGGTAAAGTGTGAAGGCATGTCCATGTCTTTATACTTTTATTTCAATCATTTTTACTTGAACACATAAAACCCTTCAGCTGAGGTCATCACGACCTCTCATTCAGAGTTTCCTTTCTCTGGAAATCTTTTTAAAAGTAGAAAATTTAATTGAAGGAACAAATTTGATTTGATTTGATTTATTTACTGAGAACCTCATTAGCTCCCACCGTAGTGCAGAGCTATTCTTCCTGAAGTCTCTTTCATTTTCATTACATTTTGCATAATACCCCCCACCCACACCCACACACACGGAAGCTCAAGCTATAACCACACTGGCTCATTTCCAGTAAATAACATAAATGTAACACACCACACACACAATGTAGAATCCTATCACACCACTTTCAAAACTAACAAAAACAATAGGGGCTGACACCTCAGCTACAGTTATGTATCACACAGAATAATAGGCAAAATTGAATCTTGTGTAAACAAAAAAAGTTTAAACTTCTTTTGAAAAAATCTGTTATTCTCTAACAACAAAAATCTAGGTATTGCATCCCATGCAACCATGGCTCTGTAATAACGGCTCGCTGCATTTGATTAGCTCTGCAGCGGGGTAGTGCACACCTTATGTCTTTGTGGTAATTATATTTCTTATGAATGTTATCAGTGAATATTTTGGTCTACACAATTGTTAACCAAGCAAACCCATAATGCTTTGTTCTTATATATTTTTTTCTGTAATTGCAACCCAGAACTATTCATGCAGCTTTATTTTGAGCCACTTGTAACTCATGTAAATTATGTTCACTTGTGTTAGACCAAATAACTGATGCATAATCTAAATGAGACAGTACTAGTGATTGAACTACATTTTTGGTTAGCCAACGAGGAATACATTTACAACAATATTTGATCGTGCCTATACTTCTCCCAAGTTTTTGCAAGACATGATTAATTTGACTGGCCCATGACAATCTTAAATCCACAATAACCCCAAGCAACTTTGCTTCTTCTACTTGTTCAATATCAGTATTACCTAAGGTCAAATGCAATCTAAGTGTCATTTGGAGTGTGTATTTTGTACCAACTATCATGCATTTAGTTTTGTTTGCATTAATAACTAGTTTGTTTGCTCCAATCCACTGTGTGACTAAGGCTAACTCCTCTTTTATAATATCATTCAGTTGACCTTCCATTTGTGCAGATGCAAATATTGTAGTGTCATCTGCACATACAGCCACAGTTGCATGTTTTGAAACCAGTGGTAAATCATTAATAAAAATTTAAAACAGAAGAGGGCCCAAACATCTGCCCTGGGGCACTCCACAATCCACCTGACCAGCCTCAGAGTAACTGCCATTAAAATATCATTAAAAATTTCAATTAGTTAAATAATTTGCTGTCCACTGGAGGGCGGACAGCTGAAATCCATAACATTTTAATTCATTTAATAAAATTGTATGACTGATCACATCTAAAGCTGCACTTAAATCTAAAAATATGGTACCAACTAACTTCTTATCATCCATTTCTTCTAACCAATGATCAGTAATCTGAGCAAGTGCAGTAGTTTTGGAGCGACCTGCCTTATATACATGTTGATAAATTGTGTTCAATCCATGTGCTATAAAATATTCCTGTATCTGTTCATATGCTACTCTTTCCATGATTTTGTTGAGTGCAGGTATCAAACTTATTGGCCGACTATTTTGACCAGACAATGGTTCTCGATTATTTTTAATGAATGGTTTTATTTTTCCATCTTTCATTGTGATGGAAAAAGACTTTTGTTAAAAATTGTGTTAATTATATGTGAAACTGGCAATGAAATAAAATCTACCACCAACTTTAGCAATCTTATGTCAATATTGTCCATTCCAGAGGGTTTAGCTTTACCATTTAAGAGCTTTTTTTTTACGTAATACTCTGTCACCTCAATGAATTTAAACTCACAATCTTTGGTTTGCATGCAACCACTGTGCCTGTGCATTTGAGATTGTATACTTAATAATCAAGGTGTTCAACAAGCTTTAGTTAATGCAGCGTAAAAGAGATGAAACAGCAGAAGCACTGATGTGTAACATTCCCTCCATTCCAGAGATTTATGAACAAGGAAATTGTTGTTTTTCCCATCAAAGGTTATTTTTTTCTCCACATAATGGACGTCTATGCAGATGAACCCATTTTTACCGTCAGCCTCTGGTGGTCATTTACAGAACTGCAGTTTCCACACTGGTTTAGCTGCAGGAGACCACTCACTAGTCTCTCAGAGGGATTTCCATCCATCTCTTACTATTCCAGCACACTTTCAGTGGCTCCAGCTTTGCCAACTAGAGCTTCTTCATATTCATATCAGTTCCCTCACCCCCTCTCTGCTCTCCCCCCTCAAGGAAAAGTGCCACCATGCTGTTTACCCTTCAGAATCCATCATCTTTACATCCACTTTCTCTCATGGTTTTTCCATCACCGTGTTCTCCTCAGCTCTTACAATCCATCCCCTCTTCCACATAGTTCCATCCTGTCCTCTAAGCCTTTAATGCCTTCATGCAAAATAACCAGCGATTACATCAATCCTCAGGCTCCACTTCTCAGCACTTTCCCATTAAATTGGCTAGACTTCTATTAATTTACAAAAACGTGTTCCACAGGAAAAGAAATTGCTGCCTTGGAAGTGTGATTTCCTCTAAAATAAGTTGTGGGGAAAAGGTCAGTTTGGAGCAGAAAATAAAGGATTTAAACAGGCTTCAGCTGCTTAAACACGGTGAAAATACTAATCGTGGTTTTGGCAGAGCACCATACGTCTCAGTTATAGTCTATGCAGCCAATTACAAGTGAGTTACTGTAGAAGATTTACAAGAAAGATGGTAAAAAAAAGAATGTGCATGTCATTTATTTAGAAATTAAATTGTCAAAGTCAGTGTAACAGTTTTCTTTGGCAGAAACTGATCCTTACTTCTTGTCCGTTTTTCTCCAGCTAACAAACTCGTATTAATATAAATGATCCTTGAATGCCACTTTATAAGTGGTGGCAGAAAAAAACAGTAAAAATCAAAACATGTCAGCGCGTGAGCACCTGGAGCACAAAGACGTCCACGCGGGTCGACACTTCCGCATGCACACACACGCACTTGGCTGGTGGATTACACACATAAAGAGCAGCATCACCACAGACAGGCTTAGAGTGACACAGCATCGGCTCGCCATATCTGGGGATGAAGGATGATTAATCACACACTGTGCAGATGGCTGCACCGGAGAGAGGAACAGAGAGGAAGTGGAGTGGCCCTATGTCTGCTCAGCATCTCTCCTCACTGGCCTCTGCTGACCCTCCTCTGTAGTGTGTTGGATTTATGAGAGCCTTGGCGAGGTGTTCCCATGATCAGCAATAATCACATCCACCAACTTATGAAATGATGAATAAAATCAGTGAGCTCACGGGGAACGGTGCTCCTTCCAATCACATCAGTCACCTGCACAAGTCTAATCTATCAGTCTGTAATCTAAATGTCAACATAAGCACAGTGAATTAAATACCACACACACACACACAAACACACACCAATCTGAGTGAGACATCGATGATGCTGCAGTGAAAAATGTATTTTACCAACGCTCCTTTAATAAATCCGGTTTATGCAGACTGTCCCCAGTGGTCTGTTGGTTTATTAGCTTTAATGTGAGACCGAATGTCTGAACCCACCTCTGGATTAGACACAATGATAAAACCAGTTTCATTTACATTTATTCACTCATGAAGCAGAAGATTTATCCAAAGACCTAAAACTGACGAACACACTAAAGAGGCTGAGGAGAACTCGCGTCCGTAGCCTCCAGACACTTCAGCCTGGGAACAAAGGATCTTCTGTTTGGTGGATAATCTCCACTCTTCCTCCAACACAGCTGCCCTGTTTCATATAAACAACAAATTAGCATCAAATTTGTTCTTGTGCTGCCAAATTTAGAGGAAATGTAGCCAAATTAAGCCAGAAACTTTTACAGAAACAGAAGTTATATATTTTTAGTGTTTAAAGAGACACTGTGTAGTTTATACTATTAATCTCTAGAAATATCCATCAAAATGTTGTTGAAAATGAATTAAATGATGTCCAGTCATAGAAAATATTGACGGCTTCATAACATTTAATCATAAAAAACGTGTCTAAAATACATGGGAGCAGGTCTAGGGGTGTTTCTTAATGTCAAGGCGCCATGCTTACGAGGACGCTGTCCTTCCTTGGTCAAAGAAAACGGTTAAATGGAACAGACTTACCTCACGCGAAAACGGCTTGCCAGAACCCCCCCCGGCTTACGTGCTCTGTTTACGTGCCGCCCACCATAGTAGCGATAAGTTTCAATATAGACGTATATCCAGCCTTTTACTTTTTTTAATTGTGTATATATTTGTTAAATCAAATGTGTAAGCAAGTTAGTACCTGCTAACCACCGAAGCTGCAACTACTAAGCAACTAACCAACCGTAGATAACTGCTTTGGATCTAAAAAGATACATTTTAGTTATAAGCCCAAAGCTAGTTGACTTACATTTAAAGTGGAAATTTGCCCTTGAAGTAGCTTCTGCCGGCTTCTGATCACATCTGTTTGAAAATACTGTGCTGCATTCTGGGAAATCTTTGACCAAGAGAAGGCAACAGGGCACCTCTCGTGTATCCTTGGTCAGTTAGCTAAACGGCTAACAAACGGAGCACAGAAGCCTAAATAGCACATGAACATTGGAACCGATTGGAACACGCATTGGCGGATCCTGATGACGTATCTCCTAGGCAACCGGAGCAGGACTAAGGCATCAAGGCGAGGTTCCTTGACACTGAGAAACACCCTAAAGCCCAATCCCAATACTCGCACTTCCACGCTTGCACTGTTCAATTAGCCTTTCGCCGAGCCCCACCTCCCTTAGTTACTGTTACCAAGTCCGACAATAAGTGGATCAAATACTGCAGCTCCGCAGATTTCCGCGATGGAAAGAAGTAGACAGATGCGTGTCAGCGACATTTTGTGGAGCAATTTCTCCTCAATATCATCCAGATCGAGGCAAAAGGGTTACAGTATGCAGTGGAGGGATACATTAGTGTCGGCTCCGCTGAGCGAAGCGTAGCAGGGAACAAGGAGTTGTGAGTTTGGGAGAAGGTCCGGCGTCCGGGGACGCGTGGATCCGAGGAGTGGTGGCGGCGATGTGGTGTCCCTGTGAGCTGTCAGATGATCTGAGCTGCAGGCAGCTCTAACGGAGAAAAGCTCCCGGCGCTCTGCATCTCTCAGTTGATCATCTCAGCCAAGTCTGTTTATAAAATGTAACTTTTTATGCCCGTGTTTACTTTCATTTTCAATATAGTTCCCGGCCGGAGCTCGGCAGTAATTCATCACATGATCATGACACCACCCGCCGTTGCGCCAAGGCTTAATGTGCATTTGTAAGACACACGGTTGAGGTAATATTACGCTGATTTGCCGGCACGGTGTGTCTTATAAAGGGTCTTGGATAGTCTGGGAGGTGGACCTCCGCCCAGCCGCGGGCGGGGGGAGCACTCATGCTTGCTGGCTTGCTGGTTGAGCTCAATGAGGAGGTTCTGAAGGGAAACGAAGGAGACACGGCTACTATTGAGGCTAATGCTTAGTAGTAAATTAGGCTTAGCTTCAACATTTTGTTTGGAGTTGTCGGATAGTAACGGTTGCTATGATGTGTGATTGGACAATAGCCGTTTTGGGGGCGGGGCCGGCAAAAGGCTAATTGCGCGTTCCCGGCCAGGGGTGCGAGTGCATGGAGTGTCTCGATTCGGAAGTGCAGAAGTTGACCACGTCCATTTTGCACCCTTAATCCGCACTTCGAACAAGTCCGCTTCGATGCGGACTTTGGGCAAGGGTATTACCCACAATCCATTGCTGCGTGGGAATTTTGAGAAGAAGGCAGAGCAATGGCTCAAGTGCCTCTTCTGAAAACATGTATTTTCAAATGAAAGACGTTCATTTTAAGACGATTAATGATATTTATTCATGCTCTGAATGTTTTAGACTAAGATATAAATGTGGACAGAATTAACTTAAATTTAGTCAAATAATTGTTTGTCTGTTTGAAAGCTGTTAATAAAGATTTTTTTAAAAAGCACAAACAGCGACCAGCATCCCAGCAAGCGTCGTGTTTGATGACGTAATGCTCACTGTCCCAATTCGGCAATTACTTGCACACTTGTGTACTACGGACTCAAAGCCTTACTGCGCACTTCCTCTAAGCGCACTTCACAGAAGGGTGTAGGGCGCAGCGCGAGTATTGAAATTGGGCCTTTACTGATTTGTAACAAACTGTTGACTCTAATGACCATCCGTTGGTAAGATCTTACTTGAACATAAAAATACTGCTTGCTTGCAATGATTTAGGTATGTACTGCCCCCTATCACCAGGGAAAATACACACAGTCACTTTAATACACTAACTACCTATTATATATTTTCCATGTTCTAAATAATCCAGAAGCCCACAACTTGGCTTCTGACAGGATTTTATTTATTACTCAAATGTTTGTTTACATCTGCAGGACGGGCAGTAACTGGGCCCGAGCCAGTGAGTCTGAAGGTTTCTCTGCTTGTTAGAGCCGAATATGTTCTCTCACAGGGAGGAACTTTTATCCACATGAACACTAGAAGTCACATCTTTTAGGAGATCCTAATTGCTGCCATAACAACATCTTTGATGTTTGTGTTTTTATTCAGTGTCAGCGCTTCTTCATGGCAGATCAGAACAGGAAGTAAAGGGTCAAACCGAACAAACAAGCAAAAACAAATGGGACGTTTTAGCTCCAACACAGAAAATCAACTAGACTTCCTGTTACTGGTCCCTTCCTGTTAGAGGATACAGAGAGGCGGCCATCTTAACAATATGCTTGGTTATAAAGCTGGTTTTAAACTCTCATAACACACACACACACACACACACACACACACACACACAGTCTTATAATCTGCAGGTTTGTGTTTATTACCCAGCATTTGAAACAAAGAGGAACCTGTAAAGCTGTGAATAAAACATCAAAGAGGACGTTGGTAACCGGAGTGTTTGAGGAACATCATTCAGGTCAAACTCCCAGAAAACTGAAAGGGAAAGAAAGTGAACAGAAGGAAGTAGAAAAACAAATGTAAATGGTTTAAAACAGAACGCAAGCCTCAAGTCAACTGTCCAGTAATAAAGGTCATTTAGTTATTTACCTGATCATCAGAATATAGTTTAAAATAAAACACATCTATATATATCATTTATTATTAAATTCTGCAGCTTTTTCAGACAGAACTGATATCTTCTTCCATCTAGAGTCAACAGATCGAGTTTATTACAGCCGTGACATTTAAAAAGCTCAGGTGGTGATTTTACGTGAAGAATGAGCTCCAACATCAGGTGTAGGAGGACTTAACAGAAAAACCCAGAGGTGAGTTCATATCTACATGTGACAAATGATTTGCTGTATGTCCTGCCACACATCATCAGGGGTTTCTAAGGACTGGTGATTTTATTAAAGCTGTATTAGTTAATTTTGACCAATAGTTTTCATCCCTACAGTGCAAACAGGAGAAATGGGTTCTACCTCTACAGGACGAGTGATCGATGACTTCACATTTATAGTTTACTTTAAAGCTGCTAAAGGACTTCAGTCATACGCTGGACGGTGATCCATGGGTTCAGAAATGAGGCAAATATTCTTTATTTCCTGACAAACTAAGAACTTTTACAATAAAATCAGCCCCTTTTCACCGGTCCTGCTCAACCTGTCAACAATCCCTCCTTTATGTTACCCACCCACCACCCATTAGCTTCATTTTTCTGACTCATTCACCACCTGCCGGCTCCCGCGCCGCGCCGTAGACTTGTTTCCTTGACCTCATCTCCTTGTAGGTGTTCCAGTTCACCCTCCACTCCTTATCTTTGTCTTTTGCACTGTAAACACTCCTCAAACCCCCTTTTAATACAACCCAACTGTCACACACACATGCTCACATTCCTCTAGCTGTGTGACCAAGCCTTCACACACACTTTCACTCACCACGGCTCGGTTGTAGGGCAACACAAACAAGCCTGGTGTCACTAAGAGCTGGTGGACGGATCGGCTTTCTGGTGCCACATCAAAAACTCACTTTAAATTCAAGCCTACAGGTCTGAGGACCACACAAGCACATGCTTCGCTGTTTTGTTGACAGCGTCTCACCTCCATCGCTGCTCTGAATCACGCTTTAATCACATCTTTTTCACTCTACCTCTTTGTTCCCTCTACATCGCCCTGTCCTTCCCTTTCTTCTCTGCCTCCACTCTTCAGAGGGCTTTTCATTTCACTGGAACGATGGATGAGAAGCTGTGGGGCCATCTGCACGAGCTGATAACCCCCTCCCCACACACACACACACACACACACACACACGAGAGAAACAAAAAGAAACTTGTGCAAAGATGCAGATGCACTGCTGAATCTGTAAACACACACAGCTCACGAGCAGAGAGAGGCATCAACTGGTAATAGTGTCAACACAGCGTTGGACGCGATTATTTTCACGCATGAGGTCTGTAGGACACAACCACTAAAACCTCTTAGACATGCTGCACGTGATGCAAAAGTAAAATATCGTAAATAAAAGTTAGTCGGGAAGATTAACATAACGTGTGACAGAGAAGGAGATAGATGAGAATTAAAAACGGACTCCGACAGCCTGGAGGACAGATTATGCAAAGAGAAAAGATGAGAAGGGTAGATGAAGTGAAGGGAATTTTCATCGAGAGGGAAAACGCTAAATTAGAAGAACAAAGAAAGGAGGAACAGACAGCCCGAGACTTGGTGTAAAGAAAACAAACTGTGGCAGGTTTTCAAACAGAGGAGCCAACTGCTTCTGCGCCTGTGGAACTAAACACTTGACTGTTGTTGTTAAACTCTGATTTAACCAGAAAAAAGACTCATTCACTACAAAACTCTTCTGCTTCCCGGCCAAAACAGCTGCAGCACAGGAACTGAATTACAGCTACGCAAACAAACATCTGAGAGGAGCAAAGAATTATCTGCTGCTGACAGACTTGGGATGAAGCACTAATAAAGCTAAACTTTACCAAGTGTATCAGGTCATTAGCAAACAGAAACCGTTAGCATGTACATGCTAAACATATTTAAACACCGAGTACAGACTCCTACCAACAGCACAGTGATCGTGTGTGTGTGTGCGCGCGCGTGTGTGTGTGTGTGTGTGTGTGTGTGTGTGTGTGTGCGTGTGTGTGTGTGTTCCAGGCCAATCAGCATACAGCAGTGGTTAGAAACAGGTCTAAAATAATGGCAAAGCTTCAAGTCTCATTTATTGCCTGAAAGCACAGCAGATATGTCTACCTGTAAATATAACGGATAAAAGAGGCAGCTAAAAGCCTTTTCTGACCTTGAGAGCTGTTTCTGTTCCTATACAAGGAATAAATGAAAATATAATGTACTTTTACAAGGATACAGACCTGAAAAACAGCTCCGACTCGTTTAAAGTTACACAGATTGGACTGGAGTGTGTTAAATGCCAGCTGCTATTCTGAGTCTCACCATAAGTGTGCTCATAATTATTATTAAAAAGACCTTATAAAGTTGGGATCTGTGGAAAGTTAAGGCAGACTTAATATATCTATGGTAAATATCTCTATAGATGACCATTTGGAAACTGCAGTTCTAACCAAACTGCAACTCAGGTCAAAGTGGATTCAAGTCTAAATCTATTTTTAAAAACTCACATCGCTGTCAATCTCCTATTACATTATTATTCCAGCAGTTATTAAAACTTCAACAAGTGTTAGGAATTGCCCATGCAGTAATTATCCAATAGGAGGCTCCTACCTGTTAACTTAGTTAAATCCAAGTGGTGATGGTTTTTTTGGGCCTGGAGGTGTATAAGACTTCATGTATGAATTGCACCCTTTGGTTCAGTAACACACAATCTCCAGCATGAAAGCTTCAGAAGAGTAAAACAATATAGTTTTAATCAGCGTAGAAACTGGGATCCATACTTCACAGAGCAATCTAGGCATTAATAATAAAATAACAGTGCATGCTCTGGAGGATCAGCGGCCTATCTGGGCCACGATTCTGTCTAACTGGATTAAAATTCCTAAACACGCTCAATTATTTCACAGTTATTAATTCACACTTCTCCTTTCCAGTCATAAAGAGACCACCCTCTTGATGGGCAAGCCTGTGCTCCGGCAGCGACCGGCTCTGCATTAGAATACGCTTCCTAGAGTCGAGGCTGGAGAAACACAGGCATGCTCGGGCTCTTGTCATTCTAATGTAGGGCTACTGGAGGACACCTGGGAGTTTCACGATGGATACTAGTGAAAATAATACAGAGGGCCTCCTTTAGCCGTTCTGCTTTGTTATTAGCATGCAGACTCACTTGTGTGCCGATCCAAGTCAGAAGCTGCTCTCTCAGAGGAAACATGCGGTTGTTGTCACTTACGCCAATTAAAAGTTCTGACTTTTAGAAGAAAAGAAAACGAGGTCAGACTCATGGTTTGATTAAGTTGCCTGTTCTCAGCAAAGGAAGGTCAGAATCATTAAAGTGCCACTATAAACTACTTTAAACCTGCCATCATGGCTAGTTTCTTTGCACATTTTGTCCGATTTGAACTTTTGATGCTTTATCATAAGTGTGGTAAATTCTACTGTTTGTTGCCATTAAACTCTGAAATAATTAACTTTGACACATGTAATCAAGTTATACTCTTATTTTAGTTTTTCTAATGCAAATATTTTTGGTGTGAATGAATTGGTTTTGTTTTAACCAATCTTCTATTTCACCATCCAGCATCAGAGTGCAGTTGCATAAAGTGTATTTGAAACTTTATCCTACTCTACTATGTAATTACTTCATACCAGTTTGATACAACCAAGCTCTAACAAATGAATAATTCACTTAAATATACTTTAAATGCTTAAATACAAAAGATTGAGGAATAATAATAAAAACAACATCATAACCGAGTGTCCCTCCACATTACCCAACTACAATGTAAACCCTTTTGAGCCCAAAATACAATTAAAGCCATGGCCAAGCACATCGAGAATAATAAATATATTATTATTTAATAACCCATTTAACCTGGTAAAACCTATTGAAAAAGAGATCTGTTTTACAAGAGTGAGCTACACAGGAGAGATACACAAACAATCAATTTAACAATATTTTAATTGATTTAAGATCAGCAAATAACCAACAGATTAAATAAATGACATTTTCCTCAAAAAATACTAATTTTCACTGCATTTGTGAGAAAGGATTTTGGGTGCCCAATTACTTCAGCTGATATCAAGATCATCTGCTGAAGGTGGTCCAGCTGTGGGTTTATGGGTCCACCAGTAATAAGCCTGAACAGGAATGGCAGCAGGCAAGTGTGAGCTCATCTGAATACAGTGAGGAGATATTTGGAGGATGGTCTGGTGTCAAGAAGGGCAGCAAAGAAGCTAATTATCATCAGCAAAAACACCTGGGACAGACTGATACTAGGCTGCAGGTGCAGGAACTGAGCTGCTGAGGTTTTTGACTGTGTGGATGGAGCATTTGGAAAAAGGATTGTCTGAAGAAAAAAGACTGAGCGCTTTCCTTTAGTCCTGTGTCCTGCCATCAGTAAAGCATCCTGAGACTATTATTTATGTGTGGGGGTGCTTCTCAAATCAAGGGAGTGGACTCACTCACAGCTTAGCCTCAGAACAGACATGAATGGTACCCAACCATCCTCCCAGAGGAACTCCTCCAAACATCCAACAATAGTTTGGTGATGAACCGTCTTTTCCTTCATGATGAAACACCCACTGACCTTAATCTTATTAGGAACTTCACGAGGGGCAAGCGGAAAACCAAAAACCCACAAATCCTGACAACGTCTAATCATTAATTATACCTGAGTGGGTTTTCATTGGTCAACATATCATGGAGAATGACAAAAGTCTTAGTAAAGAAGGACCAACATTTACAAATACTGGATCTTTGTAAACCTTCTGTGTTCACTTTGGAGATGTTTGGGACAAAAAAGTGATAATCTTTTAGTGTACCAAAGAAAAATCCAACAGAATGTTTTAAAACACTGAAGCAGCAAACTAACGTTGTGAAAACCCAAACATGTGCCATCTACACTTTTGGCCAAAACTGCGTGTAGTTAAATGAGTTACAATCTGTAAAAGACGTAAAGTAATTCAACATTAATAGGCTCTTGTTTATTTGGAAAATTCAGGGAAGATCAAAGCTACCTCCTAACTCACGACCAGGAGAAAAACACACATCTTCAAACCCACTGCTATTGTTTAAAGGTATTACAACTAAACGGGCCTTCACTCAGACACAAAACTCTGGGAAAAATGAATAAGGATAGGTCGGAAAAACCTAAGAACAGATAACAAACAGGGCACCATTAGATAAAAAAGGAAGGTTTATTATACAAACAGTAAACAGAGGACAAGGTGTACACAAAGGAGGGAGGAAGGAAGGAAGGAAGAAATCCGATTTGGAAATAAGCGAGATAGGGAGAGGTAGACGGGATGAAAGAACGAGAGCCTAAGAAGTGATAAATAAGGAGAGGATATCCATAGAAAGCAATGAAAGGAGTGCAAATGAGAGACTGCAAGATGTAAGAACCAGAGTCTGTAAGAGATGTGCAGATAAATAATAACAGAAATGAGAGGAAACGAAAGAGAAAGAATATCAGGAATTAGATAAACGAGGAAGAACAGAACAATGATGGGAGACCTGTAAAAACAAATCAGCAACTGGAGATGAAACGCAAAACACAAAAAAGAGGTAGAAAACAGTAAAGACAGAAAAAAGGAACAACATATGAAATGAAACGTGAAGTTAAAACCAAATCAACAAAGAGCAGGAGGGGAGAGGGAGAACGGGATGCCCAGGAAAAAGATGAGAAACGACAGAGAGAATGTGAATAATAACTAGAAAAAGACAAGCTTAGAGGAAAAAGTGAAACGGTGGAGGGTGGATGAGGAGAAGGCAGCAGAGCAGATAGAAATCAGAGGTATGATAAATGAGGGAAGGGGAGCAGAGCACGGATCAGCTGGAAAAACAAGCTAAGAAACATCAATACCAGAATATGGGAAGGCTCGACTACAGCAGAGACCTGTTACAGACACCATCACACCTGCAGCACACCTACATGCACATGCTGCCCACAGACACACATCTGGAGAACACCTGGAGATGGATTACTTCTGAGAGGACTGAGATGGAAAACTACAAGGAAAAGGAAATTAAGGAGCACCAAGTAAATCGGGATCGGGAGATCGATAGATGGATTGGTGCTGCGTCTGCAGTGATGAGGGCGTTGTACCGGTCTGTCGTGGTGAAGAGAGAGCTGAGCCAGAAGGCGAAGCTCTCGATTTACCGGTCGATCTACGTTCCTACCCTCACCTATGGTCACAAGTTTTGGGTAGTGACTGAAAGAATGAGATCCCTTAGAGATACGGTGAGAAGCTCGGTCATCAGGGAGGGGCTCGGAGTAGATCCGCTGCTCCTCCACATCAAGAAGAGCCAGTTGAGGTGGCTCGGGCATCTGGTTAGGATGCCTCCTGGATGCTTCCCTAGTGAGGTTTTCTGGGCACGTCCAACTAAGAGGAGACCCAAAGGAAGACCCAGGACACGCTGGAGGGACTATGTCTCTCAGCTGGCCAGGGAACACCTTGGGATCCCCCTGGAAGAGCTGGCCCAAGTGGCTGGGGAGAGGGAAGTCTGGGCCTCCCTCCTTAGGCTGCTGCCCACGCGACCCGACTCCAGATAAGGAAGGGAGAGAGGGAGGGTGGGTGGATGGATGGGACCAAGTCAAGTTTCTGATGAGATGTTTCACTAAAATGATTTGTATCCTAATTTCTGAGTAAGGCCAGAAAACATTTACTCCTAATTCACCAAAACTTTCTGGGTTCTAACCATTCTCCCTATAGCACCTGATTTGTTTTAAACATGTGGAAAACAGGGTTCTTGTGGATATTATTATGTTAAGTGAAGTCATTATTCCCATAGCACTCCCTTTAATTAGCTTCTATGTACTTTTGTAGGAAAACTAAGTGTGTCTGATTTGAACATGTGAAATCTGGAGTGAGCTAAAACTGAGAATGGACAGCATAAGGCGTGTACACAGCTCCTCCAACTCTAAATGACTATTGATTTCTCCTGAGTTAGCCGCAGAAACAGAGAAACTTGGGGTCACTTTATTGACTCACATGTTCAAAGCAATTATAAAAACTCACTGACCGTTTCACAGCATGTTAAATTATTGGCTTTTTTATCAAACAAATGGGATTTATTTCATTTTGAGGGCAATGATTCCTATTATGGTCCTTTAGATGATGTTTAGGATGAATCCAGGAGGACAGATGAGAGAGAGAGCCCTCAATATGAAGCATTAGTTATTCTCGTCTACTTGTCTGCCTGTTGTGAAGCAGGACTTTCGCCAACAGGAGTACTGAACCCAACTTTCCCAAAGTCGGATCATTTCTGTAGAACTCCCAGCCTGTGGTTGTGTGTGCTGGTGGAAGGCATCTACGTGATGCTCCAACAACTGTTCAGGGGTCCTGGATGTTTCCAGTTAACAAGCTGTAACAGTCAGTGTGTCTGCTGACTCTCAGTAGTTCTTCTGTTTGTCAACACACTCTGTAGGACACTTCTGCAGGTCTGTGAATTTAACTGGAAATAAAAATATATCAGAAGATATCAAATGAATATCTCCAAAAGTCCAGCAGCCAATGACCTCGGCATTCACACCAGCACCTAGAGGTGCTGCCTCAGAGACAACAGAGTAGTTTGTTTCACACAAAACATCTTAGGAAGAACTAAATCCAAAATTCTTTTTAATAAAATGTTGTTTTTTATTAAAAAATATTTATGTTTTATATTTTTCCACAGGTTGCTGTTGCATCTACTTTTTAAAATAAATGATCTTTCTTATATGGTTTGCAAATATATTTATGCACTTTTATTGACGTGTCTTTCCATGACTAGGGATAACCTGGGACTGAACCAGCGAGCCTCTGATTACTGGATAACCCGCTCTGCCTTCTGAACCAATGTCACCCATATACAGATGATCCTTAGCCTAGAAATCTAGATAAACCGTAGCAGCAGCAAGAGATTTTGCTCTGCAGGTCGGTCTAGCCACGATCCATTGTAGCCTCAGCAGGTCTACCATTGACTCGGCTAGGTTTAGGCCAGGCTAATCACAGCACTCTGTTGGTAGAGACGTTGGGTGGGTTTAGCACCAATACGGCAAAACAAAATAAGAACGGCACTTGGTTGAAACAGCTTTGGCATCAACTTTGGAAGATATAGACCAGGGTTTCTCACCCCTGGTCCTCAGCGCCCCCCTGCCCTGCATGTTTTCCATGTCTCTGCTTCAGCACATGGCTGCAGAAGCCTGTTAATCACTCATTCATTTGTGTCAGGTGTGTGGCAGCAGGGAAACGCTGGTGTTTGAAAGGGCAACATGGAAAACATGCAGGGCAGGGGGGCGCTGAGGACCAGGGTTGAGAAACCCTGATATAGACTTTGGTTTTTCGTTGAGACAAGAGCAGAGGTACCTATTTTACTTCAACGGTGTTTGGCAGACTGTTGGATGGAGCATTTGGAAAAAGAATCATCTGAAGAATTAAAGGTGAGCGCTTTCCTTTAGTCCTGTGTCCTGCCACAGCTTAGCCTCAGAACAGACATGAATAAAGAATGGTACCCAACCATCCTCCCAGAGGAACTCCTCCAAAAATCCAACTATAGTTTCCATCGCTAGAAATATGTCTTGTTGTTTGTTGCTCTGATTGGTCCTAGCACTTTCCAATTGAGTGCAGAGACAGTTTGAAAGACAACCATAGATGGGTCCACCATGGTTCGATTCTTGGACCACTGCTCTTCAATCTCTACATGCTCCCCCTGGGTCAGATCATACACAATAACAACATTGCCTATCATAGTTATGCAGATGACACCCAGATCTACCTAGCTCTACCACCTAGTGACTGTGGCCCCCTAGACTCACTCTGTCAGTGTTTGGAACAAGTTAATGACTGGATGCAGTCAAACTTCCTTCGGTTAAACAAAGACTGAAGTTATTGTCTATGGAAATAAGGATAGGATGGAGGTTATTGCTCAACTTGGCTCCAGAGGAATAAAAACTAAGACTCAGGTTAGAAATCTTGGTGTCAGTTGATTCAGACCTGAGCTTCACTGGTCACATTAAGGCTATAACTAGATCAGCGTTTTATCATCTTCACCAAATAGCAAGACTCAGAGGTCTCATGTCCAGACCAGACGTAGAGAAGCTTATTCATGCGTTCATCTCCAGCAGGCTGGACTACTGCAATGGTCTTTTGACTGGTCTTTACATAAAAGCTGTGAAGCAACTGCAGCTTATTCAGAACGCTGCTGCTAGACTCTTAACAAGAACCAAGAGAACCGAACACATCACTCCTGTTCTTAAATATCTGCACTGGTTACCAGTAAACTACAGATTTGATTTCGAAGTACTTCTACTAGTTTATGAATTACTCAATGGCATGGGGCCAAATCAATAGCTGGTGTGACCACCCTTTCATTTACAACTTTTTGTTGATTGTTGAAAATAAATGACCAACACTTCCATTTTTGAAAGCAATCTTTTCACACCTGCCTAGATGATCCAGTGAGTTCCAGATAAATTCTGCGTTTTTGCCGTCTCACTTCAAACTAATAGAACTTCCATGCTTACAGCCTTTAATAACCAACCAGCAGAAACTTTAGACTGATGTGCATACGAGTTCAAAATGAAGCAAAGAGAACAGCTGTCACTTCTGGACAGGAATGTTTCATAAACTCATCTAAATGTAAAGTGATTTTATATTAAACCTGCACAAAATACCAGGAACGTGCAGTTATCTGTATGGTAATGTTAAATAACTAACACAGGGAAATGAGGGTTCATACATCTGACTTTATTATCCCACTGATCAATAAATTACATTCACACGTTTTGCTAATATTGTGCTTCTCTATTTGAAATCACAAGATGAGAAATGTCTGAAGATTACACATAAGGATCTTTCTAGTCAGCCATGATTGTTTTTCAACCGGTAGATTTTTATTTTAGGGGCCAAGACTTCTAAAATTGTACATTTTTAAAAGCAACGTAGATCTGGCATAAAGCAGATATTTCCAAGCAGAATCTGTCAGCATGTGGCAAAAACTAAAAACACAAAAGAAATAAGTCAAAAGATTTAATGAACCCAAGTTTTAAACTTCCAAAACAAGCAAATGGCAACCCTGAGTGCCTCACCGCTGATTACAGTGGTGACTGACAGCTTTCCTAATGACAACAAGGAAAATGAACGATAATGGCAACCAATCTGTCAATAGGGGAGAACCAATGTGGGGTGAAGGATGCTTGTAGGGTGCACTGGAACATGTTTTTATGATGATAGGAAAAACAAACACACTGCCTCTAATTAGGACTCACCCTATTTTCCAACCTAGAATGATTCTTCAGAGCAAACACACACACACACACACACAGCGGCGACGTTGTGAAACATATCATTATTACAGTGAGTGACGCATGCAAATGTGCTCCAATAAAAGAAACAAACAAGAGGAAGATGACTGTCGGGTGGGGAGGGTGAAGCGGGGAGCCAGATGTGAGTAACAATGGATGACTCGTAGAGTGGTGGGATGAATTATGGGATGACTTGACTCCTTTTCAGATACTCAAATTTGGACAGATAAGGACTTGAAAGGATGACAAAGCGAGGTCTTGTTGTGAGCCTATGGACAAGAATACTGCTGCAGTAAGGGTTTCCTCTCCTTTGGAGACACAGGACAGTGGGAGGTAATAAAGAAGGGGAGGAACGACGGGTGAGAGGCAGAGGAAAGAATCAAATGAGTAGCTCAGTAACAGTAGGCGGTGGGGTAATCGGAACACTGGGAGGAGATGAAAACAGCTGGATCTGGCCTCATTAGCTGCTGTCTTTTAATAGAGACATGAGGCTGGATGGAAACCACAGAAACAAGGAGTTTGGACAGTTGAAGATCAAAATGACTAAATTAGTACAGCAAAGAAAAACACATTCAGACGGAATAAAGGCAAATATACTAGAAGAACAAATGAAGTACGGGTTTGTAATTTAAATGGAAAAAGGGACGAAGAAGATTTAGGTGGTCATGATGGGAGGGATCTCTTCTAGAAAGAGAGGGCAGAAGTAGCGGTTAGCATCATCACACGTCCCTTTCTCGTCTTCACGAGAACACATCTGATCCAGCCCCACTACCATCCCTGCTGCGAACAACATAGTCATGTTTCCCCATCTTTATTTTATAGCAGTAATGCGATTTCAAGCTTCAGTGAATTATCTTCATTATCCACTTATCACACAGTGGGAGTAAAGGCTTTTCATTCCACTTTCTCAGAATCACCTTTAGATGTGACAACGCTAAGCTAATACTGGAGCTCATTTGCTAAACCCTATGCAGAGACGCTGAATGTGACGAGTGGCTCCTGGGAAAAAATCATTAAAGTAGGGAAAAAAAGATAGAAGCGAGACATTTAGGTGTCTTTTTGCAGAACATGTAACTTTTATTTTCATGAGTTTAAGGATGGTTTTCTGGTCTGGATCGAAGCTCAAATCCTGGTCATAATTTAACAGCTGCATTAAAAATAGGTGGAAAAGTCACTTTAATGGTCAGCCTTTGAAGAATATTTTATTTCTTAGAAAAGTCTAAAGCAATACACTATGGAGGTCAACCCGGTCCACCTTTCAGAAAATATCTCACAGACCACGGGCTGAATTTCAGTGAGACATCCAGAAGTAAGGTGGATGTACATCTACAACGTTTGGAGTCCAAATGGTCACCACATCTGATCATCCTAAAGCTGGGCCTACAATCTGCAATTTTCCACACGTTTTGAGCCGATTTTCCACTCAAGCAACAATCTTTGAGCTCGGGCCTAGTTGTGTGTCGTCTAGCTTACGAGGAGTGAAAAGAAGCAAAGAACACCTCACGACTAGCTCCCGATTGGCAACTGTGAAGTCGCACGAAAGTCAAACTTGTTTGAAATTCTGCTCACTGCTTGTGAGGCAATTGCAACAGCGCCATGACCCAAATGTGTTTTATGTGTTGGATGGAAATAAAGTTGCTCAAATCAAATCAAAGCGTGCAAGAACCATTGACAACATGTCTGCCCAGCCATTTCCTTGTCCATACATGGAGTCACTTTTTCTCCAAACACAATGACAAGGATTGTCATTTGTTTTTGTGGACAAAGTCTCCTTCTCAGGCAAGTATGTGTAAGGTTTGTTGTGTTTAAATCATTAAAACGGATCCCCAAGCCTTCTTCTACCTCCCAACCCCCATAAACCCCTGCGTGTCCTCCTACAACCATGGCAAGCTTCAAGGACGACAGACACCAATAACAGTTCTGGGTTTGTCCTCTTTTTGCTGTTGCAGTTTCAAGGTCCAATGTGTTGCATAAACTACAGTTTTTAGCATACTTGTAAGTCTCACGTGTTGCTAACACACTTACGGTGTGAGAAATGGGTCGAAAAGCGTGAGAACATGAGCATCGTGTGCTCTACTCCGGGACAAAGCCGTACAGGAATACAACAGAAAAAGTCACCGGTGTACGCCGGGCTCTAGCAAACACAAGAAGGGGCTATAGCTAGGTCAATGTTGAAGGTAAACTAACATAAGCTAAAATTAGATGCAATATTAACTTAAGTCATTCACTACATAGACCAATTACTAAAAGATGTGTTTTCACACGAGGTCACACAAGATTCGTGAATCAAACTACTTCTGGTAGTAATGCTGACGTAAGCCTGATTTGTACGTCTCCATCAGCTCAAGAGCGGAGTCGCGGACACGCATTGATGAAGACATTTTACCTTCGGACTTTTCCGTTGCCTAGGGAGCATCGGAAAGCAATTCTCCGCCAGGACAACAGAGGGCGTAGCGCTTTTCTGGGGGTAGCCTGCTACAATGGCAGTAACGTCTCCGGTCCACGATAGTGTGTTTTAGGGCTGGGCGATACGGCCTAAAATCAACATCATGGTATATTGAGGAGTTCACCTCGATAACGATAACTGGACGATAACTACATGTATGCACAAAAACAGAAGTTGTCCACTAGATGGGGCTGTCACGAGTATTACATTGAGTCACGTTGTCATGTGACTCGAGGTGGTTCAGCTTCTTAAAGGGTCATGAATGTCGCCAACCTGCACACATCTTTTCATTTTTTTTGTTACTGAATTTATTGACAGAGATTTCAATAACAATAAATTTTCCATTTATTGCACAGCCCTAGTGTGTTCACATGTATTTTAGAGACATTTTAACATAGACACATTTGCCCCTCATTCTCCTCCACTTCTTCATGCAGTCGCTACATCTAAACCAACGTTTCCCAAAATTTCCATCCACAAATAAAACATTTGCTGCGTATCTCCTTCCATCACGGGTGTATAAACGTTCATACCATCTGACTTTTTCCATGAGTGAGACGTTCTACAATCTGCTACGTGTTTGCCCTTAGACATCTTCGGCACTCATTTTATATTTTTGAGAGGGGAATGACAGTGTTGTTAATCAATTTAAAGGAAGTGGTGTCCTGACCAACCACAGGCTTTCAGTGTCTGTCGCTTTTGATGGATAGTTAAACATTTTGGCAAATCTGTGTCAACCACTGCAGGCCTGCTGCAGAGCCCTTGCATCGATGCATAATGTTGTTAAGCGTCTCCGTACCCCTGATGATGGAGACGTATAAATCAGGCTTTAAATTTAAATTTGTACTTTTACTTTATAAAATTGTTGTATTTTTCACACAGAACATTTTACCAATGTTTAAAATGTGGGACAAAAAGCCACGATTCCTCCCAGAGTGTTTTTAGGTCAGTCTTCATTTTAAAGTTTAATTTTCTAACCACATCTTTTGTTCATACGGTGCATTCAGCTTATGATTTGAGAGAAAACAAGTTGTCACTAAACTGAACATTGTCTGCAACGCATGACGCAGCAGGCGGCGGTCCTAATTACGACTCCATTCTCTTTACCGCTCTCAAAGCTAAACTCAGACAAGAGGAAACCAGAACAGGAAGTTCTCACATAATTGGTTATTTTCCTCTAAAATTTAAGTCAAAGAGATGCGGAACATGCATCACTAAACTAAGCCCACCTATTTGCTTTCTGCTCTGTTCAAAAAGAAATAAAACCTGCTCTCAATGTTTTGCTGCTCGATTTCTACCCATTTCATCCGTTTCCCTCCATTTCCAGCCCTGACAACCAATAACCAACCTCGCCCATCTGTTATGCTGTCATTTTTCTTAGATTGAAAATTATTTGATACTATATCACCGTGAGCGGGAAAGCTGATTTTAGGGCTTTCTGGAGGAAATAGCCTTTCCAGCACAGTGTGCAACTCCTGCCCTCTCCCGCTGTCACACAACAGCTTTTTGACAGCAGCGAACACACCGAGCGAGCGACAGCCAGCGTTTCCTGCACAGCTTTCACCACATGAGCCTTAGTTCAAAGTCTGATGCAATGCAGCTTCACTCAAAACATGGAGGGAAGCTGATTTGATTCCCCAAGATCTGCTGCAGAGCATTGGTTAGAGCTCTAAAAAGGTTAATCTGTTATTTCTAGAAGACAATTACACAGCTCGCCTCGGGGGTCTGAATAGGGACAATTCTCCCCTTTCTGCCCTTCAGCTGCTCTTCTTCATCACTGACCTCCTCTGATAATTTATTCATGCGGTCCTCAAACGTGGGAAGCTTTTCCATGTTGTGTTGGGCTCATTCATATTGCATGGTGATAGCGGGGGGTTGTTACTGATGACCTACGCGTGCCGTGCCTGGGTTCAGGTGTACCGGGGGAAAAAGGTGTAGGAAAGGAGAAAATGAAGGAGGTGTTGGAAAGAAAGGGAGCAGACGGGGAAGTTTAAAATGGGCTGGAGGAGGGGAAGCGGAGATGAAAGTGTGTGAAATATGTACAGTATTTTAAGAGAAGTGGGAGGCAGGAGCAGAGCAGAGCAGGAGGAAGGAAGTGAAAAATACTGGGTAGAAACAAGATGGAAAGTCCTTGAAGTGGAGAGGTCACAAGCAAACCCATCTCCACTTTTCTCCAACAATTTTCACAGTGTGAAGCAAAACAGGGCTGTGCTCTGTAATGTAGGAGTTACTTAAATAGAGTTTTAGCCAGCAAGATGCTGAAATGCATGTATATGTGTTATTTAAAAACGGCACATCAACAGACAACGGCTTGGTCTAAATGAGGTGACATAGCAGGTTAAATTTAGTTTGATCACTCAGCCACGTAAACTGCTAATAAACTAAAACAAGAGCCCCGGGGAGGTGAATTAATGGACTCAAATTCAATTTAAACAAAGCCGTGTGTACAACGGAACCATTCGTTTCCCCTCTGATCAGAACCAAGAGACAGATTATGTGTTTAATTGGAAAGCCAACGGTGCAGGTCCAATTCAGTCTCGTCCTCAGAGTCAGAAATTGTTTTGTTAAGTCATCAGGCTCTAGATTCAGAGCACCCTCCCCGGGTCACAGGAAACGGCTTCATCAGTGCTCAGCTGTAGACTCGTGACAACACCCAACACCGCTGTTTTGAGGCTAATAAAAATCTACCAAAATGTATAATGTGCTGCACTTTTCCCAAAGACTTCACGATTCTTAAAGGGGACATATGAAGCCAGAGTCACCTTTTGCATCCTTATGTGCTGCAACATGGGTCTCTACTGCCTCTATAAGCACTCCAAACATGAATGAAAACCGTCAGTGCAGTTTCTGTCAAGTTAAGGGAATCGTTTGCTTCTATGAGCCGTTTCAAAAAGTTCCTTATTGTGACATCACAATAAGGAAAATTAGCATAGGACCCATTCACTTGTCAACGATGGAGGAGCAGCAGCTCTACTCCAAGCCCCTCCCAGACATCAGACCTAGCAGCCAATCAAGGAGTGAGTGGGCGTGGCCAGATACTGCTGGTTTTCTTAAAGTGACAGAAAGTGTGAAAATGTCAAGAATTAAACTGCTGAAATCGCTTCATGTGAGAGGGATTTAGTGCAAAGAACTTCATTAAAAAAGTTTTGTATAGACCAGGGCTAGGCAACCCCGGTCCTAGAGAACTGCTATCCAGCATGTTTTTGTTGTTTCCCTGCTTCAACACAGTGTAATCACCTGTTCAGCAGCTCCTCAGACTCTGCAGAAGCATGTTGATCACTGTTACGGTCCCCAGACTTTATCCACACCTCTACGGTTATGCTGCTGCGCTCTGTGTCCCTGCACATCCTGCCGTTCAGCACCACGGACAGATCCTCCTCCTCACACTATAACATCCAGCCAAGCCTCAGCAGAGTTCAGCACCGCGGGGAGAGGTGCGCCCTGAACCAGCAACAGCGGCTGTTCCAAATCACCTATCAGTCGCCATCCTCATATTTAAGCGGAGTCCCAGAGACATTCTAGGAGACACAGACCTAACCTGTTGCTCTCCATTAGCTGTGCGTTTCTTGCTAACGTGTTGAGTACTTTTGATAGACTGTGAATTACTCTAGTCCTTTTGTTTACATAGTTTTGAGCTATTTTGTGTTTAAGGACGTTTAGAGTTTTGACTCCTTGGTTAGTCTTTTGGTACCTTGTAGTTGTTGAGCTGTGGGCCTAGTACCTTTAGTTGAACTTAGCCGTTGGCATTTTGCTGTTTTGAGTTGTGGTTCAGTTTAGAAATTCCTTCTTTTTCCTCCCTCGTTTAAAACGGGGAGTTGCTTCCTGTTCTTTTGTAAATACTCTTGTAGATAGGCCTTTTGTAAAATAAACCCTTTTAAACGACACCTTACTACTTCCTTTTATTTTCAGTTTTTCTGTGTTATTCCCCCTCACTCTCCTAGACAGCCAGAGGGGTCGTAACAATCATTCCTGCTGATTAAGTCAGGTGTGTTGAAGCAGGGAAACAACTAAAACATGCTGGATAGTCGCTCTACAGGACCAGAGATGCCTACCGCTGGAATAAACCACAGGACTATAATAACTCGTGAAAATAGTCACAATGCGTCTCCTTTAAAATAAAGAGGACCAGATGTCTTGTGTGAGACGGCCGTCAGGCAAAACAAGTTATCTACAGAAAAGTGCTCTGGTAAGCAAAGTGACCAAGGCCCCGATAGTCACCTCAGCTGGGTTCTATTGATCTGTCGTGTGGACGGGAGAGTCTTCTATAAACAAGGACAACCACCGCTGCAGCACTCCATTGATCTGGAGCTTTGAGGCAGAGGCCAGTCGGAGGCCAAACAAAGGATTGTCCTCAGAAAAGACAAGTGGAGTCTCAGTTTGAGTTTGAACAAGTCTGATGAAGACAAAGCGCCTAGAGGATATTCACAGACAAGATGTGTGATCTGATTAAATCAAGATGGAAGCATTTGAACTCCGTTCTAAGAATCATGACTGGAGAAGAGGAGCTGTTTATTACCTGCTCAATACCACTCACACAGTAAAGCACTGCGTGGCGCCGAGCTGAGAACTACAAACACCCGTCTCTGCAGAAGAGGAAGTTCACCTTAAACAATCAACATCATGATGTGAGGGCTTTCATTTTCACTGACAGGCACCAACAAATCAGAGGAGAAAGGCTTGAAGGAGTTGAGAACAGATTTATTCTTAATCAAAACCAGGCATGGGCCCATTTCCAGATTCATGGTAAATCACCGTGGGAAGAATCGGGGTCTGAAAGAGCCGTTCAGTTTTCTCTACCAGGACAAACTTCTGTTTTAAATTCATTTTAGTGAGATGTCAATGCGCACTCACCTCCACTCGTTGCTGTGAGTCATCGGTAGATTGAAGGATGAAAAAAGGAATTCCTAGCTCAACAAGCCATCCTATAAATGTAAATACTCTGGCCATGACCCATAGAGCTCGGTCGTAGGGCGGAATCGATGGCTGTCTTTCAAACTGTCCCTACGCACCACTGGACAGTGCTAGGACCAAACAGAGCAACGAGCAACGTGACATAGAGACGGAAATCATGTTGTCACAGTGTTGTCCACTATGTGAAGACAAAGAAGATGATAAAAAAGCACGCAAGTACCTCTATCTGCTCATGTCTCAAAGAAAAGCTCAAGTCTGAAGCCTAATTTTTGCTTCTTCATCAGCTCCACGAGGGAGAGACTCACACCTATCGATGGTGACGTTTTACTTTCAGACTTCTCCGTCACCTGGGGAGTGTTGCAAAGCGATTCCCCGCCAGGACAACAGAGGGCGTAGCGCTTTTCTGGGGTATCCTGTCCAATATGGTGCATTTTTGTATTTCAGAGACTTTTTAACACAGACAAATTTGTCCCTCATTCTCCTCCACCTCTTCATGTGCTCGCCACCTCTAAACCCACGTTTCCCATCATGGGGTGAATAACACGTTCATATTTTTCCTGTGAAGTATTCTTCAAGCTGCTCCGTGTCTGCTGCTAGATATCTTCGTCTCTCTTTTTATTTTTTTAGGGGACAATATCGGTGCCGTTAATGATTTTAGAGGAAGCGGCGTCCTGACCAATCACAAGCTTGTGCTCTCCGTCTCATCTGAGGGATGTTTAGAAAAGTGGGCTCAACTCCATCCGTCACTGCGAGCCTGTTGCAGAGTCCTCATAGCGATGGAATATGGTGTGTGCCGACGTAGACGGAGAAGCATAAATTAAGCTTAAATCGTACAAAGTTGATGCCAAAGGCATTTCAAACGAACGTCATGTTGACGCCATCTTTGTTGTTTAGCTAAATCTCAGCTCTGCTGTAATCGTACTCGCTGTGATGGCTAGACACAATTGCTGGGCCAAAGGTAGACCTGCTTAAGCTACAATGGAGAATGCAGAGTAAAAGTCTTTTGCTGCTGCTGCAGTTGGTCTAGAGTTCTAGGATAAAGGAATTCCCCAAACTTTGGCAAATGTTCAAAAAGGAATGTCGGGCATGTTTGCCTTCTCTACACTAGTTTGTGCTCCAATGTTGAGGGCTGCATTGGGGACCAACACAAATCTCGCGGTGAGTGGGAGGCTAAAAGAAACGTGCGGATCTGGATGAGCACATGATTTCTGATACGGATTAGCAGCCGAAGGAGACCCTCGTCTAACATTAACGTTTGAGAAGAAGTTCTCAGAGAAGCACGTCGTCTCTGTAGCGTGTAGACAGTGCAGGCGTTCACACGGCGGCGTCACCTTCAGCTGCGCCTTCTCCAGAGTCTGGTTATTAGGTTATATTAGGCTTAGTCGTGGCAGAAATCACTCGCCATAGAGCATGGAGACTCCGATCACAAGTGCCGCGGCATCATGGGAGGTGACGCTATGGTGTTTAAGGGTTAAAAACTAAATGAAAGCAAAGCGCGCTAATCCTCCGAATCCTAGGCCTGAGAAATGAAACAAAGAGATTCATGGGTTTTCTGTATTAATAACCTATAAAATGACATGTTTTCTCCTGCAGGACCCGAGAGGACACAAAATCAATGCATCTCTTTTATTGTGCGGGAATAATTTCTCCGAGTTTTGCGGGAGTGGTCAGAAATTCAGCGGGATGAAGACAACAGTCCCACGCAGTAAGACCATTTCAAAAGCACACAATAGTCCTAAAGGTCTTTAATCTTGGAGTAAATCTGAAAAATGAAATGAAATCCCATCCCTAAACCAGCCAGATAGCTCTCTGGTGCCGGCACACGTTTCAGCTTTGATCTTTAAAATATGAAAGACTGATAAAAGATTTAAAATTAGAGTCATGGGTTCACGAAATATCTGACACCGATTTCATTTTGTGACTCACTTTTCTGCATCAACGTGTAATACTATCTAAACAGTAGCACTCATATTAGCAGCTTCTGTTGTGTTCTTCAATAAAACACCATTATTTGTTTTGCTGTCATGCTGTGATCTCGTGAAACTTTGCTAGGGTCTCATCCCAGCCCATGCCTGGTTCAGAATAACAAAGACGTCAGTAATCCCAAAAGAAACACAAGACAACACAGGAGCCGCTTCAGGCCAGCTGTGATTGGCTGGACCAGTCAAAGACCTGACTTCAACCTGAATATCCATCTGTGGTTCAGACCTATAAATAGCTGCGGCCTGACACACTCAATCCAACCTGAAACAGCTCAGGAGGATCTGAGGGAGAATGGCAGAAAATCCCCAAATCCAGGTATGTAAATCTCATCACATCACAACCCAGAAGATCCAGAAGACTCACACCAGAGCCAAGACGCTTCTAGTGAGGGATGAGACTGGCTCAGTGCTTCTTCCAAACTACCATTTGCAGTGTCATTACGTGTGTGGAGTGTAGATAAATCAGAGGAAATTGAAATGTACAACTTTTTCACATAGGGCTGCCATGTGGAAAAAGTGGAGGAGGATAAATGATTCAGCGGTGTGTAGACAAACAGAATATGTGTCTACGGATGGATACACACTCATAATGACCTTTGTGTCTCCTCATGTGTGAACACTGACAAAGAAAGTCTCACACCGAGACAAAATGACACCAACTACCGACTGCCAAAGGAAACGTGACGAAAAACACTGAAGATTTTTCCACTTGCAAACAAAACTGAACACACACCTCTAGGAAAAATATAACACTGCATATTTTCACACAGAAATACAAATTCACACCTCGGTTTGAAAGCCTTAATTGTTTGTTTGTTATAAATTACTTTCATTTATAAACTTTATGTTCCTAAAATATTCCTACTTGGCTAAAGGAACACCAGAGCTTTGGCGAGTGAAAACCAAAAAATCTGGACTATTGTTGGCAAAAACAGAGAAGCTCAAAAAATAAAAGCTCAACGGTGTTGGAACGACAGAACTAAGAAAGTTTTCAGAATTTAAAATGAGTTTCCATGTGAACACATTTTATAAAATTCTCCATGCCACAGCTCTATCTTTATGATTTTTATGTTACTAATCTAGAATAAAATGAAAAAAAAAAAACCACTAGATTCACTAAACTGCACCTTTTTCTGTTGTACGTCGTTGCTTTGCAGTATATAAACTACTACTCACTGGACTGACTGATGATTATTTGTCACAGATTAAAGGAGATTGTTTTGGATGTTCTGGAACAACCCAGGAACCACCAAGTCCTGGGTTTACCATGACCTGGAACCTGGTGGAACACCAGTGTCCACAGAGAAGCCAGTTAACATCTCCATCAGAAGTCTATGTACCTATGTAGAGGACCATGGGCACAGGACAAGGGCTTTAGGACAAAGTTTGTATTGTCGGGAAAGGGGGGAAAAAGTTATTTGGTTACAAAAACACAGTCTTGTATGTGCTAAAATGACCCTTTACAGGGTTAATGAAAGACCACCCAGCCCCTGTTGCCCCCTGTGGCCAGAATATTCCACTTGCAACTTCACAGTTGCCGCCAGTGGCGGCTCGTCCATAGGGGGCGCTAGGGCGTCGCGCCACCAGTCTCACAGGAAGAGGACGAAGAAGAGAGGAATCACAAAATGTATTTAAAAAAACATAAAATTTAAACTAAACGATCTATAACCCTTATGGGCTGTAAGTGCTGTGTGTAATCTGCATTTAATTGTAGTTTAATAAAGTTAATACTTTTAACATGGCCGAAACGTCGACGAACTTCCTGTCACGTGTCCTCTCGCGGTCGCAGCAATCTTTACCATTGACTTAATATGGGCTAACTGGCGCATGCGCGCTGGATCCCCAACGACAAGGAACAGGAGAGCTGTTGGGCGCATATGGTTGCGATCGCAAGCAAACAGGGGGGAGTCTGCTCAGATCAGGAGGAGGATGCTGATTGGTCAGCTCACCCAGCCCAGACAGAACCGGAAATTTCTCCACAGGCTAGTTCACCGTCCTTTGTTGTTGTGGGGCTGCTGCTAACGTTGACTATGGAGAAAACTAGTAGTTTCATCTTTTTATCATTGGATTCTACGAACCAAGTGGATTTTTTACTATAAGATGGATTATTTTGACCAGCAAGGTAAGACAGAATTTAGCTTTTGACTTCATGAAAATAGCTTGTTTTGCTCTTCATTTAGCAGTCATTGGGTGGTGTTGAGGTAGAAAACGTGGATTCTATCGTTTAAAAGAGCCTCTTCCTGTTTAGTGTGTGTGAGGTTTGCATATATTGGTGAATATGAAGCAGGTTTTTGGAACAACTTTTTTGCTAACTTAGCAACAAAGTCCATCGATTTCAAGTTGTGTGACGCATAAGAATGGTAATTTGGCGTTCCCTAGTGGTGATATGTGGTTAGCGCATCTGAAAAACTGACCTGCAAATAAAGAAAATAACGATCGTTTATATAGCGCCTCTCAAGATAAAAAACATTCACAAGAACTAACATAAAAAAATAAAAATAAAAAAATGCGCCCCACCCAAAAAAAAATTCACCAGCCGCCACTGGTTGCCGGTCCGGTCTGTTGGAAAAATTCAGCTTGACCTACCTCTGCAGTCTGCTTCCAGCATGTTTTAGATCATGAACACAGCTGATTTGTTTAATTTAGTTATAAATCACTCCTGTAGAAACTAATAAAGGCTGTGGAGACATTACAGCAGTTTGATTAAGGTGTTTAAAAGACGAACGCACAGCGAGGAGCTATGTTTTACTTTCGCTTTCACCAACGAACACTAGGGGGTGCTAAAAACAAGCCAAAACTGACTAGTGACCATTTAAAGGCACAGTCTGCAATCTTGGAAAAAGCCGTTTAAGCGAGCTACATTTTGAAAAAATTCAAATTTCAAAAGTCTGACCCCTTTCTTCATGTGCCCCCTTTGAGGAACAGAATCAGATGGCTGCAGAACTTGGTACAACACTGCTTGTGGCAGACACGCAGCTCTTCTGAGCTGCTAAGGTCAGAGTTTCCAGAACTAACTCCGAACCGAATGTCCTCCCACTTGCTTCCCAATGTCCAAGCATGGTGGAGGTAGGGTAATGCTGTGGTACAGGTGTAACTTCACTTGTGGTACAGGTGTAACTTCACTTAGTTGAAATCATCAGCTAGATGGTGGAAACGTGTAGCCTAGTGAACTAGACCAAATTCTTGCTTTGCAGAGTTTGGTCTAGGCACGCTTCATTGGAACCCTCGCAGCCTGATCCGCTGCTGTGGCTGTCCAATCACAGCTCGCTATAGTTTTGGTTGGGCCAATCACAGCACTCTATATTTTGGGCCAATCACAGAGCGGGAGTAGCCAAAGACGTCAGCGCTGCGGCCGCGAACACAAGCAACATGGCGGCAGCGCAGGAACCATGTTCGTTTGAAACAGCTTTGTCATCAACATTGGATTATTTAGACTCCAACGTGCGTAAGTCTGTCTGATATACTTAGCAGCTTCTTATTTTTATCAAACAAAGTAGTGCAATGTCCCAGTACACCTGATATTCACATGTTTTTATACAAAAACGACAGAAATCATTGACACCATTAGTGGGTCCCTCTTTTCCATTGCTGTGATTACGTCACGTTGTTCGTTACTCTGATTGGTCCTAGCGCTATCCAATTGCGTGCTGACATTTTGAAAGACAACCGTAGATCCCGCCTCTCGACTGAGAGCCGTCAATGGTTCGTGGCCAGACTATATAGACACATATATAGGATGGCTTGCCAGGCTAGGAAACGTGGATCTACTCAGATGTTCTAACACAGGGGTGGGGAACCCTGGTCCTGGAGAGCCGCTATCCAGCACTTTTTGAGGTTTCCCTGCTTCAACACACCTGATTTTAATCAGCAGGTGATTAACAGGCTTCTTCAGAGCCTGATGAGCTGCTGAACAGGTGAATCAACTGTGTTGAAGCAGGGAAACCTCTAAAACGTGCTGGGTAGCAGCTCTCCAGGACCAGGGTTCCCTACCCCTGCTCTAACAGGACAATGACCACAAACACATCAGAACTGGTTTCTAACAGGATCAAGCAGGCTAACCTTGAGCTTACTGAATGGTATTTCTGAAATCCACATTTCAACCTGACTGAAAACACGTAGAATAAGATTAAATGATTGGTTTGTGCCAAAGAGCAACACATTTAAATGAACTCTTCAGATTCTAAGAAGAGTGGTCAAAGCCCAGCTGTGTGGAAGAGAGAAAATCCATGTCGACTTTTTACTTGTGCACCAAAAGAACTGTTCAAATCAGCCAAGAAAAGTCCCAAACTCATTTGTACCTGTGAGTAAACTTCTGAGTGCAGCTGTGTAAGACTGCAGCACAGCAGAACTCAGGATGAAGCCTACCTCGATCCTCCCCGTGTCCGGCTGGAAGCCTCTAGCTGGGTCTTCGGTCGTCACCCTGCACTGGATGGCACAGCCGTTCACCCGGATCTTGTCTTGCTTGAGGCTGAGTTCAGACAGACTGCGGCCCTCACAAATGTGCAGCTGAGCATGCACCAGGTCGACGCTGTTGGAGACAGAGAGGTGATTAGACAGATACACAGCACTACAACCAAAATACTTGTATGCAATAGAATACTGGTCTAAACACCAATGTGCTTGTTGCAGCACTTTGCTGCACAGATTCATGACCCTACAAATGAAAAGTGTAATCTCAAACTCGAGTAGTGATTAGCTGAAATTAACTCCTTAGGCATCTAGTCAATCCAGTTTTACATAATCTAACCCAGCTGATAAATTAGAAGCATAATTAGTTAGTTAGATAAGTAGGTGTTTAAAAATACAAAGAATCTCAGATGGAGATGTAGAATCAATGCTGGTTTCAGTGAGTCTACCACAGCTCCCATTAGCACCAACGCTGGATCAGAGCTGCAGGAAAGTCCAGCGTGTGTTTGAAGCATTTCTGTGACTAATGACCAAACTGCTTCAGTCAATAAACTAAGACTGCTCTCCTCAAGCTTTGATTAATTCTGATGAAATAATGTCTGTGTGACATTTGGGTGTATTGGCAGCCATCGGCTCTGTGTGCAGAGCCTGACCTGTGAAAATGGATTATATCACAGAAAATGAAAGGGATCCCTTTCTGCCATTCTCTAAAACAAAAATACCACAAACAATTTGAGCGCTGTGCAAACCGAGCCCACAGAGCTGTCGTTTCCCTTCCACACACTTAATATGATCCAAAGGAAACTATTTGACAAATTAATTTTTACCCAAACGCATGCACACAAACAGGGTTACACTGGTTCCGTTTGTTTTTAGTTTTAATCTAATTTAGCTAGACAGAGTGTGCCTTCATTTCCCTCCAATTCCCTACGCTCCAACTCTCATCAATGCTGCCTCATCTGTATGCATTTATTTAAATTTAAAGCTCAAAAGAGACTCACTGGGTTAATCTTCATGACCTTGCTCAGCCTAATGCATATCTTAAATCCTTCTCTTAAAGAAAAAAACTCCCCTTTAGGTTTTCTGGAAACATTTTAACAAAGTTATTGACAGACTGTGGGTGGGCAAACATCATTCTTACATGGCAACATGAAAGCACCCACCAGCTGCCAAAAACCCACAAAAACAACAGAGAAGCTCGGTCTCAGTGGGTGAATGCGAGTAATGCCAAATTCACTTTTACAGGCAAAGATTCAGGGTTTCATACCCATAATAAATTCATTTACCCAAAATGTGGCCGTAAAGAAATGGCTTTGCATTAACTTTGTGTGGATTATAAACAGATGTTCTCCTCAAAATAATTAGTTGTTGCTATGCTGTGGAAGGTTAGCCACAGGTCGGCTAGTAGGCCTAGCTTGTAGAGTTCGTTTCTACAGGTTTAGCAACACAAATGAGCAAAATTGAACCAAGGCACATCAACGTATGCGTTTCAGTGATTATTTATTCATATTATATAATATATGGGGTTCAATAGTTGAGTTTATAAATCCTACAGTGCTGATTAGCTTGTTGTTAGTTGAGGCTTAAGTGATAGCTGCATGTTTGAGCGTTTTTAACAATCTGCTCATTCCAATCACTTCTTCTGATAACTGCAACCAAAGACATTTTGTTTGCCTTGAAAGGCATGTGAGTCGATGGAATTCTGTAGAACTTGCACGTTTTGTTGTTTTTATCCAAGCGATTCATACAATCAACAGAACAACAAGACACGATTGTTGATCTCTTTCTGCTACGGACACGCGCATTAGGAGGAGGTGACGTGGGCCGATAAGAGGTCTATTGTTGCTTAACGAGCTGAAACTACCTATGAATACCCCTCCTCCTTACCTCCTGATGAGTCGTTAGCCTCTATTGTGTGAGAGTTGTTGTATTGATTAGATGCAGGAGGGTGTGACCTAGACTGAAACTGTTTGGGAATCAGAGCTGCATTATAGGTGCTGGAAAAGTGAAACCTGAGGCCTCCTCCTCGATTTAATGCAGGTTTTTCCCATTTGACAAAGATAGCTTTCTCAGGAGGTAGGCAGGAGAGGTGCACCCTTTGAATTAGCTGGTGACCTCTGAAATCTTCATTTTTGATAAAATTCAGAAAAACACAATAAAATAAGACCGAGTGTTTAGCTTTAATGTTGCTAAGGAGTAAACGTTTAACTGCTAATCAACATTCATCCTTCTGAGGTGTTTTGACTGTAGATTGTTGTAAAATTTGTCAAATTATGAAATATTTACTCTGTTTATAGTAGAGGTGACCCTCTACCATAATGCAGAGTTAGTTGTCACCTCTCCGGATTTCAAGTGACCGTCCGACACCTAAAGCAGCATATCAAACACATTTTTCTATCAACGAAACTTTAAACGCACCCTAATCTATGTGATAAACAGAACAGCGAAGCGAAAATGTAGAATCTTGGAGTCAGAAACTAAGATGTTTGATTAGCAGCACCTGCTCACACTCAGCACGTGAGTACACTAGAAAATCAAGTTTTCACAGTTCACTGGTCTGTAGAATGTAGACGTGTGTTAGAACATCACTATGGGCTAAAGTTAACAGTAGTAATCACAGGGAAGTAATTGTTGCTGCAATAAACTATTCAGAGTACCAGTCATTTATAGGAAGACTGCTATGTTTCCCAGAAGACTCCAGCAGGTTCACAGCGGGGTCAGGTCAAGCAACGCACAACATCTCAGAGCTCAGATTCAACAGTGAACACAGGAAACATCGTGTCAGTCACTATAAACGAGAAAATACAAGACGACTCAACTAGTAAAAGCTTGAAAAGCTGTCAGGAAAATTGTCCAAGCTTTATTTTCTTAATATTTACACATACATCACCTCTACTGGCCATCATTCACATGCATCACACTTTTAAGGTTGGCTGTCAATGAAAAGATTCAGAAAGAGCTCGTGACCCAATAGCTGACGTAACCTTTAAGATGAAAATGTTCAAATCAGAAGCAGGTATGGGCGATGGGACCATAACAGTGCACAGGTGGGCTCTGCTGGGGCTCTATTAGGATCATCAGCACCAACAAAATTCTAAATAGTTTAAACTGAGGTGAAAAATTTAAAACAGAAATAGCACTTCTTCCTGCTTCCTGATTCATTTTGAATTGGTTTGTAGAAGTTCTATGTTGCTTCAGTAGTGATTGTAAAATGATGCTGTACTGCGTTATTTCTTGAAAACAGTAACACAAGGTTGGAGATTTATTCTTTTTCTCTGTCTTTAGTTGAGCAGCGCTCAGATCAGCTGATCCTGTTTTCAGACAGGACCTTTTAAATAAATGGGAGAAAAGCTGAAACTGATGAGGGAAAAAAGTTTAGAAGCCTGTGTGCTAACCGTGCGTTAAATACATGAGCGGGGTTTAAGGGAATTTGCGTTAACGAGTAGAGATGCTCCGATCCGATCACGTGATCGGAAATCGGGCCAGATCACGTGATTTTAAAAAGATCGGAATCGGGTGTAAAAGATCGGATTTAACCTTTTAAAACAACAAACGTGACATTTTAAATTCATCCTGAAATAGAGATTTTCAAATGGATTAACAATTGCTTAGTTTTAATTTCAACAAGTTCCTCTACATCAGTATTCTTTGTTTCTTGTACGAAAACAACACCGTAACGTCACACAATTTGCAGCAGGCAAGGATTCAGACACCAAGGCGCAGCTGTTAGCAAGCAGGCTAACGCTGAGCTAACGTGTCTTCTCAGGAGAACTAAAATGTCTGCAGCGTGGTGGTATTTTAAACCGGACAGCGAAGGCAGAGCTACAGCCACTTGTAATGTGTGCATTCTGGGCATTCAGTGGCAGGGCTGCATGATACGCAGCCTTCAAAACAAACTACTTTCACTTTCGGTGTTTCCCTTCGGGCGTCAACAAAACAAATCATCTGTTTCCATTAATTCCCAGTTTGCCACCAACAGTCCCAGTTCACAGTGAACTCGGACAAAAACGCAGAGCCAGCCAAAATTAAAAGATAGGCTAATAAAGAGAAATTGCCAACAGACTGCAAAAAGTTGGGGTTTTGTCTGCTGCAGGCTGCAGCATCCAAGCTGTGTGTTAGCTACAGGTGTTGTGCAGGGAAAAGTTAGCCTGCCTGCCGAGGCACCGCGTGCCTGCCTTGTCACGTGAACATGAATCGCTCAACACAGCTGCTGATTGAGGGAGTAAACAACTTAAAATATGAGCAACACTGCTACTTTTAAATATGATTGTAACACGTTTTTAATCAATACACTTTCTAAATAAGTGAAAATGAAACTTAGGAAAACTTGGATGTGTTTTCTTTTATTCTTTTTTTAATGCTTTCCTGAAAAGGATCGGATCGGGACTCGGTATCGGCAGATATTCAAAATCAAACGACTCAAAATCGGATCGGGAGCAAAAAAAACGTGATCGGAACATCCCAGGTCCGTATGACCGACAGTACCCCGTCTTCTTTAGAAACACTTCCTCCATTCGCTGCTGCTTTTGTCCAAAGTTGACGCAGCTTGACGAAATGAATGCGTAATCTTGGTTGGTTGGTAGAGTCACAATCTCTACCGTTGGCTAAATCTGTATCATTTCTACCGTAAACAGTTTATACCGTGCATTACCAGCCAGAAGTTACCTGACATTTTATAAAAAAACTAAAAACATGTGGTTTATAAATGTAGCCAAATCAAAGACTGTGAATTCCTGACTCTAAATACATAAATACAAAAAAACATAAATAAAAGATTTTTATTTAATTACACTGAGGTGAATATAATGTGTATTTGTTGTCTGTCATATTGTTTATATTTGTGACAATTTGTCAGAAAAGAATTAAGACTCAACATTTGTTGTTGCTGCGCGAAAGCATCATAAAAATCAAAAACACAGTAATAACTGTTCTATAGCCAAAAAGCTTTCCAAATTTTCCCTTTTGCTTGTTTTGAATACCACTGACCAAAACTAACCCAAGCTCTAGTTTGTTTTTAGTCACACAGAAATCTAAAACACTGTGGACGTCAGATCATTCTGCAATTACCTAAATCTACAAACATGAACACAAACAACAAAAGTTTAATTACATTTTAGCCAAAACTCCATAAACTAGCATCAACTAGCATGCACTTCCAAGCTGCAGCGATGTCCATCCAAATCTGCAAAACAAGCTAGTTTAAAACATTTTTTATGCCTCTTAAAAACACCGGACAGTCTTGCTGTTTTCAGGTAAGGTTTTCATAACTTTCATTTCCATCACTCCTGCAAACTCGGAAGGTGTGAAAAAGGTGACAACTAATCAAACCTGATGATTATACGTTTTTCCTCGGACAATAATAGAAAATGCCAGTAATGTCCGACATGCTTTTACAAACACTGATACCCTGTACAATATTCATTGCAGAACACTCATGTCTTTTAACCGAGCAAGGCTATAGCATACTGGTGGCCATTTATTACCAGAAAAAATAACATACTGTCGGTATTTACATTAATCTCAACTAAAAAAAAAAGAATACCACGACGAGTCTTAAGAAAACATCTGTAAACCTAAAGGCTGAAAGGAGATAAATCTGGTAAAGTCCTTGACAGACAGCCGTGTTATTTAGTGTTGATATTGTTTGATTTGATGAACTTAAAGCTCAAACCGCTGCAACATGTTGAAGGCGTGGCGTGTAAACAGTTTTTGGCATGCTGTCTCCATGACTGTGATTGGTCAAATGACGATGAGTGACCTCCGTAACAAAGATACTTAGTGAACAAGATGGATTCCCTTCTCTTCTCTAAAATTGTTTATTAGAAAGACCGAATGAAAAACAAAAACGTTTTATATCCATCTGATTCACGTATACGCCAGTGTTTGCGAAAACACGTCGGACAGTCGGACATTACCGACGTGGATTAATATTGTCCGACGAAAAACTTGAAATCGTCGGACATTATGACCGACGCCGTGCGTCTTCTCTGAACTTGCCAAAATAAAATAAACTTCCTGAAAACCACAAATTGCAGACTGTTTGTTGGCTTCCCCCTCAAAAGATCCAGTTTCTACATATATTACATGATTTATTTGGACTCTCAGCGTAGCGGGTCTTTTTTTGGGCAGAGAGGATGGAGAGCGGCACAGCGCTGATTACTGATGCGCTCCGCCGGGCAGCTGCGTCCTGCACACGGCCGCAGTAACATTCTCAAAGTGGCGCCAACAAAAAACCATATTTAACACACGATCGTTCATGTTTGCTCATACTTTCTGTCTTTGATTTGTGTCTGAGGCGCTCCGCTGCTGCAGGGATCATCTCCCGTGCTTCGGTGACTGCACCTCACTGGTGCGGCCGCGCTGCGCACATTCCGCTATTTTTGCGATCGACGGATCTTTTTGATCTGCTAATTTCAAAAGTAACTTGTGAGTTTAAAAGTAAGAAGCCAGACAGCAGTTTTTCTGGAGGATTGAGAGGAGATGCAGCTAAGAGACAGCAAGAAAATAGTCGCATAAAAAACAAAACAGTGTTTGAAAAGGAAATGTAGGTAGATATGTCCACTACACATTTGTAATTTTATAATAATAATACTTTATAAGCATGTAATATTTATTTATTTGATACAATTCAGATCACCTTCAAAACTCAGTACCACACCCAGGGCCGTTTCAAAGCATTTCGGGGACCACGGCACAGTCAACCCCCCCAACCCCCGCCCCCCCAGAAAAAGATAACTTCTTTATATTGTGATATTTGTGATGAACTAAATCGTCAGACAGAATGACATTTTGTCCTTAACAGCAGTTTATTAGAGTAGTTTAACAAACAGCTGAGATAAACCTGCATCTTCCAGTTCCAGTTTAACCTCAACCAGCCACAGCGTCTCTTAAAGGAACAGTAACATCAGGCTACAGCATCAGTCACAAAAAGCCCTTATGGACCATTACCATATTTAGAAATACTTTCATATATAATATGTTGTTTCTGGTGTTTCATAATAATTTATAATAATTATATGATCTCTAATCATTTCCTGATAAATTCTGTTAATTCTCATTTTATGAATTTGGCAGAAAATCACATTGATGGTTCTTTTTTTCAAATTATGTCAACAGATTATTGTCACAATAAAAATATGTATAATATGTAAAGGTCAGAGGTCACTACAATACCTACTGTTAAATAGATACAAATCTGAAGCCCGTGAGGACATTGTCCTACGTGGTTCAAAAATGTCCTGCGTGAGACGCTCTCACGTCTGCCAGTTTGGCAGGCGTGGCTCAAAAGTTTTCGCAAACACTGATACGCTACCTTTGGCTTCAACAATAGCAATTTGCACCAAAAAGCAACAGGTTTGCAGGCATGTACTATGCACTATTTTGTAATGTGTGTTGTTCCTTTTGACCCAAGGTTTTTCACTTGTGCAATTTGTTTAGGTTTTCCTTTAACTCACACTGAATTGGTATTTTCTACAAGAAAGTCATGTCAGATTTGTCACTAAAATAAAAACAAATTGATGTACATAAGGTCACATATAAGGGCCCTAAATTGTAAAATTACTGTAGAAACTGTTTTATCTGGCACGTTTGTTTATTTATTACTTTTTTAGAGAGAGTGAGAAGTAAACTTGTGGTTGTGGAAAAGAGGTTCGTCTCAGAAGGGTCAAATAATTGTCCGGCATCAAGGTAAAACAACTCAAGTGTTTGCTTAAATGAACAAAATTGGGTTAAGAACTCTCCAGTGACTTATTAAAAAATTAAAACCTGAGAATAATAATGGTGAGCCATCAACTTCAAGTAAGAAAATGGGTCAAAAATAACAGGTTTGATATACACTCACAAAAACACTTCAGCTACTGGGGTTCAACAGCTGTAGAGTGTTAAAAATAATTTCAACAAGGAAACAGAGAGAATAAAGACTGGGACTCTAAAGAAATGAAAAAAAGACTGGTCTGATGAGTCCGGATGCATCAGATTCAAAGTAAAGAAAGCAGCAGATGAAGTGATATTCCCATTGCATCAATCTCTAGGAAAACTCATATGTAGGGTTGCTTCAAATAGGTTCAGCAGCAAGGTTCCAGTGACATCATGATGGCTGCAGACAACAGGGATTTTACAGTCTTAGTATTATTAGATCTTGCAGCTTTTGACACTGTTGATCACAGCACCTTAATTAACAGACTTCATGACTCGTTGGGGATCTCTGGAACTGTTCTAGACTGGTTCAGATTGTACCTTTCTAACAGAAGTTTCAGTGTCTGTATAAACCAAATCAAGTCAGATTCCACCAATCTGTTCTGTGGGGTACCCCAAGGCTCTGTTTTGGGTCCACTCCTGTTTTTACTATATATACACCCTCTTGGACAGATAATTGATGTTTTTCATGATGTATCCTATCACATATATGCAGATGACATTCAGCTGTACTGCTCCTTTAAGGATTCTGAGTTCTATAAACTGTCTGAACTACTAGAGTGCCTATCAGCGATCACTAGCTGGCTAGAAGATAACTTCCTTCAGCTGAACTCTGAAAAGACTGAATGTCTGATCATTGCCCCTGAGAGCATGGCTCCTATGATTAGTCAACAACTTGGTCATTTAGCTTCTGCTGTCAAGTCAAACTTGAGGAATTTGGGTGTTTTTGACCAATCAATGTCTCTTGAAGGCCACTCAAAAACACTAGTCCGAAACCATTTTTATCATTTGAGAAATATCTCCAAACTGCGAAGATTGGTGTCAAAACATGAATTTGAAATGGTTCTCCATGCCTTTATCTCCTCCCTTCTAAATTACTGTAACACACTTTTCACGTTTTAACAAAAAAGCCCTTGACCGCCTTCAGTTGGTCCAGAACTCTGCAGCGAGGCTCCTAACTGGAGCAAACAGAAGAGCTCACATCACTCCTGTTCTGATGTCCCGGCACTGGTTACCCATCAACTGAAATGATATATGTTGTGGTACTAAAAGCAAGACAATATTTTAGGATTGAATTTAACTGCAAAACTCAGGCCAGACACTTCCAAGACACTTCCAGTGTTATTGCGAGATCTCGTTGGTCTTTCAGAATAAAGGCGGTAAAAACTGCTGCCACCTAGCCGTCGGAGTTTCAGTTGCACCACAGCAAGTTAAGTGCAAGTTCTCGATAAGTCAATACAACTCCACAATTTGGTTCTTTTCTGAACACAGAGCAATAGAGATTTGTTTTTACCTTCTTGCTGACGAGTTTCGGTTACATCTGTAGCCTTCTTCGACGCTCTGAAGAAGGCTACAGATGTAACCGAAACTCGTCAGCAAGAAGGTAAAAACAAACCTATTACTGAATCTCTTATGAAACATGTTCACACATAGTCATATAATCTTGGCTAAACGTATTTACTTCTTTATTTACTGTCTAAAGCTCACCATGGGGCTTCAAATGAGTTTTGATTTTTTTCGCCTGTAGGTGTATTTTGCTGTAGGGTGGTAAAACCAATTGCTGCTTGGGCCTTTCTATAATTATGGCCCATAAATAATCCTTTCGCTGTTTATTCTAAAAACAGAAACAGATGTCAACATGTTCTTTGAAATGCTGTTAGTACTTTCACCACACAGCAAGACACATTTACCATTTGGCTTCACTGTTTGGACAATAACCTTGCTCAAGGCAACGAATGTGCTTGAATATATTTTACATTTTCTCTCTGGTGAACTCAATCCACCAGACACACTGCAGAAAAACAAATTTACCTCTGAATTATTTACAGCAGCATATTAGATTTCTTTTCGCAGGAAAAATATTTAACTCGAGCAATATCTGGCCGTTTTTGCCTTTTGTGAATGCAAATGCCATCTAACACGGAAAATCCCTGAGTGAAACGTTCTAATCTAGACACGCATCTAAGTTTCAACTCGAGATGTTTTACGTTTAAATTCCTTTTAGAGCCAGTCTCTTTTGAACAAAGATCCAGACTCTACACTTGAGAACTAAAGCTTTACTTTAAAGAACACCAGGACAAATCAGGTCTTCTGGTCTTGGCGAACCTAAACTAAATTTGACCCTAACAGGACTCCCTCTAGCAGCTTCAAAGATGGAGGCAACTCTTTCATCTATAGTCCAGGTCAGGACCATGCAGATATTGTTTATCCACCAGTGCAAAGGCTTTATCCAGGCTGAGGCGAGACGCAGCAGCCCAACACACTCCGTCTGATGGTGAATTGAAGCTGCAGACTAACAGTCCACTTTAATGTGTTACCCTAATTGTGTGGTTATTTACATGGTGCCAGCTGGTGTAGAGCACAAGACAATCAAACCCTAAACTGTTTTTTTTTTAAATGTGGATGATGTTTTCTTATGTTTACATCTGCATGCCTTCAGATAATTAAAAACCAAGGTGTGGTTCATTTAGACTGATCTGGTTCATATCCTGTGATGGTTTAGGTATTGTATAATTAAGACTCGGCCTTTGTCGTTCAAACGAAACCTTTCATGCACGAGTTAAAACAGCTTGTGACTTTGAATGCACAGCTTTGCTTCCCAGATGTTTTAATTTTGCATCATGACATACTCATGCATTACGTTTGTTACTATGGCAACCAGCTGCTACAAGCCGTCAGCATGTCATTGGTAATGAAGCCGAATCCCCCTGCGCCACCTTGATGCTTCTGAAAAACGTGAATATTTGTTTTGTACATCACTACTGTCCCAGCGTGATCAGCACATGAAAAACATTTTAGTCACAACGCCTTTGCATAACATCAAACTACCCTATAGGGGCACACAGGGGAAGATCCAGCCCTACGGAAACAATAATCTGAGATCTTTCCTTCTTCAATGACATCATGACAATTTGATCACATCTGAGGATGAAGTTCCACTAATACTCAGGAGTTCAGGTCCAGTTTTAGGGTAAATATTAATACTACAGTATGAAAAAGGAGCAATGTGCTGTGGAAACCCAACTGGGGACACAACCTCAGCAGCCATTAGTTACTGTAGGTAACTCAGCAGGACACCTCTCAGCTGTTGACTGCTTCTCACACCATAAAATAATAAACTGCTGATGGCGGCCATTTCTCGTCACCTGAGCTTTCTGTGTCTGCCAGCACCATGTCAGGCTTATAATTAAAACTCTGTGGCAAGACAAGTGATTTGGCATTTTTATTTCAGGCTTGTCAGCATCAAAAACTCAACATTTGTTGCTAGATTTATCTTAGTTTGGACATGTTTCTTTCAAGAACGAGTCACCTTCCTTGTGTCTTATCCCGACTTTCCACCAGCAGCAAAAGCAACGTGTAACGAAATAGCGGCGTTTTGCCCGCGAGCTCCTTTCCAAACGGGAGCGTTTCTGACATGAAACGGGAGCGAAAGCATTCTACACAGCCGACTCTGTGAGGTCACAAAATCACGGGAAAATTGCAACACCATGCGTGATTTCAGAAGTCCACACAATAAAAAGCAAGGAGAAAGATGGCTGCATGTATCCAAAAAGGTCTGTGGTTTCTTTTCTGTTCTGTTTACAACGGCTACGGGGAAAATGATGTACATTTCGCTGCATGTGACTTTTATTTTGAAGGTTTCCGGATATTTTACACTTCTTTTGTGTTTGACTTCCTGTCTGGCCTGATCTGAACTGCGGAGTTTGACGTGTTTTGGAAGTGTAGCGCATCAAAAATAGACTCAAAATGTAACGATAGCGTCCCTTTGCTTCTGGGATGCATCCAGAACGTTACACTTAGCTACCAGTGGAAAGGACCCTGTCCACTATAATGACGCAGTTTTTCCGCTTGGTACGTTGCACGGCCGTTTCGCGACAATTTCACGTGTGGTGGAAAGCCGGGGTTACTCCATCCACACTTCCTGTTTGAAAAATGCGCCAAAAGGAGGCGTTGTCTGGCGGGACAGAGAGGCAGTGACTGATGACGCCCTTTTGAAATGCTTTTGGTTTCATTTCATTAACAAAAACTCGAGAAAATGGACATAACATGTTAAATACAGACTAAATTTTGATGCATGAATAGGAGCTTACTTTAATTCTTTCCTACCATTATTGGCATTAGACGTCAGTATTGTTTAACACAGCAAGTAACGTTTTACTTTGTGGAGAACAAAAAACAAACAAATCCAGAAGTTGACTGTTTATTATAACTTTGTTTAGATTTATATTTATACCCACCTTTGTTTACACTTGCTATCTATTTACATGAGTGGATGTCATGTACATTCTTTATTGTTTCAATAATGGTTTTGTTATTTCCTGTCTGAACTTGAATACCTCACACCGAGTCGACTGCACCTTTTAGCCACGTTGCTTCTTTGTTTGTAAAAAGTGACAGTAAAGTTTATATTGATTTTACTACAATTTTATAGCCTAGAAATCTAAACAGTCAGTTGCTGAAGTAAAATGATTTTGTCCTACATGTTGGTCTAGCCATGCTCCAATGGAACCTCCGCAACTCCAGTTATTCTGATGCCTGGCCAATCACAGCGCTCTGTTTGGTGGGTGGGATTTTATTGCGACTGAGCAAAACTAAGACGGTGACAGCTTGTTTGAAATGGCTTTGGCATCAACTTTGGACTATTTAGACGTGGGATGTTCTTTGAGTCAAGAGCAGATAGAGGTACTTTATAAGTTTTATAAGTTTATTTAGAAAAAGGATGTATTTTCGTCTTTTTCGTCCATGTAAGGTGGACTGCCCTGTTGACTGACATCCGTAGTGGTGAGTGCGTCACATTGTTTGTTGTCCTGCATGTGAGCCAGTTTGAAAGACAACCGTAGATCCCGCCCCACGACTGAGAGCTGTTTATGGGGCGTGGCCAGACTATATATTCACATATTTTAGAAAATGGTGTAAGTCTTCAAACTGCTGTAAAGTATATGGTTTAATTAGTGCTGTCATGAGATTAATTTTTTTTAGATTAATTAATTATGACCTGTAATTAATCTAATTAATCTCTTTTTTAATCTCACCTACTAATAGCTGAGAAAATCCCTCATTTTTATGTATTTTTATTTAAATTCATTACATTATTGTGGCAGACTAAAAGATTAATATATAACAAAAAAAATGGCTTCATAAAGTCATTTATTGTGACTTCTAAACTTTCCTTTTACATCACCAAGGCAGAATTATACTGTGCTCTTTTGTCAGTTTAGAATAATTCGAATGTAAAAATAAAACATCAGGTCCATATAGAATAATCTAACACATCAAGGAACGCTTTTACTAAAACATTTATCTAAAATTAAAATAGACCTGTAAATTACAGTGCTGTAAGTTAGCATATCAAAACTGACAGTTTATCACAAAATATTACGCTTTTCACAAAATCTGACATGTGGTATGTTATGATAGTTAAATATAAATATAATTACATAAAATTCCAACAGGTAGGCTACAAAAGTCCCAATAAAGTTATAGATTAAAAATTAGATTAACTCGATTAAAAAAATAGTGCACTAAATGTGGCTGCAATTAATTAATCTCAATATTTCTCATAATTTGACACCCCTAGGTTTAATATATCATGCATATCATATGTGCAGATTTACAAACATCAGAACAGGATTACTTGCAACAAAAGACCTTTTCTGTGTTTCAAGGGAAAAATCTCCTTTAGAAGATGATTACAGTAACAGCAGGTCAATGCCAGAGCCAGGAGAGCTATAAGGGTTTGGTTCAAATACAATTCAATTATAACTAATTATTGGAGTGAAATGGTTGAGATCAGGGAGGATGTATAATGTGGTGACCTGTGTCAGAGGGGAGAGCACCGGCAGCACAAGAATACTTCAGTTTCCATTAAAATATCAAACCAGTCCATAAACCTCTACATGTGCATCAGAACTAACTGAAGCAGAACTCGTGTTTTCTGAGACGTGTGTGGCTTATTCTCAGTGGACATCTCTGGAGGATGGCTGAACATAAAAACTACATTACCCAACCCTGAAGTCCAGAAGGTTTAGATCTTCACACCTACCAGCATAAAACTGTTTCAATCCCTCACACACAAACACACACCGTGAAAGCAGAGTACTAATTGCATATCATTTTCAGTCGTTTCACTCATAGCTCATTAGCAAGGGAAAAGACGGTGGCTGTGCGCCCAGAAATAAAAGTGGGAGGCAAAGAGAGAAAAGGGGAGAGCATATAAAAGCAAAGCAGCTTGTTTTGTGTGTCCATAGGAGGCAAGAAAACAATGGCAAAGCAGGCAGAGAGGTTAGGATAATACTCCAGTTTACTGTTAAGAAGCAGAAGGATGAAGGAAATTGAGAGATAAAAGCCTGATGACAGCTATAGTCCCCCCACTCAAAGAAAGAGAGAACAGAAATATGCAAGGGGGAAAATGGAGTGGGAGTGTGGAAAAAGATAAAAACGCTGGATGCAAACAAAAGGAACGAGTGGGGAAAAGTGGGAGTGTGGAAGAGATTGGATTTGCTGAAAAGGACAAAAATGAAAGAGGAGGAGGAGGAAAGTGAGGGTGGAAAGAAGACGAAGGCAGGCAGGAATGGAGTGGGACAGTAGGATGGAAAGAAATGATGATTAAAATGGAAAACTGGAGTGAGTGGGATAAGAAAGGGAATAGCCGTGTTGCATTGAGAGGGAAGAGAATAGGGAATGACTCAGAGTGGAACACGCTAACACTGAGAAGATAGGAGGTGGAGAAAGAAGCAATTATTGTAACAAAGTTCAAGAATGAGAAAAGAGATTAGATGAGTCAACATTTTGTTATAGACTCTTAATGCATCTGTTACTGAGACGTGTCGGTAGCAGCGTAACAGTTTAATGACTGGTCGTGTGTGATGTCCTTTTGGTCAGACTGGGGCGGTCAGCGTCTGTGGTTATGCTATTATTTCATAAACCTTTAGACTGTCATACATTATGATAATGTTGCACTGAATTCTATAGCGGTAAATTACAGGGAGACCTGTAAGGGTAAGGATGTGGTGAGCCCCGTGTTCCACAACTGATTACTGGAGACTTTAGTGCAAAACAGGCAGGCTTTCAGACTCAGAGATGAGAATACGTGGGTTTTTTTTGTTTGTGGGCTTTGAGAAGCATTTACTCATCCCAAGAGCGTGGGGAGGATTCAGGCTGGTGACAGAGCTACGTTTACAAACGCCAACTACCTTAAAGGTTGAATATGGAACACAAACACCAAAGCGACATCCAGTGCTTGGAGGTTGTAGTTGCAACAACAGAACAAGGTTTTCAGCCGTCGGGATGCTGGGTTCGCTGCCGATACGTGAAGTGATCAACCTATATTCGCTCTGGTTTTTGATCTTTTATGGTCGCTCCTCTTCTGAGAAGGATAACGACATCTTATGGACTCAGAAGCAGCTGCTTGACTTGCTGAGTCCGCCATTTTCCACAGTACCAGCCTCGCTGTGCTGAGCGGACTGTTTACCGTGTTTGGAAACCCGCAATGGTGCCCTCTAATGGCTGGCACATGTAAACATAAACCCATCAAAATAAATATTTGATTATTTTTTAGCTTTTAAAGGAAATGCTGTACCTTCATTCTGCACACCTCTAAACGCCCTATGAAGGTAATATATATATTTTTTAAATATAGCTTTTTCTTGAATTGTTCCATATTAAACCTTTAAGCTAGGTGGAGTTTGGGGTGTCTAATGATTGCTGGAGTGTACGTAACACCACATAGTAAAAGATTTTCGCTGCACATAGACCAGAAGTGAGTTACACTTTGCTCCCAAAGCAGAACCCTGACCCAGACCGCCACTCATTTCTGCAGCAAATAATCAAAGATTTCTAATTAAATAATGATGTAATGCAAAGTGATGTAATAGTGTGTAAAATAGCATTTGCACAAGCTACTGACGGCTTTGGTCTGGTGTTTGCCTAGCTCTGACAAGCTGTTAACTCACTACTGAGGCGGTTCTTAGATATTTCATCAACCTGCAAGTTATTTATTGTAAAGTATGTAAAATCTTTCCAACCAATATTCCTCAGTCCAAAATATGACGATGGGCGATATGTTTGAGCAGGTGATGCTTGCACATTTTGTGGGCCTGACACACACTGCATGGAGAGATCTACCAATCACAATCCTCCTTCATCTGTTTGCAGCATCAGACCACACGATTCCTCAGGTAGGAGATGTTTCATTGGCTATTTGATGAGTCAATGAACAATATAGTGAACCGTAACTGGTTCAACCTACACATGAGAACAAGATGTGGTACCTCTGACCTATCAGCCAATAGCTGGCAATGATGCATCAGTAGAGGAGGTGACCCTTCACCTTATGGATCAGGTAAGATGGCAATAAAAGTTTGAAGGTAATAGGAGCATGCCAATGGAGGTTATGGTTAAAATGAGATGCATACAAGGGACATTTTGAAGGGTTTTTAGCAGCGTGTTGTTGGATTGTGGATGTAAAACTTGCTGTGAGTACTTTTATTGGACCCTTGTGGATGTAAAATTTTATTGTTGTTCAAGATGGCTCTATTTTGTCAATGACATGAGGCTTCAAATTGTATGGTGAGCATATAGAATTTCTGAGAGGTTTCACAAAAGCGTTTACTGTGTCTACAGTTATGGTTGTATCCTTGACTGGCATACATCTTAGGAATCACAAGAAGCTTTCTAATGATGCATATGTACATAGAAAGAGTTGCAAAAAGGACACCGATTTGATAGGCATAGAAAAATATCACTCTTGAAACAACAAACGGTGAAGGGCTCAGCCCATCATTAACGGTCGATAAATTCGTCCAATCACCCAAACTTAAACGTTGAATATGGAACAATTTAACAAAAAGCTATATTTTCAAAACAATAATAGCTCCACGGGGCGTTTAGAGGTGTGCAGAATGAAGGTACGGTATTTCCTTTAAATTTATGAATATTTTATTTAAAAAATAATCAAATATTTATTTTGACGGGCACGACACTGGGTTTATGTTTACACCTACCAGCCACTAGAGGGCACCGTTTCCAAATATAGTAAACAGTCCACTCGGCACAGTGAGGCTGGCACTGTGAAAAATGGCGGACTCGGCAAGTCAAGCAGCTGCTTCTGAGCCCAGAAGATGTCGTTATCCTTCTCAGAAGAGGAGCGACCATAAAAGATCTAAAACCAGAGTGAGTTTAGGTCGTCACTGGACATGGTGCTGGTTGCTCACTTCACGCATTGGCAGCATACCTGGCATCCCGATGGCTGGAAACCTTGTTCCATCGTTGCAACTACAACCTCCACACACTAGATGTCGCTTTGTCGTTTGTGTTCCACCTTTAATTTATTGTTCATAAACTTTGAACTCACTTCAAAAAGGGATGATCTAAACACTGAAACAAAGACAGGACCAGGGATGATACTGCAGGAAAAGGTCAATAATTATAAAACATTACAAAGTGCATTACATTAAATCCCTCTCTACTATTAAAATATTTTCTCTCTACTGCTGCTCCTTTTGCTCTTGTTCTTTTGCCCACCATCATTATCTACCTCCAGATTGTTGAAATCCAGACCTTTTCCTTCTTTAAAAGCAAAAGCTTGTTTTTCTTACTTGGTAGGTATGCATGACTCTGGGTTCACTTCAGGTGAGATTTTGTGTTTTAGTCTCATTGCTCATAGAAGATGCTTTTACAGTAATTGTATTCTTAAGATGGTTTTAGGGCAAACATTATGACAGCAGAAAGAATTTCCATATGTTACAGGTATTGCAGTATGAACTCTTGCCCAAAAACATGACAACTAAAACAGCCCGACACATGAGGGAAGCTTAAAGGGATAGAAGAGCAGAAAACGGAACACAAAGGAGGAAGTGGTAGCCATGGCGGCTGAAGAAGAGGAGAGATAAACACAAACAGACTCAACAGAAGAATTCAAGAGGGAGAAACAGAAGAATGGGACTGCATAAAGAAAGGACATCGACAGAAGAAAAGATGAGGACAAACAGATTGAGGGAAGTATGAAGGACAGATGGAAAGGCAAACAGAGACGGTAGAGGATGGAGTCTGTGTGAATTTCATAACATGGTCTTAGACCGCAAATAGAAAATACAGAGCACAGAGAAATGGAGCAAGAGAAAGAAGAGGGAAGATGTGAGGGAAGGGAAGGAGAAATAAATTTGAATAATTGTGGCATAAGGATGGCAATATGACATCAAGTTAACCGACAGCCAAAAAAACGTGCTGCGTGTTTGACCCACAAATCTAAACAGAACTTGGTGCAGATGGAGAGGAGAAAATGTTCGTCACAGAAAACATACTGGAAGAATAAAACGGCAAGAGATGATCTATGAGACTTGTTTAAAAACCTAACTTGTGTGAAGAACTGCTTTATGAACTTTATGAAATTCGTGCTTTGTGAAAAAAGCAATAAAGATAGAAGTAGTTGGACATAAGCAGAGCAGGGGGGCGATGGGCTCAAAGACGTCCTCCCAGAAGAAATCCAGAGACAAAACAGGTTTAGATTTCCTCTTCTTCTCAGCTCATTTTCCATCCTGTTTTCTTGGTTTTGGCCTATTAATTAATTCTAGTTTTTCTTGTTATGAAGCAGATGGATGAGTGAGGAGAGGAATACTAAATCACTCCAGCCTACAGAAGGCAGCGAGGAGCAGGATGAGAAAGGCCAAAGGGGCGAGAGAGAGAGAGAGAGAGAGAGAGCATGTTTATGAGCAGGGGGGGGGGGATGAACAGAGGGAGCAAAGAATACAGAAATCTTAAAAATAAAGCTTTTTTAACAATAGTGCACAAGCGATAGCAGCAGCAGCATCACAATATAATTTGCTGCAATGGACACCCTCTGCCCTTGATGTGAGAGCGTAAAAATCCTTAAGCGTTTATTACAATGCAAATCAATTTGATTTAAATGTTTGCTTGAATGCTGAGAAAATTGGAGCTTTTGTTTGATTTTATTTGGTTTGAATATTCAGTAGAAGCTTTAGGGCAAAAAAGGAATCTGCAGGTTAGCCTCGACAGTAAAGTTTAAACCTCGACAGCGTGTCAGAAGCAGATTTATCTTCAATGAGTGTTTGACATTTGACTTGTACTTCAACTTTTGACATGGTACCTCGGTGTGCTTCAAGGCCCTCCTGGGATCCCATGGTTGTGAGAGCGGGGCCACATAGGGTCCAGATTGATGTGTAAAACTGATGCACTGAGGTGCCTTAGAAAACTGCAAAACACTCACCTGGTGTCTGAGTCTGCAGCTTCAGACTTACGTACGTTTGGGGTTTTTAACTCACTACTTCAAACGAAATAAGAACTAAAGCTTAAAAACATTTTATAAGACTTCTCTAAAGATTAAGAACTCTATAGGTTTAGGTTTGGATATTCAAGCTCAAAAAACAGCTTCAATTGGAAAAAAATAGATAGTCTTCAACAAATAGAAGCTTAATACACAAAAAGGCAAAGCGACAAAACCAGAGTCATGACAATTTAGCTCCTGATGCCTTCAAATGAGAAAAAAACAAATGAGATAAAAGACCAATTTATGTTAAAAAAAAACTACAGGAAACTACAGCGGAAACTACACTATCTATCATTTGACACAATCAACGATGATTCTACTCATTAAAGTGCAACATTATGGAATTAGAGGCCTGGCACGGGGAGGGGGGTTGTTGGTTAAAGGCAACTAGTGTGGAAAACAAAATCAATATGTATATGTAAACATCTTCCTATAAACTCAATCGTGGGGTCCTACAGGGTTCTGTTTTAGGGCCACTTCATTTTCTACATAAATGATTTGCCAACTCCTCAGCTGTACTACATAAAATATTAATACCAATGAAGAAGTTGTTTTTTGAAGAACCCAATGAAACTTCAACAAATAATAGTGACCTAGAGAAGTTTAACAAACTTTCTGTCAGTAAACAAAGTACAATATATTCTGTTGCAGAGAAAAAGTGAAACAAAGCAAATCTGTCCCAAAATAAACAATATAGTGTAAGAGTCGATTCTTCCAAATTCCTGGGCATCCTCATTGATGAATTCCTTCATTTTAAATGTGATATTGATGATTTGATGAAAAAAAATTGTCCAGATATGTTTATTAGCTCTTCAAGCTGAGACATTTTCTCTCACTTTGTGCACTTTTCTCCCTATTAAGAACCCTATCTGAGCTCCATCTACATTACCGTAGAATTGCAAACTCTTCTTCTCCCCCATTTGTCTTCTTCTGAGTCTTGCTAAGTACAGTTACTTTCAGAATTGGTAATCATTTTTTTAAGATATTCAACTTTTTCTGTGAAAAGAATACATATATAACATACATATACACTCATAGAATCATTCAACTCCTTCAAATACAATGCGTCAAAAAAGGTATGGAACACAGACATAGTAAGCAAATGCGTGGAGCAGCCCTTATTAAAATGCAAGGTAGTCATATGGCACATTCACATCTGGGTCGGCCCAGTCCGGGCTTGGTTAGGTCGGCCTGCCCCAGTGCGGCCAGGTTTTGTTCACATAGCCTTCACAGGAACGCAGATTTCCTGGGAATTTTGTGAAATTTGTGGTGTCCTCCTTCAATAGTAAACAAAGGCAGCCATGAGCATTGTTGCTTTTGGAGACTGACATGAAGCACACAGCTGGCTGAATCTACCCACCAATCAAAGGCTCCCTCTAGTAAGTATGTGTGAACTTCAACCGGCCAATCAGTTGGTAGTGGGTGTGTTGGGTAAGCTGACCGCCGGAGAGCAGGTCCAAAAAAAACAGTCAGCTGAGCACGGAAAACGCACAGATTTCCTAGATGTGAACACAATTAACCTATCAGGACAAGACTGGGTTGACCCAGATGTGAATATGCCAATAGTAGCTAAGTGGGTGGAGCCTAACTTCCTTATATTATTGACCAAAAACTCTCATGGAATGCATGTACAAAAAAGGGATAGAACACAAGCAGACATAGTAAACAAGTGGGTGGAGCCTAGCTTTTAGCTCACTTTCAGCTTCACTCCAGTTAGGCAGCTTCAGCTATCATTTTCAGCAATAAGCATTCAAACAGCATTTTATCTAGTCAACATAAAAGTGCAAGTCCTTCTTTGAATGTGTACTTTTGCAGATGATATAATGTTATACATAACAGATGTAGTAGCATCCTGGGTTCATCACTTCAATGTTGAGTCCTGTAACATTTAAATCAGATCAGATCTCTGGGGAAATAAAGAGGTAGTTTCAACCCTTGCCCGATGGGTAAATTAAAATTTCAAATAAACCAATATGATAATGCTCAATGTTTCTTTTAAATTAAATTCATATATCAGAATCAAGCGTAAATCTGCACTTAAGGATTCAATTAAAATTCTGCTACACAACAACTTTTTCAAAGGGTCAAATCAGTCTGATCAAGACTAAGAAAGATCTCATCAAGAAGCCTCCGCTTTAACAATTCAACAGATGCACACAAGCCAATGCAAACAAAAAAAGGAAAGACTGCATTAAAACCCCAAACAGGGCTGGAAAAAGCTATTCAAGTCCACTCGCCTAGAAAATTGCACAGTGGAAGTTAGAAATAGAGAATGAAGCACACCGCAGCATATACATCAGATAAACACACACATTGTTAAAAATGCATTACCGTCCAAACTGCATATTTACCAAAACATCTTGTCTAACAGCGGTGAAACCTATTTAATGCACAGATATGTTTGCACAATATGTGTTGCACATACACCGAAGAAAGCTATGACTTAAAGACCAGCTCAGATAACATGAAAGTGGGAATAAGAAGCTTGCATAGGTAAACAACTTTTAAGCTACAAATATGCAGGAACAATTAGAAGAGCAGAGCAGAAAACGGAAAGGTCTACATATTAGACTTAAAGTAAAAAACACAAAAGGGAAATAAACAGAAGTACCAGCAAAAAGTAACAGGACAGAGAGGGCTAAAAATGCTGTGCACAAATAATGTTTCTCAAGTAGAAGGACTTTAAAAGGAAAGAATGACACGTTTTGTGGTAGAAACCCCACATTGTCAAAAGACTGGGAGGGAGAAAATTCTCTGTTGAATAAGATTGTCAAAGGGTCATAAATGGATATTTAAACTTTTCAAAAACAGTTTCAAAATAAGAGTATGCTCCTTGATATATGACCTCCAGTCCCTCAGCAAATATCTCATTCGGAGCCGTATGTGGTGGGATAGACTTAGTTTTCAAAGAACATACAGCCCAATCCATATTCTGAAGTTCAAAGCTCAAAAGCAGCTAAACCCAGTGCTTCCATTTTTATTTTGTGGTTCAAGATAAAAATCAATTACAAGTTTATGAAAATGGTCAATGGGGATCACGACACAATTCTTCTGCATTAAATTAAAGACAGAAGACTAAATGTGTTCATAACATGGGAATCTATGCAACATGAGAACCAGTGTTGACTGAAAAAGATCCATCTATCCTTTTACACTTATTCAAGGTCTAGTGGCAAAGGTGGCAGGTCCAAGAAGGAAACCCTGACATCTCTCCACTATTACACTCTTCTAGCCTAGAAATCTATACAGACAGTAACCAAAACAAGGTTTTCTCTGCATGCCATCTAGCCATGCTCCATAGGAGCCTCATCAGGTCTACCATTGGCCCAATCAGTTTTGTGTTATGCCAATCACAGTGCTCTATTGGTTTGGTGGGCAGGACGATACGACGGAGCAGAACAACTACATTGGCGGTTGCTTGTTTGAAACGGCTTTGGCATCAACCTTGGACTATTTAGACTTAGGCTTTTCTTTGAGTCAAGAGCAGGTTTAGGGAGCCTAAGCCACGCCCATCTACTTCCGGACCATGGGTCTCCAACTGCCCAAATGAGAAGACCATGGAGGGATAAAAGTTGTTTTCTGATCCCGTTTGATATACGTCATAGATTTCACATGTGATGTCCGTGAATTTTAAAGACATATTTTGATGCCAAGATGGAGCTTATTTTCAACAGGTTGCAAAAGTTATTGTAGGCTTTGCGTGAAAAGACTACAAATGAGTGTCTCACCAATTTGACGTCATCGAACCAGACACGTAGAAGAGAAGAAAAATGGCTGCGAGTTTAGCGAGCTTTGAATCCTTCAAGGATGAAAGAAGGAGTATTAAATGTGGAGAAAACCACTATAAATCTGGCCATGTGGTAAGTAGCAGAGCTGGGGGAGATGCAGTACAGTCTCAGAATAGCTGATACTCAGTTTATCTACATTTAAACTCTAGATCACACACCTCGTCTTAGATCCACAGATGATGCCTGTAGAACCTGGATGCTTTGTGCTGAGATCCTGGGTAATGGAAGCTGTGTTATTGTGAACCTAAGCTAGCGTAGCGCTAAGCTAGCGTAGCGCTAAGCTAAATGTTTCCTGAAGCGTTTTTTCCTGAGACCTGAGGATGTCCTAAAATGTACACCGTATAGCAGTCTTGTCCATTGGCTTGAGTTTGAAATTTTCCCACTTTTCGAAACTTTTCAATATCATCCCTTTTGCATTGCACCCCCGTTTTTAATGCAGATGAAGCCCTGATCTATTCTATTATTCGCTCAATCATTCTGTTACTTGGCAAACAGTCACCAAGATATGTACAGTATTACTATCTTTCGTTAACAGAAACTTTATGGATTCCCTTGTGGAAATTATCTCTTGGTATTTGACTCCTCCCCGAGGAGCTTCGGGCTGCTATTTGTACAGCACCCGGGGGAAAACTTCAGGGGATACTTGGACAAGTGGTCTGCCTGGGCCTTGGATCAAACTGCTCACCTTCTGATAGATGGACACCCACTCTCCACATTCCGCCATGGCAACCTTTGTTTGACATTTGATTACCTCTGTTTGAGGCAGACTTGAACACGAAGAGAGGAATCCACATTTCTCCCGCTGACAGAGGCGCACAAGTCAGTTTAGTTTACAGTCAAATTTAAAAACAAATAAACCTCAGCGTGGCACCCCAACATGTAGACATGCCAAACAGCCCAGAAAAGCTGCATCACTTGTTTTACACAACCTGTCTAGGAGATTTCATCTATCATTTCACCCCATTATATTCCACTCACAGCTTTCTGAGAAGCAGGCTGGTGAATCATTTGAATGCATGCAGCAGAGCTTGGCACTAGTCTGCTGGTTAACGTGTAGGAGTGACAAGCCAACAGTGTTGACAAACACGACCTGTGATTGGATGGTTCAAATAGACACAACTCAAGCACCCACTTAAAAGCTTCAGTGGGTCGAATCTACAGTATGCTACACAAAGTGAATCAGTGCTTGACACATCCTTTCTGGTTCATGGCTGTACAATCAAATCAGACACTGACATCTTCATTAGAGTCTTCATCCAGACAGAAGCAGCTTTCAATTCTTCTCTTTTGAGATGCACAAAATATCTGGTTATATGTCAAGGCTCTGGTTGGATTTTAAGAGTTTCAATCCTGATCTTTGTTTTGCATCGGCCAAAATCAAATGATTCTTCTCATCATAAGTACTGCAACGTTAATTAAGCTCTGGTCTTTATCTTTTAACTAATGTTTCCCATTCCTTGCATTATGTTAAAAATGTGTGAATCTTTCTTCAGATTTGAGCCTTGACTTAGAAATGTTTAATTAACTCAAGGCTCATTTTAAATTCTATATGCACTGAGTGATACAGACAAAATTGTTGGTACCCTTTGATCAATGAAAAAAAAAACCACAATGTTACAGAAATAACTTGAATCTGACAAAATAATAAATAAAAATTCTATGAAATTTAACCAATGAAAGTCAGATATTGCTTTTGAACCATGCTTCGATGGAATTATTTCAAAAAATAAAATCATGAAACAGGCCTGGACAAAAATGATTGTACCCTAGAAAAGACTGAAAATAATGTGACCAAAGTGACGTGTTAATTAAAGGTGTGTCCACTAATTAGCATCACAGGTGTCTACAATCTTGTAATCAGTCAATGGGCCTATCTATAGGGCTCCAGGTAGTCACTGTGTTGTTTGGTGACATGGTGTGTACCACACTCAACATGGACCAGAGGAAGTGAAGGAAAGAGTTGTCTCAGGAGATCAGAAAGAAAATTATAGACAAGCTTAAAGGTAAAGGCTAGAAGACCATCTCCAAGCAGCTAGATGTTCCTGTGACTACAGCTGCACATATTATTCAGAAATCCATGGGACTTTAGCCAACCTCCCTGGATGTGGCCGCAGGAGGAAATGAGAAATCAAAGAGCCAAGAAAAACTTCAAAAGAGATCCAAGGTGAACTTCAAGTTCAAGTGTCGGATTGCACCATCCGTCGTCGTTTGAGCCAAAGTGGACTACATGGGAGACGACGAAGGAGGTCACCATTGTTGAAAACAAATCATAAAAAAGCCAGACTGGAATATGCCAAACTACATGTTGACAAGCCACAAAGCTTCTGGGAGAATGTCCTACGGACAGATGAGATAATAATTAGGAATGATCGATATTGGCTTTTTTACCGATATCTGATATTGTCTAACTCTTAATATCCGATACCAATATTAAACCGATACCGATATATGCAGAGTCCCCCTAATAATAAATACATAAATCATTTAGGTTGCTAACATCACATATTTCCTATCATGCATGCTTAAGCTTTAAACATTATCTGTGCAAAATTGCAACTACTTCAATTTAATTTAGTAATAGAAAATGAAAGTTTGATTAATACGTTAATAAATAGTACAAGTGAATTAATAATAAAAAGGTTCAAATGTTTTAGGTTTTGAAAACGGATCAAAGTGAAACATCGCTATTACAAACAATCTTTGTTATATTGTCTGTGCAAAGCACGACAGGTAGAGCGCTCTTAACTCAGACCTATCACTGACGTAGTTTCCGTTTCTGCCGCTGGACCTCCGCTATCGGTGTTTGTTTACATCTTACATTTAGGCAGAAACAAATGAAAAAGTGGACCATGAACACACTGATTTTGCTTTATACATTCGTGCCATGGAGAACATTTGTCTTTGTAAGTATTGATTTGTTTAGGGAATGTTTGGGCGTGTGTGAAAGTTACTTAGTTGATAAAATGTAAGCAGCATGCTAAGCGAGGCTAATTGCTAACCGCGATGCTATGATGTCTGTATTAGTAATGTATTTTTTCTGTTTCTGTATATTGTAGTTATGGTGTATTGTAGTTATGGTGATAGACCATTTATAAAGATCTTCATTAAAGAAAGGCAAGTCTTAGGTGAAGATTCTGGTGCTTGTTTTAGTTGTTTGCTAGCTGGCTAGCTACACATACCTAACCCTCACTACACAAGGCAAATTCCTAATTATTCACGAGTTGTGCCAAATAAAACTAAAATATCTCAAATACTAAACATCAGATCTGTCATATTTTGGTGTTGTGAGAGAGAGGAGATGAAGCCAAAGAATTTGATGTATAATATGTGCATGGTATGTAAAAGTTGGGTCACTAAAGGAGAAAAACAGATACCGATATTTTCCAATATTTCATTTTAAGGCCAAAAATCAGCCGATAATATCGGTAGACCGATAATATCGGACATCCCTAATAATAATAATGGAGCTTTTTGCCAAGGCACATCAGCTCTATGTTCACAGATGGAAAAATGAAGCATATCAAGAACACTGTCCCTACTGTGAAACATGGAGGAGGCTCTGTTATGTTCTGGGGCTGCTTTGCTGCATCTGCCACAGGGTGTCTTGAATCTGTGCATGGTACAGTGAAATCTCAAGACTATCAAGGGATTCTAGAGAGAAATGTGCTGGCCAGTGTCAGAAAGCTTGGTCTCAGTCGCAGGTCATGGGTCTTGCAACAGGACAATGACCCAAAACACACAGCTAGAAACACCCAAGAATGGCTAAGAGGAAAACATTGAACTATTCTAAAGTGAGCCCTGACATCAATCCTATTGAGCATCTTTGGAAGGAGCTGAAACATGTCATCTGGAAAAGGCACCCTTCAAACCTGAGACATGAGGAGTGGGCCAAAGAAGTCTCGTTGACAATTACAGGTGTCGTTTGATTGCAGTGATTGCCTCAAAAGGTTGTGCAATAAAATATTAAGTTAGGGGTACCATCATTCTTGTCCAGGCCTGTTCCATGAGTTTATTTTTTTAAATAATCCCACTGAAGCATGGTTGAAAAGCATTGTCTGACTTTCATTGGTTAAATTTCATAGAATTTTTCTTTATTACTTTTGTCAGATTCAAGTTATTTCTGTGACCATTGTGGGTTTTTCGTTCATTGTTCAAAGGGTACCAACAATTTTGTCCACGTCTATATGTGTGAGATACATTCAATGAAAATTCAGACTAATTCAAACTCAAAGTCCAAAAATTGATGAGGAGAAATACACAACATTATTATAATTATCAAGTCATGACCTACCTGCTTCATCCAGGCTACAAACATGTTTTTTTTTTCAGCTTGTAGATGATGAAAATTTATATTTGTTGCTCAATTTAACATAGTGGAAATATTCTTCTATACACGCAAGAACTCCTAACTTTAGTGTTCAATATAGTTATAAAGAAATAAAAGATGCACATTTAGGTCCAGGATTTGTGAATCTGCAAAAAAAAAACTCAATGAGTGTACAACTGGTGTATGAATCACTAAACTGTCAGCTGTCACGTTCTGCAAGATTTTATCCGTGGATCAAAGCAAATCAGTTTAACAAAATGAGAGAGGCACCATGGATGGCTAAGCAATGGCAAAAATGATAACGACTGAAATAAAGATTCTCTAACATCTTGTTGGTAAGTTGTCTGTATTTGGTTGAAGGTATTCTTTATTGTAAAATGTCAAGGTGAGTTCCCAAAGGCCATTTTTAAAGGATTAGGATAAATAGTAAGTTTATGACAACACAACATGTGAAAAACAGGCAGAATTTAGTGTTGGTGTCTTAAAGCACCAACGAAAATTGGCTGAAACAACCTCAAAGATCAGGAAATAAATCCCTTTTGACCTAAAAAATGTTTCAGTGCTGCTCCAAAGATTATGCTGAAGCCATTTTAACTGGTTCTATAAATAACCAGTTTATTCGACTAAAGGGTGCTTTTAACTCCAGACGACTAGGAAACGGTGTAGTATTTATTTTAAAGATGCGTCCCTACTCAAACACACTAGACTGAAATAGTTGAATAACCTCTCAGCATGCATCATGTTCTACCAAACCCTATTGACTCATTCATTTAAATCTGGTGTGTTGAAGCAGCAAAACATCTAAAACAAGCAGGAAAGTGACCCTCGAAGACCGGAGTTTGATGACTGAACAGTCATAAAACAAGTCCATAAAAAAGCATCAGGAGGTATCTCTTCATACACCAAAGCTCAGCAGCAGAACTTCCTAATTACATCCACTGTTCAAACACAGTAACGCTGTAAATGTGTTTTCTGGATGCATACAGTACACAGATGCAAACAGTGATCTTCTCAGCAGGATTCCCAGCATGGCACAACAATAGGTAGACCTGCTGCGCACCAGACAGCCCAGACAAATGGCACCACTTCCTTTACATCTAACAGAGAGATTGCATCTTTTATTTCAACCCATTAAATTCCACTCACAGCTCTGACTCACAGCTCAAGTCATTTGAATGCAAGCAGTGGAGCTCAACAATCTGCTAGTCAGAGTATGAGGTGACAAGCTAACACTATTAAACATGGCTAATTGGTTGGTTGAAACACGTCAGTACCTCCATAAAGGCTTTGCTGAATACAGTAGGCGCGTTTCCATTATTGGAACTTCGGGGTAAATTTACAGGAACTTCCCAACATGTGCGTGTCTCCACTTGACCGGGGCTGCCGAACGGCCGTTTTAAGTAACTTAGTACCTGATCAGGGGTAGGTACTCGGAATGGCCCGGGGGAGTAGTTGAGTTGAACTTTTGGTTAACTCGCGCTGATTGGTTGTAACTCAGTAGAAAATCAGACGTTGTCCAAAACAACCGGCAGTAGTAAAATTAGAAGAGTTGCTGGTGAAGCAGAATGTAAGCAAAAGAAAATAAGCACCGATCACGCTTAAAATTAAACTCCCAACATCGGAAAACATGACGGAATTGACATTTCGCCGAGCCCCGCCCCCCTTAGTTACTGTTGCTAAGTCCGACAAGCAAGTGGGTCAAACACTGACCAGCTCAGCAGACTGCCGCGATGGAAAGTAGTAGACAGATGCATGTCAGCAACATTTTTTGGAACAATTCCTCCACAATATCATCCAGATCGAGGCAAAAAGGGTTACAGTATGCAGTGGAGGGACATATTCAAAATTTAGAAGTACGTGTCGGCTCCGCTAAGCGAAGCATAGCGGGGAACAAGGGGTTGGGAGTTCGGAAGGAGGCGGTGTCCAGGGACGTGTGGATCTGAGGAGCGGTGTGACCAAGAGGAGTCAAGTGGTGTGGCTGTGGAGTTAGGCTGGTTGGTTCGTGAGTAAGGTTTACTCGGGGACTGGTACATGGAACATGGACCAGGAGGAGCTCATGCATGAAGAACACACGATGACTGAGCGAGTGAGCCCTTTGGATAGTCTGGGAGGCGGACCTCCACCCAGCCGCAGGCGGGGATCACTCATGTTTGGCTGTTGATGGTTGAGCTTGATAAGGAGGTACTGACAATACGCAACGAAGGAGACACGACTACTCTAATGATTAGCTTCACCATCTTGCTTGAAGTTGTCGGACAGTAACAGTTGCTATGATGTGTGATTGGACAAGTTTTGGGGGCGGGGCCGGCGAAAGGCTAATTCCCCCACATTGCCATACTAAACTAAACTACCGGAAAACATGGCGGAAATCCCCCACAACAACGACTCAATTCACAGGGCTTTGTTGTCTCACAGAGCACCGTAAAAAACTGAGCTTTTTCTGGTCACTGAACGCCACGTGTTACATCACACAGCTGCTCTCGTCCTCTGAATGGATTAAATGATGACATACTTCAACAGAATAAATGCTTTTAATGTTATTAACGTTGATGCTTGTGTGTCACAGACCAAGAAAGTTGCTGAGGTCTGAACTCGCAATTAAATCTGAGCCAAACATATCTTCATTTAAGGGTGATTAACTTTCAAAATACTCTTTGGTGGTGACCACAACTGGACATTTGAATTTAAGTTCATTTTGGTTTCAACCCCAGGAAAAAGTCTGGAGAACAAGTCCCTAAATCCCTGTACCCACTGGTGTCCCCACACGGGTCTGTCCCAGAGCCACAACATGTTTGATCCTGAACCCTGTAGGTTTTTAAGTCTCTGACTTAAAGGCTTGGGGGCCCCCAAGCCTGTGAAATGGGCATTAGGAGGAACCCAAAGGGAATTCCAGGCTGAAACATATGGAAATCACATCTTAATTTATCATATGAGTTATGATAATTCATGCAAATGAAGGTTTTATTCATTCTAGCCTTGGGTTTAAATGGGTTTTGTCCTTTAAGGCTAATAAAGATCATACAATAAGTAATAAAGAAGGAATTGTTTTCTATTTTAAATATTTTGATTATAAGCAGCCAGACTTTATTGAACTTGTTTAAAGTGGTCTTAATTAACAGTTCTTCAGGCCTAGTTTTTCTTGAACCTTTCACTAATTTCCTGTACAGTGTCCAGCCATTTGCAAAGAAAAGTTTTTGATCAGGGCTTCAAAAAGCCTGGAGACTCATTGATCAAAGCGCTTTAAACATAAAGAATCTCTGTCCTTGGTACAAAGAAATGAGGAGTGATTTAAAACATGTGTACAGTCACGGATAAGGAGAGAAAAACAAGACGTGGTGAGTGAAGGTTTTTGTGTTTCCTTTCAAATGCCCATCTCTATATGACACAGAAATGAGAGAAACTAAAGTGGAACACAGAATCCTGTAAAAACAGTTTGGACAGAAAAAAAGATTCAAAGTGACGGGAAGCAGCTGGGAACAGAAGCCAAGACTGTAAAGATCAATAAATGGATCAAAACCAAAGGACACGTGGGAAAAAAGTTAAAATTATAAAACATTAAGTTGGAAATTAATAGCAAGTCCAACAGAAACCAGATCTTGACTTCAAAATAACTAAAAAGTAAAGCTCAAATAAAATATGTTATTATCTGAACATAATGACAAGAAAGTCTACGTTGTCTGGGAGGATAATTGTCTGTTTTGTTTTGCTACGGGGGGAAAAAACACCTTTGATTGTAATCACAAGCATCCTTCTTTTTGTCAGAAAACACCTTGACTCACTTTGTGCTACACAAATTTTCCCCCCGGAGTCAGGACACACACATCAGCATGCACACAGCAACATCCCTCATTCTTATTCATCTGCTTACTTCACAATCACTCACTGTACGCTCCGCTGCACAATTATAATCACCTAAAAATTATTTCATGACATGCTCATAAAGCCAAACAAAACTCCTGAGTGCAAGCGCACACACACACATAGTAAGGATTTACACTTTAATACCTTAAACCTAAACAACAAAGCTAGGCTCAGTTATACACAACATTTACGAACGTTCAACTAATTCTTTACAAACATCAATTCAGCGTTCGTTTTGTGAACCCGGTTTCAGTAAGCTAGAGTATTTATCATCATATTTAAGCAACGTTTCCTCATCTGAGATAATTCCGCAGACACAAACTGCACGTTTGCCACAGAAAGGCATGGTTTACTGCTACAAGTGTTTCCTCGTGGCACCGAGAAAGACAAATGGACAGGATTATTGACTGGATTGAGAAAACCGAGTCAGCAGACCATGAGAAAAATCCATAAAATACATGGATCAAGATACAGGAGCAGCGAGCAGGTGGAAAGGGGTCAGAAGGACAGGAGTCAGAGAGGGGAAGGAAGCTTCACGAAGACGTGGGGCTGCTCAATTATGGGAAAAATAATTATATCAACAAGAGCCACATGATCCCATCTCTATAAGCTACAGCTGCATAATTATTTATTTCAAACATAAACTTTTCAGCTCTTCCGCCCTACTGGTTGAAAGTGGAATTACAACTACAGTAAATTACCCTGCAGCAGCCTGCTGTAGCTAGCGCTAACAACGAGCTAACACTAACATGAATAAATAAGCCACAAATCAAAAAGATCCACACTTTTGGACAAACAATATTATTACTTACAAGTCCAGTAGCAACAAAGCTAGGTCACATCAATCTGTGAAGTCATAGCCTTTTTAAGCTTCCTCAAACTAGCAAAGGCCACGCTGATGTTCAATCCAGTTTTAGCTCTTTGATTGTCTCCTTTACTTCCAGGCTTCGCCATGATGCCAACAGAAAAGCAAACTTCTTTTTTCTGAAAAAGCTAACTGCACAGAAAATAGCCATAATGCAGGAATAAGAGCGCCCCCTAGAACACCTACCCGCTCCCCAAAACTGTTAAGTGCAGTATCTGGCCAGCAGAGGGCAGCAGAGTGGTGTCAGATATGAAACTGGTCAAGTTTCTAACCCAACAATCACTGAGATCAATGTCAAAGCACTAGCTTAAACTTTAAAAAACTATTTAGTGTTACTTTAAATAAACTACAGGTACAATAACAAACATTTTATACTGTTATACGCTACAATACTACAAACCCAAAATACAGAAAAATGTGTACGTATATTTAGGCTGAATAAAATGAATCAAATCATTTTTTTTGTCACATGTAAACAATTAAATAAATCTAAATTATCTACTTGATCACTGGTGAGGGGAACACGGACAGACGTCGCTGCTGTAGGAGCAGACGAGCTGTGACTGGATGTCCCAACATGTCGTATAAAAATGTCGCAGCACGTCTTAAATAGAACAGCGTTGATCGCTGTGCCACAGCGTCAGTGTGAGGGTCATAACTGAAAAGAATACAGACATATTTTCTGACGAGTGCCGTATGCCATGAACAAGTGTTAAAGGCTTCTGGGAACTGGAGAGGGGAGAAGGTATGAAGATAACTGCTAACGAGGCAGCAACTTTTCCAAATCCTGCAAAATAAAAAGCCCATGAAGAGACGGAGACGCTCGCTGCTGTATTACATATTCTACTCGCACTAAAAGGGACAGGATTTAAAAAAATAAAAGCTGCGTCAATGAATTATTAGATCATTTCAAAGACAAATGGTTTAAATAAAGGAATCAATGACGGGGAAGCGTTGCTATGCATGCAGACCAGTGGTTTATGGTAATGTGATTTAAAGCAGGAACTTGACAGATCTGTATAAATCTGATCAAAGGAGACATCACATTTTGCTCTGATGATTTACTTTCCCAGCTGCTCACATTTTTGATTCGCCTCGTTTTTTCTCCTCTTCCAGTTTTGTTTGTCAGACCCTCTGTCAATTAACCTGCAGCATTGTTTCTGTCTTCCTCAATCTCACTCACTCTGTCACTTCTTTCAGACTGATGAAGATGGAGAACGGTCATTTAAGACCAATTAGCAGCTCTAACCAGTCCAACAACCAGGTGCAGCACTTCTCTCCGACCGTGATGTATTAATGCACACAGACACACTCCGACACACTAAAAATAAGACAGAACGGGGCATATTTATCTCTCAAGCACACATAACCAGGAGCAATAAAAGCTGAATTAATGGTAACTCAGTTCTGAACGATACATATGCAGGATTTTTGAAAACAGCGGCAATAAAAGCTGATAAACGGTCCTATTTTCTATTTTTAAGACGGTCTCCATCTTGTTGCAGTGCTAGTAATATACACTTTGTGGCTGCTCATCTTGAGGCTGTTGTTTCATATAAATCTAATGATGGCATCTCTCTAAAGCACTTACCCCCCCAACACTTTGGAGCAGGAGCACTCAGCATGTCATCTATGCATTCATAAGAGGTTGTTTTAATTCCTACAGCAACCAGCTGCAGGAATAAACCCTAAATTCCTCACGTGTCCCTCTATCAAGTCTTCTGTTTGACGTCACGGTGAGAAAACCTACAGAACTAATCCAGCTATAGTATTAGTATTAGTATCCTCTCTATAGTGCACAGCTTATTGACTAAGATCACCACTTATGTGGTCAATATTCCCATCAAAGAGATCAATAATAGTTTCCTGTGGAGGAACTAACCCTGGAATGATTGAAACCTGAAACTTAAGGCTATTGAACACCAGCACAAATAAACTCATTAATAACGTGAGCCGTGGTGTTAATGTAGCAGAGTGTTTATGTGGAGCAGGTTTTAATTAAAAAACAAGCACTGACCAGTCAGAGTCACCCCGTCGTTACTGGGATGGATTCAGTGTTTATGACCTTAGAGACTCGCTTTTAATAAAACAGACTGGGAGAAGTGCTTAAACACGTTTTCTAGTGGAAGGAATTGGTGTTCTTGGAATATGAACATTTAGTTTTGTATGATTTTAGCTCAACATTTTACCATTTGATATCACACCTGGTATTTGTTAGGGATGCATCGATGCCAATCCAAACCATAACGAGCTCTGGGAATCAAATGGTTGGTTTGAGGATTACACCCATTAAAATTTTACCTCAAGTTACAAAGAAATGATCATTTTAGATGAACTATCCAGGTGGTTTTGCAAGGATGCTCATTTATTACTTTTGCATTTCTGCAAAAACAATAATGACGGCTGGTAAAGGGGAGGGATGATCAACAGCCCCACGGTCTGAACTATCCCTTTAACGTGAAAGCGCTTCATCTGTCCTCAAAGCAGACTCGGACAGGCCCAGATTAAAAAGACAGCACTGTTTCTCTACACGTCTCTTCATCCCAACAGAAACACGACCACTCGTCTTCAACCAACACGGATTCCAACAAGCCAGCATGAGCCAGGGGGAATAATCACATCACTTTAGGGTTTAAAGGACTCCTGACCACCAATCTAACAAATGTTCAATGCCCCATGACAGAATTGTGCATCCACACACACACACATAAATTGGCTTTGAGCATAATGAAACCAAGAAAGACATACAACACACTGAAGGAAAGATCATTTACAGCTAGATTACAGACAAATGGAACCTTGGGAGAGGAGCGGTTCAAAGGCAGAGCTGGAGCAGAATGCAGAGGCAATCTCATCGTTTCAAAAACACTTCAGAACACAAGCATCACACACACACACACACGTAGAGTGTTTCCCAGACAAAATATATCCTGCCTTAGACTATGTCTACGGCATACACAGTTAGAATCAGTTTGATCGGCAGTACAGGAATTCTAGCCTGGTAAGTCATCCTATAGACAGCTCAGTGGTGTGGTGGAATCTACAGTGGTTTTTCAAACGTCTCTGCATGCAGTTGGACAGCGCTAGGATAGGGCTGGGCAATGAATCGAAAATTTATCGTTGTCGAAATTTCTGACAGTAATCGATATAATTTTTCCCATGTCAACAAATTCGGTAATGAAAAGATGTGTGTAGGTTGGCGGCGGTCATGTCCCTTTAAGAAGTTGTACCACCTCGAGTCACATGACACGTGACTCACTGTAATACACGTGACAGCTCCATCTAGTGGACAACTTTTGTTTTTTCATACATGTAGGTCCAGTTATCGTTATCGAGGTGAACTCCTCAATATGCCGTGATATTGATTTTAGGCCATATCGACCAGCTCTATGCTAGGACCAATAAAAACAACAAACAACGTAACGTATTCATCGCTACGGAAAATCAGTCAATGGGGCAGTCCACCATAGATATCATATATATTGCCAGATGCTTTAACTGGGAGTCGACAGCGTCCCTACACAGTTTGTCTAGATGTCTAGGCTACAGGAATTCAGCACTGAAAGAAGAAATTGTCTACGTGAGGTTTTTAATGTGTTGATATCACCGCTGATTCATTTGGACATGAAGATTTCAGGAGAATATTGCTTATTTTTGCATGCATCTAGATGCACATAGGAAGTGTGTCTAATGGTATTCTGCCTCTTTACTGACACCTTTGCAGGCTCACATTATTACCATGGAGAGGCACAGGAAGCAGTGACAAGTCTCAAGCTGGCTTCTCAGTCAAAAAGAAGAAAAAGAATCCCCCCTTGTCAAGCTTTCACCCCCTTACAAAGGCCAGGGATGTGACAAGTTTGAAAGCAATATGAAGGGAGGCAGCCACTAAGACAGGGACTGTAACTGGATGGGGGAGAGGGAGCTAGATGGAGAGATGCAAATATCTTCCCTCTTCACGTACAGAGAATGTGTGGAATCTCAGTCCAGATTATCAAAGATTGATCTGAAATCCAAGAGCACAAAAAGGATAAAGTCAGATATAAACTGCAGGTCTTTATGGGTGTTTCATTTCTGTGAAACAGAACTCAGGCTTGTCTGATTGGATTGGTTAGGGCTCTGCTCTGTTTTTCCTCTGTGCCTCGAATCCCCGTACAGCCAAACAGACTTTATCACCTCTAATCACCAAGTCATACCAAAACGGAAATGTGTCTTGGTTCATCCCAACTGCATTACGACAGACTTCGACCATTTGGAGGTGTTAATTAAAATGCTAAATTTTCTGATTTATAATTTAAAATCCTGTTGAACGGACTGAAAACTCCATTATTTAAGTCATCAGCACGGTTATTGAGAGGCCCTTTATTGAACCACACATGTTAAAGCAGTTTTAACTGGTTTTAGACCACTGTAGGATTAGCTATGTCCAAAACGACTGGGTGGCAACACGGTTATAAGGTTTACCTGAGAATCTAGAAATAATAACGGTATTTACTCTGTAGCGACACCTCCTGTTTAGGAGAAGAACTGCAGGAAGTGGATTCCAGCTCAATAAAGAAACTGGCTGTTCGGCTCATTTAATTCATTACTAATGAACGTTTTATGACCCGTTAAATGATTGTTTGATGACAACTCATTTAAATTAGGTCAGTCAAATCATTCAACAGATATCTAATTTTATTATCCTCATAACCAACAGCCAGGGAAGCCAGGGAGACCTACAATTATTAATTGGGCAGTCTGTTACTGTTGAGGTGGATATAATGGGACGAACAGTGAGATTAATGGCAGAACCAGTCCCGGTTGGACTATGTAGAGTGTTTTTCTACAAAGGTTGATCACTACGGAGATTATAATATTGTTTAAACCTTTAGTTTGAGCAGCCATTTAATTTTTTTTTTTGCTGTTTTAGTCATTTTGTTCCATCATAGTAGGCCGTGAGAAACACATGTATATGTAGCATCTTTAACTAAAATATAGCAGAAACTAGGGCTGGGCAATAAACCGAAAAGTTATCGTTATAGAAATCTCTGACTCCTATCGATATTTTTTTCATGTCAATAAATTTGGTAATAAAAAAAATAAAGAGATGTGTGCAGGTTGGTGACGGTCATGTCCCTTTAAGAAGCGGTACCACCTCGAGTCACATGACAACATGACTCAACGTAATACACGTTACAGCCCCATCTAGTGGACAACTTTTGTTATTGCGCATACATGTAGTTATCGTCCAGTTATCGTTATCGAGGTGAACTCCTCAATATACCGTGATATTGACTTTGAACCATATCGCCCAGCCCTAGCAGAAACCCTAAAAATGTCCTACCTTACTTACCGTACGAAGAAATCACACGACCTTCTGAAGAGACTGTAAAACCCTAGACCATGGAAAACGTTAAGGCTTCAACGGCCGTAAAAAATGAATTCCCATAACCTCCATCCATGCTGGCAAGAACCAAGGTTTATAAATTCTTGTAATGATCCAAAGCTCTGATCTATTTTTAGAGAAGGTTCGTTAGGACTTACACCCACAACACTTTGTTTTAAGGATAACGAAAGTTATCCATTGTGATGGTGGTGATCCCATCATCTCTAAATGTTTTAAAGTCATTCTTAATTTTCATTCTTTCTACCACTCTTACAATTCTAGCTATAAATGAGGCCAGATGGAGGAAGTGACCAAGCAGCAAGACAAGTGGGCAGAAGGTCAGAAAAGGACGAGTTCACGAAGGGACAAAGGGTAAGACGCGCCAAGAGTCAGAGTTGATGAGGCAAAGGTGAGGTGGGGGATGGGTACGCGGATGTTAGGGGGTGAATGCAAATGAGGGGATGACAAAGGTGAGGTGGAATGGGGGGGTGATGGGAATGACAGGAAGGAGTGGACACAGAAGGAGAACCTGACAGGGTTGAAAGGATGCTGAAGGAAAAGGGGAGGACAGGAGGCAGCAGCGTGGAAAGATAAGGGAAGGAATGGAGAAATGAATGCATGATTTTGACTGTGGATGAATGACGTCAAGTGCTTGAAGGAAAGGTGGCAGGTGGCAAGAAGAAAAAAGCACAGGTGAAGGACAGAGAGGAAAGCAGGAAACTATCACCTGGATGTGCATTCCACTGACCAGATTAAACTCTATCAGTGCCAGTTTATGGTTGCTATTAACCCCATGTGCTCTGTTTATTCTGTCTGGATCAGCTTGTTTCATGTCTCTCAGGTCTCCTTATGTAAAAGTTATTCTGATAAATCAGCAGCAACTAGAGGATATTGAGCAATGCTGGTAACATGGATCAAATGGTAAATGGCCTTCTTAGGGTTCTACAACCCCCCAAGGCGCTTCACAACACAATCAGTCATCCACCCATTCATACACACTCACAAATAATTCATTTGAGAAAATCTTGCCTAGTTTAGGAATTTAGCAGCCCAGCTGGGTGGAGTTCCAGAGAACGGGAGTGTGTAGGGACTTGTTTTTGTGCTGAGGGGTTATGGTGCAGCATCCATGAGGTTAGATAAAGAACACAGTACAGGTTACAAGTAGAGGGTGCATAGGACTTTTTAACGGTTTTAAAAAAGGAATCGAAGAATCAAACCTAATCAGCAACACAGCAGAGCAAGAATGGCTAGTTCAGACAGCAGATGGTCTAAAGCAGGGATTCCCAAAGTGTGGTGCGCGAGGTAAAAAGCGTAATGGCGGTGAACGGTGATTACACAAAAAATAAAAAATAAAAAAATATATTTACACATAAAACAATGCCGCCAATTTGCCGCAAAGCCGATGCGGCATCTGGGAGCCTAGGTCGTTAAGAGCTCAGACCGTGGCGGTAATGTTGCGCAATCATGTCCGTTTTATAAAAGATTGTGCGATGGCGGCATAAAGGAGGTGTGGGGGCGGCCTCTGCGCTTCCGTGTATCTTGGACATAACTTGCTTCTTATTGCGATCAAAACAGCGCTCGTTAAGTTTTTATTTTCACAAGCAGGTGTGTGTCCTCATGTGAGCTGTCAGATGATCTGAGCTGCAGATCTAACGGAGAAGCTCCTGGAGCTCTGCATCTCTCCAGTTTATCATTTCAAACGTATGTGTTCTAAAGTATGACTTTACCGGCGTTATACCTGCTTCACTTCCACCCACTAGGAGCCGATGCGGCTAATAAATAATAATAATAATAATAATAATAATAATAATAATAATAATAAATCTCAACACGCAAAGTTGTGAGATTATTTATTTCTTTTCTGCACTATTTAGTCTATTGAGAGTTTTAATTATTAAAATCTGTTATATGGTCACTGACAGCAGCTACATTTAAGTTTCACTCATAATCAGTCATCCTGGACACGATCATCCTGAGAGTTTTAGCTGAAAACAGCTGCTGGACTTTTCTGGTTATCTTGAAGACATTTAGCCTCTCATCCTAGAGGCTCCTTCAGCTCCTAGACTTTGTAGGAGGCTGTGAGTCGTGGTCAGAAACAAACACACTGATTGTGCTGCAAGTCTCTTTTTTTCTTTCTTTCTTGAAAACATGTTTTGGGGGATGGGGGTGTGTAATAAAAAAGCTGTATAATAAAAACATGTTAGCACTGAGCTAGCTGAGCATATAGCTGTACAGGTTTAGCACTCAGAATTATTAAAGTGTGTAAAGGAGCTGCGTTTGTAGAAAACATGGAAAAATGTAAGCTTTTGGGGTTTGTTTGCAAAATCATCTAAATTTAAACAGCAAAAACATCCTGAAAATAAGAGAAGCTACTTTAATAAAAGTTATTGTTGGGTTTCCTAGCATGGTAGCGACATAAAACAAACAGTTCTTGTGTGAGTTCCACATGCAGCAAGGGAATTAAGGTGAGATATAAACCCAAACGCTAAGGCTGGTAGATCAAAAACAATAAAGGGAAAGAATGATGAAAAAAGAAATCAAGCAGGATGAATGAAAAATGATGAAAGACGGCTTAGAGAGAAGCGAACCGGAGAATAGAGAAGAGTTTTCCCACCTCGATATAAAAATAAGAGTCTGACAAGTCTATTAGTAACCGTCTGTTTCTGAGGCACAAAGGCAGGAACGAAAGAGCTCACGCTCTTCAGACCTGGAGCTCAGCTGACTGGAAGCAAAGAATACCGGACAAAATGTTGAAACATTTAGTTTTGGTCGTCTGCTCTGAATTCCTGACACGTGTCTCTCTTCTTTAGTGAGGAGTTCATTTCACCCACTCATCTGTTGGTTTATTTTGTTGGATTTTCCATCTGTCAGCTGCTTATTCTCACAACTAAACCTGCTAACGAGTCACTTCGTGCAGCTGCACCAAACTAAGTCAATCAAGTCACAATCACAACACTTGTGAAAATGTGACATTTTAATGTTCCAAAGCAAAATCACATCCAGTAGGGCTGCCAATCAAACATAGACCGTTAGTATTGATCAAAACGTGAGATTTGTTCCAGATGTGAGCATTTAGCTCCTGCGGGCTGTTTGTGCTTTTGTTTCTTCATCTACAAGGTTGTCTGTCATCTACTGGAAAATGTGTTTATTTTTCAGATCGCTGCCAAGTGCAAAAGGTTCTCATGCACTGAGATGGATGCTGAGCTCTGCCCATCCTTACCATACTGATGAATTATTCAGCCTTTACAGCTTAAATATTTAAAAGTGTTGTTCTTTTTGAGTCCCGTCTTTCATAAAGGGTATGCACCAGAGGAACACAGCCTCCAGGACTGGAACGCCTTTTGTGTCATCTGTTGTTTTGGGAATTCGATTTTAATCAGGAGCAGCAAACAGACGAGAAAGAATGATTTCAAAACTAAAAAATTATTTTTCCTACACATTTACTGGCCTTCTAGAAAAGCTATTTTCATGAGACAGAGCTATTAAATCTTTTGGTTACTGGGTATCTCGGGGTCTTGTTCACAAGTGAGGGAAAGATGGATCGGGAGATTGATTGGTGCTGCGTCTGCAGTGATGCAGGCGTTGTACAGGTCTGTCGTGGTGAAGAGAGAGCTGAGCCGAAGTTCTCAGTTTACCGGTCCATCTACGTTCCTACCCTCATATGGTCAAGAGCTTTGGGTAGTGACCGAAAGAACAAGATCACGGATACAAGCAGCTGAAATGAGTTTTCTCTGCAGGGAGTCTGGGCTCTCCCTTAGAGATAGGGTGAGAAGCTTGGTCATCCAGGAGGGGCTCAGAGTAGATCTGCTGCTCCTCCACATCGAGAGGAGCCAGTTGAGGTGGATCGGGCATCTAGTTAGGATGCCTCCCTGGTGAGGTTTTCCAGGCACGTCCAACTGGGAGGAGACCTGAAAGAAGACCCAGGACACGCTGGAGGGACTATGTCTCTCATCTGGCCAGGGAACACCTTAGGTTTCCCCCGGAGGAGCTAGCCCAAGTGGGAAGAGGGAAGTCTGGGCCTCCCTCTTTAGGCTGGTGTCCCCGCGGCCCGACTCCAGATAAGCGGAAGAGGATGTATGGATGGATGGTTACTGGGTATTCTACTGAAAACATAATCTATTAACAGAGTAAATACGTACCACTTGACCAACTGTTTCCAACATTCAATTGTGAAAGCCTCCAAACTGTACTTAACCTTCATATAACCATTTCATTTTCTAACGTTATTGCTCCTTGTGCACAAAAAAATGCACTGGGAGTGTATAAGGGTTAAAGTAAGAGCTGCACCCTCTCCTCAGCAGCATCAGAACAGAACACTCATGTGCATTTGTTGAGGTTCAGTTTGAGCGATAGGATCAAGAATGAGAACATCAGAGGAGCAGAGGGAGGACCAAAAGGGAGATTTATGGATGTGGTGAAAGAGGACATGAAGGTGTGAGGGTAGAGGACACAGAAGATAGGACTAAAGGCTAAAGGCGGACGAGTCGCTGTGGAGACGTCTGATGGGAAAAGCCCAAAGAGGAGAAGAATTCAAGCCACTCAAATCATTTAACCCGTAATGTCCACTTTATAGGGACAGTCCATCAACACAGTCCATTCACTTCTTTCACATTTTAGACTCAAACCAAAACATGAATTATCCTAAAAACCAACCAGACCACATGAGTTCGTGATAAACGTTAACCCCTTTGTTAGAAATGATTCCACGAAGGGCGTTTAAGATCCAGACAAGGGATTAACTTTAAGGTAGACTCACTACAGAGATAATTGATTCTTTCTGAGGAAGGTGACTGATATGAGAAGGAAAGTCTTCCTAATTCGATTTTCTTCTCTGCGGTCTGATGCAAGTCCATCAAAGAGCTTCTGTCAGTAAAAGGACCCAAAATAGAAAGCTGGGACAGATGAAAGAAACCAAACAAAAGTGAGGAGAATGATCAAGATAACGACTGAATACAAATGAAGCTGTCAGTCACCGGGTAGCCGTAGCAACGGCTGACTTGGTTTCCATCGCAGCCGCTCGCTGAACCCATCACGCTCCGTAATCAGTTGTCTTCCAGCTTGGAAGATGAATTAGGCAGAGAATCTAAATGTGTGCACACATCCCAGATCTGAGGGTTTGTGTTTGTCTTCTGCACCAGTCTGAGACCCATCTGTGTTGTTTCAGCACACCAAATCACGCCGTGCAGCACAAAGCTATTTATAACTTTCATTATCCTCTCTCTTTTTCCTGTCGTCTCACCTCCTCTGACCTCATCTTTCTGCTCCTCTCCTCACCCAATCCTCCTTCTCCGGCTGTGATTTCTTCCCTCCTCAGCTCTCCATCAATCTTTTCTTCCTTTATTCTCACCCTGTTCATCTCTTCGTCTTTTTCCCCGTTTCTGTTGGCCCTACACGCATCCCCCCAAATCTTCTCCCCGTCTCCACAGCTGCTCCACGGCTCCAAATTTTAATCACAAATTCAGCAAATTTTCCGAGTGGAAGCCTCCCAACCTTGAAGCTCCACACCTGTCTGAAGACAGATGACGCCAAACCAAACATGCATGCAAGATGCCAACCAGCACAGTTGTGCGGCTGCCCGGCAGCCTGAAACTACCCAGACAGGTAAACATCTGCCACTTACTCTGTGATTTCTTCAGTGACCGTGTGCTCCACTTGGAGGCGGGAGTTGACTTCGATGAAGTAGTGCTTCCCGTGTTTGTCCACCAGGAACTCCACGGTCCCGGCGTTCTCGTATCCCACCTGCAGACGGACACGAGCAGAGCAGTTTTACAGCGTTGATTTATGCACGTAACACTGTTAGTATTAGCTAAATAAACAACTAAACAAGAGAGTTCACTCAACTTAATGAGCCATGAAACAAAAAAACAACAAAAACGCCCGTCCTCCCTCTCCAAACAAACACCACGTCAGAAAATGAGTAACGCTCAGGCCCTGTGTTTTATTTGTACACAGAGAAAAGAGTAATTTTCATCATCTCCATGTAATGAAAAATGAGCTCATTAATCATGCGGGAGTTGCTGGAATCTCACCACCATAAGACAATTCTCCCCCACCTCCTCTCAGCTCAATAAACCCAATTAGAATCCCAATCAAAGTCAGGTTCAATCCATTTACAGCGATTTGTCCCGGTGCTGCCGGTGTGAGAATGTCACTTTCACTGATGCAACACAAAACCGATGGTGCTCAATTAAAACCGCTGTAATAAATTACAAACAGATAAACTCGGTTTCTCTGCACATATCTATTTTTAATGAGGCTGTTTAACATTCAGATTCATCGATTTTACCCAACCTGTTGATTTTGAAGTAGAATTCCTAATCTGCGGAATCACGGAAAACTTATTTTATAATATAGATCAAGAAGACATTTTCAAGAGCTTTAGATATTTTTTTTTTTAACTCAGGTTAGAAAATAAAAAATACTTCTCGTCCTCATGAGTGAAACACAGCTTAAAGGCCAGAACAAGAACTTCAACAATCTACATCATCAGCGCTTCCATACAACTTAAAGGGATATTCCATCCCTAAGTGACATTCAGTCTGTTGCCGTATTCCCCACAGATTCTCCTTATCTGGCAGCATTCCATTAGCTTTAGCTTAGCATAAACAATGTAAGTGAATGGTAACAGTTAGCATTTTGGGTGAAAAAAGTTATGAATATTACTTAACAATGATCCTAATTTTTAATAATCATATCGACTGCAAATGAAAATAACACAAATAAACTACAGGAGCCAATTTAAACTTGGGACTACGTTACGACAAAGTACCGCTGAAAGCTGCCGCTGCTACAACGCACAAGGACACGACGCAGCAGCACCAAAAGACTCCTACTTCTGTAAACGCTAATGCATGAGCTGCACTGAGTTTTCACTGCCATTGTTTGGATACGTTACATTTATAATGCAAGAAAATGGTTCTTGCTTGTGTAGCAAAGGGTTGAGAAAACATACAGCAACACGATGTTTCACAGAATTCCATCCAATGTGAAACAAGGACGACAATGGCTTGCTGCCCTGGGAGTTCCTCCAACACTTCCCGTGGAGAAAATAAAATAAATCAATATCTGGTTTGTGAGGAGCATGTCACACCAGAGTACTACAAGGAAAATATTAGGATCATTGAGTCATTTTCATGACTTTTTCATAAAATGCTAACAGTTACTATTCACTTACATTGTTTATGCTAAGCTAACGCTAACGAAATGCTGCAAGATAAGGAGAAAAATTGGGCTGGTTACAAAATGCTTTTTCCTACTTAATAAACTATGGGTAACATGGCAACAGACTAAATTTCACTTAGGGGTGGAATATCCCTTTAACAAATGAAAGAGAAACAAAATTTATTAACATTAAGGCAACTTAAAATTATCTAAACTAGCTAAATTGTATTTCTTGCGGAAATTCTGTTCAATTCAACAATAATTACTGAAAATGACAGCTTAAGCTGCTTAAATGGAGTGAAGCTGAAACTGAGCTACAATGTCTTTAAAGTTAGGCCCCGCCCAGTTGTTTACATCTACTAGTGTGCTATCCCTTTTGTTTACATCTACATGTACTCCATTAGTGCCCACCTGATTACTATGACAACAGTGCCTTTGAAGTTAGGCTCCGCCCACGTTACATCTACATGTACTCCATTAGTTCCCACCTGACTACTATGACTACAGTGCCTTTGATGTTAGGTTCCGCCCACTTTGACATCATCATAACCACTCACAGTTCCCTCTCACTTCATTAGTGACCGGCCACTGGTGAGATACACATCGCACTCTCTGAGAGACGAGAATCTTTTGCCGCAACGCAAACATTCATTTTCAGTTTGATAAACGACCGAAAAACTCTGAAAATATGTCAACTCAACAAGGAAACCATTCAACTGAGACATACCAGCAGGAATCATCTGGATTTAATCAAAGAAATTATTATTTCATCACGAAAAAGTTGAAAGATGTCCAGCAACAGCTGAATATTGTAAATGGATGGTACCGCGACGAGATGGAGTATCGCATTCGAGCTGAGACCTACAGTAAGAAGCAAAAAACCTTTATTGACGAATTGGAACAGGGATTGGATTTTTATCAAAATAGTTTAGAAACCTGTCAGAAAAACATGGAATCTCTGAAAGTCCAGCTGCAGGAAAAGGAGCGATTATGTGAGGATCTCCAACAGCGTTTGGCGAAGGAATCACAGCCGAGAACGCAGCTGGAGAAGAAGGGAAGCCACAAAAAAGGCAAATTAAGAGCAGAAGTTAGTGAGTTAGAACAGGGATTAGATTTCTACCAAAACAAGGTAGAAACCTGCTCTAAACGGATTCTGGATTTAGAAACACAGCTTCAAGAGAAGGAAGCTTTGTGTGAAGAGTTACAGAGCAGTTTAAAACAAGGGCCTCAGCTAGGAGTCCAGCCAGAGGAGGAACGGAGAAGCTGTCAGAAGAAAAATTTAATTCACGACGGCTTAAAGAAGCGAAATGGAGAACTCCTGAAAATGAACAGGGATCTCCTGGACAAGCTGGAGGCGTTTAACTCCAGAAAATCAGAGGCACAGGAGAAACTTTGTGAGCAGCTGGAGGTTTTAAAACTCCAGCTGGAAGACAAAAGTTCTCTCTGTGAGAAACTAGAAAATAGTTTTAAAGAGGAACGTCAGCTGAGAGTCAATCAGGAGGCAGAAATGGACAAATACAGAGTTCTCATCTGTCATAGTTCTGGTCTCCATCAGGAGATCCAGGATTTAAAACAGGAGAACGCTGTTCTCAGAGCGGAGATGGAGAAACGCAACTCTGAGAAGGTTGCGTCCGAACAGGCGTTTGCCCAGGAGCTGCAGAAAGTTGAGAAGCAGTTTAAAGAGCAAAAGACGGCGAGTCTCAGTTTAGACTCTGAGCTGGCCCGCAGCAGAGAGACAGCCAGGCTTAATGCAGAGCTGATGGCTAGGCTGACAGCTCTGGAGGAAACACAGACAGACCTCCAATCTGTAATAGTCGACCTGCAGCTGGAGAAGATGACAATAAACGAGCAGCATGAGGAAGAATTAGAGACCCTCAAACAGCTGCTTGAAGAGAAAAACAGTTTAGAGGTCCAGCCTGGTTCTGAGGTTACATTCCAGGAACCAGAAACGTCTGTGGAGAGTCTGGAGACGAATCCTGACGAGGATCGTCAGTTGGGAACAGACGTTTGCTCCCAGACTGAAATGTGTGAGGAAACGTCTGAATCAGGAGAAACAAACAAAGGTTTCCCTGAAAACGACTCTGAACTCGAAGAAGTTAGCTTAGAAGACGAGACAGAGGCAGACGAGACAGTCGGAGGACAAAACCGGGAAAAAATCTCTATGTGGAGGCGATTTAAAAAGTGCATTACTCCGGCGTGCCTAAGGAAAAACAAAGTTAGGTCATAAATAATCCCTCTACACACTGGGAATATTTTATATCTAGGAACATTTCCTAGCTCCAGTTCCACACACACGCGTGTTTAGGGTTAATTAGTGACCCTAAAGCGTCTCTGGGTGTGAGTGAGTGAATATCTAATGAAACCATGGGATTTACATTGAGAACAGGCTGGATTATTGAAAAATGGGAATATTTTATGTCTAGGAACATTTCCTAGCTCCGGTGCCCCACTAACACACGTGTTTAGGGTTAATTAGTGACCCTAAAGCGTCGCTGGGTGTGAGTGAGTGAATATTTATGAAACCAGAAGAAACTGATGTGGGACACTCGCAGCATCATCTCACAGAAAAAATTTCAGCATAAATTTGGAAACAGTCTTATCCAATCAGAAAGCTGCTCAGACCGAGCCGGGGTCTGCTAGAGGTTTCTTCCTGTTAAAAGGGAGTTTTCCTCTCCCATGTCGCTACAAGCTTGCTTAGTAAGAGGATTGCTGTAAAGTCTCTGGCACAACAAGTCAGTGACTCGATGCAACCTGCTGGCCTTTCTCACACTGGAAACTATTAACTAATTAGAATGAATTCAACTCAACGCACTGTTTAATAAGTAGATTCAATAGGAATGTTAGATGACTTGTGTTGTGAATTGGCGTCATAGACATAAACTGAACAGAAAACAAATTGAATCTAATTTAGTTAAACTGAATTGAAATTTTTAATAACTGAATTGAACTGTGGGAAGCAGAAGCGTTGAGAGGTCGGCTTTAATGGCCGAACATGTGAAACACAAATGTTGGAACAATACACTAAAAACTACACACTCAGGCAGAATTTTCAGAATTAATCATGTCATAGAGACAGGGGGAGGAGCCAAAGTTAAAGGAATTTAATGAAGAAACAAGCTAAATAACTATACCAAACCACATAAATGAAAATAATTACACAAATAATGATTAAATAACTATAAATAATAATTGACTGTAAATAAATAAATTACATTTCTTGCAGAAATGCTGTTTGAAAGGTAATTGCTGAAACTGGGCTAAAAAGCCTTTGAAGTTAGGCTCCGCCCACTTGCTTACTCTAAAGAAAAAGAAATTGTTTAAAAATAGTTACCAAACCCCTCCTTATGCTGGTGAAGGTCATGGTAGTAATCCAAAAGGGTTTAACTACTTTGATTTCTTGAAGACGATTCGCTTCTCATCCGAGGAGCTTTGCTAATTCTGACTGGAATATGGGAGGGTCAAGCTTATAAACTGTAGCTGTCTATTGTAGCTCAATAGGCAGTTTCTGCTCAGATACAAAGTCAATCCAAAAGTGTGATACATGCAACAAGTTCACATTTGATGTTTTTCAGGTTATTTTATAAAAGAAACTTATGTTGCAAAACAGGAATTGCTCAACACAAAAGGAATACAGTAAACGGAAGCTTATAAATTCTCAATTAAAAAATGTATATGCCACTTTGGTAACACTTTAGTTTAGGGAACACAAATTAACCATTAATTAGCCGCCAATTAATATACATATTAGTGAAATACTAGTCTTAATATGTCATTATTTAGTACTTATAAACTGCTTATTACTAATGCCCTTATTCTAATCTATTAACAGGCCATAAATTAGGAGTTTTATCATAATAAGCCATTATTAATGGTTTGTTATTTGAAAGTAAATGATTTGTTGCTGATTAATGCAGATACTAATTAGCTCTAATCAATAAAGAAGTAATTCAAGGGAAATAGTTATTCTGCATTAATAACCAGAAAAATTATGTTCTGGTATTATGTAAATAAAGACCAAAGTGTTAATAGAGCCAAAACAACAATTTGTTAACCACTTATAAGCAAGAACATATATTCCCCATTCTAAAGTGAGCTTTTGTTCATACCTAATGAGTTTCTGCGTTAATCAGTAACAAACCAATATTAATGGCTTATTATGATAAAACTCTTAATTTATGGCCTGTTAATATTAGAATTAGGGCATTTGTAATATGCAGTGAATAAGTACTTAATGACAAATTAATACTATTTCGCTAATATGTATATTAATTGGCAGCTAATAATGGTTAATTTGTGTTCCCTAAACTAAAGGGTTACCGCCACTTTTAAATATTGATTCAGTATCATAACAGGAAATATTCCTATATTTTAGTGTATGGATATTTCCCTACATCTCTAACCTAGATGTAACACAGTCTGTCTCTGGGACACTCGTAACACAGTGCTAACAGATTGTGTAAGATCTTGGGTTATCTTGTGAGACTGTGAATGTCATTATTTAAAAGACGGAAATCTGCCACTCTATCAGGTGATCATCTTAGCTTGAAAACTGAAAGTAAGCCGTCGACATGCATTCCTTCATGGACCACGTTATCTTTTTAGCTATAGTTCTGTTGGTCAAAATCCATTCAGCTGTTTCCATTTAATGCATTTTCCCTAGCCGACATTCCTAATGCAGTGGTTCCCAACATGGGGTCCCCACAAGATTGTAGGGGTCCCCATAATTTTGTCTGTGCTGATGTAAATTGTATTTGTAAAAATTACATTTATAAAATCCCAACAACACACCCAATAGTAAAATCAAACCTCTGTAAGAGCCATAAATCTGTATGACTATATAAAGTTTGTAATTATCCACTTTAATTGTGCGCATTCGGGTAGGAGTTAGGGCCACTACACAGAAAAGGGGGTCCTCGTAGAAAAAGGTTGGGAACCACTGTCCTAATGTTTGTTTTCCAGTGTCTTTTTATACCTCTATTTACTAGGGGTGTAACAATATCCAAATCTCACGATACGATATTGTCCCGATATGAACCTCACGATACGATATTTATTGCGATATTGTGTGGAGGCTCACGATAATAAGACACAACATAAAATACTTTGACTGGTATCCTCCATGCTGCGTTCACCGCTGTAGCCTCCATACTCCATGTTTACTGTGTGGGCTGCACGCACGCCCATTGGCGAACTGGTCGATGACGCGGAAGCAAAGGATCATGGTCTATGTAGTTTACTTTGCTATGCTCAAAGACGTACTGAACGATATCGTGACAAGAACACGGCGATATTCTGGTCATTTTACTACGACGATATCGCGATATTGCCAATTTTGTTACAGCCCTACTGTTTACATTTGCTGCTGACTGAAACCAATTTTACTGTTTTATTGTTTTTAATTCTCATAGTTGAATCTGCTTTGTTTATTCTATTTCTTCTGCTTCTCTATTTTCTTTTATGTCAAAAGTTAGATAAACTAAGATTGTACTACGTAATATTGTCTCTAGTACACGATAAAAATAAACAGACTTTCTGAAAATGCATCCTTCTCACACCTGCCTTAGATCAACGATCACTTTCCAGAAATAAAAACAATCTGTAAATCAAAAATAAGAATCGGCCTCTTTAAGGGAGAAACAAAACACAAAAGAAAGTGAAGAGTCTTCAAAACAGAAAGACAATGTAAAAAACTTTCTAAAGTACGTTACAAATAAAAAAATAAATGGAGTGGAGGGCTGCGTAGCAGACAGAATGGGAGCAGATGTAATTTACCAAGTGGAGCAGTCTGTCCGGTGGAGCGTGAGAATAAAACGCTGACTGGAATCAGACGATCACAACAGCAAAACAGCGTGTCTGAAATGTCTTTATGCAGCACTTTTTGAGGGACATGGATCATTACAACTCGACAAGTCAGTGGTAACGTTCAGCTCAAAGACCACCGTACACCGTCTTCATTTAGTCGGCGTAAAAAGGTTTCATGTTTCTGGATGAAAAATGTTCCAGTCAGCAGCGTAGTTCAGTCTAACCAGACTCACTTTTATACCACAAGTTATTCATTTACTACACCTTAAAAACCTAAATTAACCCCTTTAGTCATTGTTTAATCATGAAGAAAAAGATATGTTATCTATAATATCTAAATCAAAGCGGGTATGATTTCTATTAAATTAAAAATATATATTTATTAGTCTTAAGGGCAAAAATAAAACTTTCTACCGTTTCCTTTAGATTTCATCCTGCGGGAGTTTTTTATCATGAAAGTTCCACCTTTACCCATCAGCTATAGAAAAGTCTCTCATGTGGATTTTTCATTTCATTGAGTTTTCCCACAATCAAGACATTTGCCAAGTGGGAAAACATGTTAAACATATGTTAAAATATAAGAAACATATCCAATCAATCACCAGAATGAAACAATCAAGCTAACCCTAACACGTCTAACTGTCTCGCAGAGCACAGATGTGGTAAAGAACAACTCTGATGTTTGAGAAAAATCACTGTAAACTTATTTATGCAGCGCTTTTGGCTTTCAGATCTCTCTTTTTGTTTTATGAAGTAGTTCATCAAAGTTGGACTTATGACATTTAAACCTAATTGCATCTCTAACCGTTGGACAAGTCAGCCCATGGAAGCTTGATTTGATTTTCATCTGCTGAGCATAAATGTTTAGATAAATGAGAAGAAAAGACAAAAATGGATTTACAGACAGAAAAAGAGCTTTAGCGAAAACTGCTGCAATTACACTCTGACAAACAAACCAGTCATAAATCAGGTTTTACAGGTGCACAGCTGATAAATCTATAAAGCATACAGCAGATTTATAAAGAAATCATTCAGCTTAGTGAATTATATTCTGCCTCTAGTCAGTTTCATAAAAATAGTAAAATAAGATCGGAAAATCAGACAATTTCAGGGTTTTTTTATTAAAAGTTGATGCGTTTTTCTTTATTTACATTTTTGTAAAGCACTTCTTGTAAATGTGATTTATGACGGCAGCAACACTTTATGTGTATTTGTGTTACTCCTGTTAAAAGCTCCTCTGGATAAAGGCTTTTGCTGCATCTGTCTACACTTAGTGGGTTATTTCAGCCAGTTTAACAGTGTTTCTGCAGAAAAGTTTTAACATTTCATCTTTTCTGTTCCAGAAAGCTTCATGAGCAGGTTATGGAGAAAAGGAGGTGGGTTTTAAGTTCCTTGGGTCTACATCTGTTGACCGTAACCTTGTCCCCAACATCTCTCACCAGGTGTGGAATGTTTAGCAAAGACTCATCAGGACGCTGCATCAGAACCACTGCATGGTTGCATAGTTGCTGTGCAGCAAGAAGGTTTCAGGTTCAAAACCCAGCAAGGGCCTTCCTGTGTGGAGTTTGAAGATTTTTCACATGCATGAGTTTTTTTCCCCCAGGTACTCCGGTTTTCTCCCACTGACCAAAAAGGTGGATGTTAGGTGAAGAATTCTTAGTCACTTGGGCTAAAAGCTTCTCCTAAATCAGGGTTTCTCAACCCTGGTCCTCAGCGCCCCCCTGCCCTGCATGTTGTCCATGTCTCTGCTTCAGCACATGGCTGCAGAAGCCTGTTAATCACTCATTCATTTGTGTCGGGTGTGTGGCAGCAGGGAAACACTGGTGTTTGAAAGGGCAACATGGGAAACATGCAGGGCAGGGGGGCACTGAGGACCAGGGTTGAGAAACCCTGTCCTAAATGAATAAAATTAAACTTCCCCAAACAGCTGCTCTCCAACGTCTACCCCTCCACCATCTAGAGCAGGGGTAATCAATTCCAGGCCTGGAGGGCCGGTATCCAGCACCTTTTAGTGGTTTCTCTGCTCCAACACACTTGATTCAGTGGTTGAATCACCTGCAGCAGCTCATCAGGCTCTGCAGAAGCCTGTTAATCACCTGCTGGTTGAAATCAGGTGTGTTGAAGCAGAGTTAAAACTAAAACATGCTGAATACCGACCCTCCAGGACCGGAATTGAATACCCCTGATCTAGAGTCTCCAGATCGACAAGAGCTACTAACCGGACAGTAGCTTCATGGAGTTTCACTGTTCTTGTAATGATGATGAGATTCTTAACACAGTTTTTGAAATGCTGCATTTGAGTATGAATGCTTTCTATTTATGGGGCTCTGAGATTCTCTAGGGTTCAGGGTTAGTGGGAGGGTCATGCTGTTTAGTTCAGCTGATACAACTATTTCAGTACAAAGTCTGATAGCTCATTTTAGCAGCTTGGATGAAAAAATAATGAGGTACAACCTCAGAGAGTTGGCATCAAGCAGTGGCTGCCAGTAGCTGAAGTATTTTTCTATTTCAAATCACTGACAGATGAACGTTTAAGCGACCCCAGAGAAGAGTGACGCTTGTGTTTTTGAGCTGGGAGTGACTTTAGACACCTAAGTGTATGAAACAAAACACAACATTTTATTTTTCGTAATAAAAATGTACAAGAGGAGGAGTAGAGGGCAGGGTGTAATGTAAACACTCCAGCTACATATGTCGTAGAATTCTGCAAACTTTAGAAACAATAGATATAAAAATATTTAGTCAGTTTCTCTGCTCAGATGAATTAGTTCTCACAGCTTCCATCAGGACTCATCAGAGGGATTCACATGCACAACTCAAAGCTAAAAACACACCAAAACTATACCAGCTTATAAACACAAGGAGGCATGGGAGGGCACATCTAAACAAAACCTACCCACATAAAACACCCACTCAGCTCTGGAGCTCTGCTCTCCGGTGACAGAAAACACAGTCTGGCAGGAGCTGCACCAATTAAAAAGTGCACATGTGCGTGTGCACGAGTGCTACCTGTGCTGAGCAATTACCCAGCCACTGCAGCTAGGATGATTAATACAGGCTTGGTGACCTCCAGAGACACACACACACACACACACACACACACACACGAGCGGGAGCACTCTGTCTACAATCACACCAACGTGCGGCACCTCGTTCAGGTAGGGTGAGGGCGCAAAACACACAAACAACTTATTATGACAGTATGAGACATCCATGAGGCGACGCACCAGAAAATAGCTCCCCCATCATGTGTGTGAACCCCCCACATTCCCACACAGCGCTCCAAAGTGTGTCGGTCCTTATTGAACTCATTGTGCCTTACTCCGAGTCGGGGAGTGAAGTAGCAGCCACTGTAACGGATTGAGTGGTCACTGTTTTATAAGGTCTGCCAGACAAGTCAATGGGGCTGTTCCAGCAGAGGGAAAGGTCATCAGGATGCTGGATGCATGTGTTACCACACACACACACACACACACACGAAAGAGTGGTTTAAAAATGTATAAGGGGTGTGAGGATGATGCTGGTCACTGCTGAAGCCCAGCACCGTGTCTCTGGGCTGGGATAATAAGCAGCAACAGATCAGTATGTCACAGGGAACACATTTCTATCACAACTTACGTGGCAAAAATACAAAACTTGTCGTTATTTTCTGTTCTGCGGATCATTTTTTAACTAATTTACCTTTTTTTACTTCTCAGCCAGACAAAAATGTATTAATCACCATTGCTTCATGGGTAAATTTGGACCACAGAGATTTATAAAGAATGTACCATGAATTCCATGTATTTAATAAGCTTACTGTTCTATTGAATAACAATCAGTAGGTAGTAAGTTCACCTGCTTGGGTCTCCAGGTGACGTTTCGTTGTGTGCCTTGTTTCCTGCTGGAGCTACACATTTCTTGTTTTTTTTATTTGCACAAGAAAATAGATTTTTACAATTCAGATTGCAGCGATTGGTCTAAATGTCAAGGTATAACCGGTGGAGTCTCTTCTGGATTTGAAGCCACAGAGTCTTTGATTAAGCAATTACTCATTAGCCACTGTGCGTCAATACAGAGAGCCTCAGTAAGTCCATCGCTTTGCAGAATAATGAGATGTCAGATTTTTCCACAAAACGACACAGTTACCTTCAAATTGAGAGTCCTCTGTGGTATATATTCAGCACTTATGTGAAATCCCTATAAAGTTGAGTAAGCACCAAAGTCTGAGTAGACTTATTGTGAATTATTAGACAGGCTCTTTGTTCTTTCCAGCAAAGGGAGATAATGCATGAATGTGAGGCCACAGAAATATCTAGGAAGTGAGAAGGCTCTGTGAGGAGCTTACTCCAGTTTCATTTCTGCCAAGGACACAAAACGGAAAAACGGATGAAGGTTCATGGGTGCTAAGCATAAAAAAACTTCTTTCTCTTAACTCAAACAGCAGCTTGGATTAGTCAAGGAAGGAAAGAATAAAGGCTCTTTAAATATTTTCCCTCAGAGTTTCAGTCAAGTTGACCTCCTAAACCCAGCTTGACAAAAAAAGAGGCCACCCCATGTGGACTCTCTGTAGCTTTAGACTGCTCAAGAATAATAATCGATTTCTTGTCAGAGCTGTTGCCGCTGTATTCCTGCCAAAACATGCAAATCCTCGAAGGAACAGCAATACTGATGGTTCACAGCACTATGCACGCAAAGCCCTCCTATTCCCCACCATCGTCCAGTGCCTCACAGCTAAAAAGCAGCGTATTATGGGTCATGAAGGGTTCAGGGACGGAGTAATGTGGTTGTGAGCTCTTCAGATCAGTGTGTGATGTGCATCATGTGGCACAGGGAGCAAAAATCAATTGTATAATCAACACGGCTGACATGCTGAATGACTGGTTACATTAGTGTGTGAGAGTACATGTGAATGAGGGCGTTCAGTTCAATAAGTCAGTTTACCGAAGGGCAACTTTCAGACGCACATGGTTTAATGTGTTTAAACATGGTGTTACCGTCATAAACCTGGTTTCACACGGCAGGTCAGGACTAAACATGACAGACTACAGTCATTATGGGGGTCTGGACATTTTCATTTGACTATTTAATTACCTATGTAATTGTCCTAAAACATTAGTTTTCCTCCAAAAAAAAATCAAAACCGTTTTTCAGATATTTATTGACTAGAAAACAAGATGACAGGATGCTTTGTGTGAGGATGGGTGGTTCTTCTTCTACCTTCTCACATCTGCCTCAGGGGGTCCCCCAGGGTTCGATACTGGGACCCCTGTTGTTTTCGATTTACATTCTGCCCCTGGGTGACATCTTGCGGACGAATGGAATTGGCTTCCATCTTTGTGCCGACGACTGCCAATTATACCTACCATTGGACCGCCCGATCAGAAATTTCATGGATTGTTTGGCCGAAGTCAAGGCATGGATGGCTGAGAACTTCCTGTGCCTCAATGAAAATAAAACAGAGGCAGTGTTGTTTGGGCCAAATGGTCACTTTGATCCTTCCAAGGTGGACTGTGGTGAATTAAATTCCTACCTGAGTGTTTCTGCAGCCAATCTTGGTGTAGATTGACAATGCTTTCCGCTTTGATGCTCACGTTAGTGCTGTGGTATCTTCTTCCTTTTATCATTTGAGATGCTTGGCTACAATAAAGCCATTTCTGACTAGACAGGATCTTAAGACTGTTGTTTATGCCTTCATTACCTCACGCCTAGACTACTGTAACTCCCTGCAGCTTTTTCAGAATGCTGCAGTGAGATTCTTAGAAGTCAAGAGGAAATATGAACATGTGACACCAATTCTGGCTGCTCTGCATTGGCTACCTGTCAATTTTAGAATTTGTTTTAAACTTCTTTTAGTGGTGTTTAAGGCACTGAATGGGTTGGCTCCAGCCTATTTGACTGAGTTGTTGCAGCCATATGTTCCTGCTCGGGCGCTCCGCCCTGAGAACCAATTGCTGCTTTTGGCTCCCAGAGCTCTACTGAAGACGAGCAGGGATAGGGCGTTCTCGGTAGCGGGACCTAAACTATGGAACACACTTCACTTATCTGCTAGGCTCTCTTCATCAGTAGCGGATTTTAAAATGAGGCTGAAGACCTACTTTTATGACCTGGCTTTTAACTCTGAGGGTTAGCTGTTGCTAATATTTTATATGATCTTACTCTGTTGGTTTTAATTGTTTCTGTTGGTTTTATCTGTTTTTTGTTTTGTTATTTTGTTACTGTACAGCACTTTGGTGGCATGCTTCATGCCTGTAAGGTGCTTTATAAATAAAGGCTGAGTTGAGTTGAGAAAACGTAGCAGAGAGATGACCTGTGAAACTTCACAGAGTGATGTTAGCTAGCTAATAACACTTCAGGTGGCTTCGACTTTTCTGGCAGCTCAACAACATCTAATGTGCGTCTACTTTTTAGGTTGCTGTGTTTAGCTAAGGAAGCCTTGTGGAGAATGAACCACCCTTTAATCAAAAGTGATGAAAGTACTGCAAGCTTCTAGACTCCTTTAGCATGCGATAACTTTTATACAGTAACTCAACTTATTAAAGACTGCCACTCACTCAGCTTTATTCACAATGACAGTGTTGAATTTGAAGTTTGGACAGAGCAGACTTAAGACCAGCCTATGTTGTTGAGGACAAACGGTTATGTTTTCAGTTGAAACTATGGATGCAATGAAATATTGACACACTGAAATGTTGCTATATTTCGTGTTATGATACAATGTTTTAAAGCAGTGCATCAATTTTTTTATTGAGAATTTTCATCCAAACATTTATTGTATTTGTTTTGTTTGGTGCAATTCAAACTCTAGGTGGCAGTAGTTTTTACCACCTTCATTGTGACGGAACAACAAGATCTCGCAATAAAACTGGATGTTTCTTGAAAGCATCTGGCCTGGGTTTTCCACTAATATTTTGTTGGACCACCTTTAGCTTCGATTATGGCTCACATTCGCTGTGGCTCTGTTTCGATCAGCTTATGCAATGTCACAAGATTTATTTCCATCCATTGTTGCATTAATTTTTCACCAAGGTCTTGCATTGATGATGGTAGAGTCTGACCGCTGCACAAAGCCTTCTCCAACACATCCCAAAGATTCTCAATGAGGTTAAGGTCTGGACTCTGCGGTGGCCAATCCATGTGTGAAAATGATGTCTCATGCTCCCTGAACCACTCTCTCACTATTTAAGCCCGATGAATCATGGCATATATATCGTATCGTCTCCCCCGTATTGTGATACATATCGTAACGTCTCCCCCGTATCGTGATATATATCGCAACGTCTCCCCCGTATCGTGATATATATCGTAACGTCTCCCCCGTATCGTGATATATATCGTAAAGTCTCCCCCGTATTGTGATATATATCGTAAAGTCTCCCCCATATCGTGATACATATCGTATCGTCTCCCCTGTATTGTGATATATATCGTAACGTCTCCCCCGTATCGTGATATATATCGTATCATCTCCCCTGTATTGTGATATATATCGTAACGTCTCCCCCGTATCGTGATATATATCGTATCGTCTCCCCTGTATTGTGATAAATATCGTAACGTCTCCCCCGTATCGTGATATATATCGTATCATCTCCCCTGTATTGTGATATATATCGTAACGTCTCCCCCGTATCGTGATACATATCGTATCGTCTCCCTTGTATTGTGATATATATCGTAACGTCTCCCCCGTATCGTGATATATATTGTATCGTCTCCCCCGTATCGTGATACATATCGTATCGTCTCCCTTGTATTGTGATATATATCGTAACGTCTCCCCCGTATCGTGATATATATTGTATCGTCTCCCCCGTATCGTGATACATATCGTATAGTCTCCCCTGTATTGTGATATATATCGTTTCGTCTCCCCGTATTGTGATCCTCATCGTATTGCAAGATACTTGTGAATACACACTCTTAGTTGAAACATTTGGGAAATGAATCATAAATTTATAAAAAAAATTTTAAATATATTGATGTTTACTGCAGTAAAAGTAATTGTGTCACGGGTCCCACTGCCTCCACCTCTTCTACTTCCAGCGACCCCGCCAGGCGCTCCACCGTCACCAGAACTCCACTTCCCAGCATTCCTCACCGGCGCCTCAGATCCACGTCATCTCCCCGAGACTATATACGGAAGTGATTCAGCCCGCTCCCGCACTCAGCCATCGCTCACAGCGAACTATTGGTTCCGAGTTTACCCAGCTTACCAGCCACTTCCTAATCCGGATCGGTCCACATTCCAGACCAGTCCCGGTTCGACGTCAGCCCTTGTTCCAGACCTGCTGACGGACTGTCTACTAACTGTAAGTCAGTCTCTTTTCTTTTGCCGGAGCGCTCGCACTTCCTCGTTACTCATCGAGTCACGTGCCGCGTTCCTAGATCAAAGCCGCGTGCTCAGTTCCTCCCGACGTCAGTTCACTCCGCGTCTGGGTTATTCTGACACGCCACAACCGAACTCCCGGTTCAGCCAGTCCAACCCGAGTCGTTTCTGACAGGATGGCTGAGTCCAAATACGACCCAGCAGAGTTCAGACGCCTGCAGACACAGGTGTCCCAGCTAGCTGCCTCTATGGACCACCTGGCCTCCAAGCTCGACTCTGTCGCCTCCGTGGTCCTGCAGCTGTCTGCCGCGCAGCAACGCCCCACCAGTTCTCCGGTGATGCCGCTGCTCAGTCTCCCTGATAAATGGGATGGGATCCATGGATCCCCCGAGGGATTGCTGGCCACCCTCGCTATGACCTTCGAGTGTCAGCCGGACCAATACTCCACCCCTCGCTCCCGGGTGGGGCTTCTAACCTCTCTACTCACCGGGAGGGCCTCGGAGTGGGCCGCCGCCCTATATAAAAAAAAGTCTCCCTTCTGCAATGATTACGAGGCTTTTGTGGGGGAGCTAAGGAAGACATTTGTGCCACCAGGCAGCGAGACATCTGCTGAAACCCAGCTTCTCCAACTCCGCCAGGGCAATCAGACGGTGACCCAGTACACTTCCCGGTTCCGTACCACCGCAGCCAAGCTAACCTGGGGGGATGAGGCGCTGACGGCGGTTTACCTCGAGGGGCTCGCCGCTCGTATACGGAACGCTATGGTGGGATGGGAGAAGCCTACTATCCTGGATAAAGCAGTCGACCTTGCCCTCCAGCTGGATCTCTGCATGTTGGGCCGCAGACCCACCGATCTGCCCCCTCCTGCGCTCCCAGCGACTTCTCGACTCCAGGAACCCGCTCACACGAGCGAACCCATGCAACTGGGACACTTGAGACCTGAGGAGAAGGAACGACGTTTCCGTGAGGGTCTGTGCGCTTACTGCGGCAGTCCCGGCCATCGACGCCTTATCTGCCCTCTCCGCCCGGGAAACGACGACCCCAAGTAGACCCGGGAGGAGTCCTGCTTGGGATGTCCCGGTCCCCATCCTCTCGAACATTGTTACCGGTCACCCTACACCTGCCCCAAGGACCCGTGACCCAGGATGCGCTACTGGACACAGGGGCCTCTGACTGCTTCATGGATGCTGCCCTGGCCCGGCAGCTTCGCATCACTCTGTTGCCACTGACTGTTACAGACCTGGCCGTCTAGGTAACCAGGGTAACAATGAAGGACACATGCTTGGGTGCAAAAATAAGTGAAACCATTTATTTACAAAGGGAACTGAACCATGAAAACTGGTGGCAAAACAATAACAACTGGACTGGGGGTCTCTGCTGACCAAAACACGTATGTGTGGAGACCTGAACAACTTCCCCAAAAGGTCTCTGGTCACTTAGCCTTAGCGCCAAAAATGTATTCCCCCTTAAGACACAGTCTTCTCCTAAAAGGGGAATAAAAGCAGAGACAAGTTGTTACTTTAACACAAAAACAAATCAAACAAAGTTCCAAACCAAAAAGCCACCGGGGAGACAACAGTCCAGAGAACCTCTGTCCTGCTGCCCCCCTGAACTGAAGACAGGCTGGCTTTTTGTAGCTGAGCCAGCCTGATTGCAACCAGGGACCACTCCCCCCCGGGGTCGCCTTTACTCTTTGTCCCCAGCAGAGACCCGAGCCATGGACTCTTACATTACCGAGGCCCTTCAGCAGGGTTCCATCCGGCCCTCCAAGTCACCTGGGGCCGCAGGGTTCTTCTTTGTAAAGAAAAAGGGAGGAGAGCTCCGACCCTGTATAGACTACCGGGGTCTAAACAAGATCACCATTCGGGACCGACATCCTCTTCCTCTGATGACCACGGCATTGGACGCCATCACTCAGTCCTCCATCTTCACCAAGCTAGACCTCCGCAGCGCTTATAACCTGATCCGCATCAAAGAAGGAGATGAGTGGAAGACAGCATTCATCACGCCCACAGGCCACTACGAATATCTGGTCATGCCCTTCGGCCTATGCAACAGTCCATCCGTCTTCCAGCGCCTCATCACCGATGTCCTCCGCGACATGCTAGGTAGGTGGGCTTTCGCCTACCTCGATGACATCTTAATCTACTCCCACACCCTGGAAGAACATGTAACCCACGTGAGAGCCGTCCTTACCCGACTGCTGGAGAACGGACTCTACTGCAAGTTGGAGAAATGTGCATTCCACCAACAGACCACCTCCTTCTTAGGATTCATCATCTCCTCCCAGGGGCTGGCAATGGAACCCCAGAAGATCGAGGCTGTCTCCCACTGGCCTCCTCCAACCTCCCTGAAACAATTACAGAGCTTCTTGGGCTTCTCCAACTTCTACCGGAGGTTCATCCGCAATTTCAGTTCCGTAGCCTCTCCACTCACCGCTCTTACCAAATCCACGCACCAGCACCGACCCTTTCGCCTCACCCCCGAAGCCCTTCAGGCATTCCAAACCCTGGTTCGCCGCTTCACCACCGCACCCATTCTGACTCACCCTGACCCCTCTCGCCCCTTTGTGGTCGAGGTGGATGCCTCCGAGGTGGGCGCCGGCGCTGTCCTGTCTCAACGGGGCGCTGACTCCAAGATGCACCCCTGCGCCTACTTTTCCAGGAAGTTCACTCCCACACAGCAGAACTACGGGGTGGGAGACCGGGAACTCCTGGCTATTAAGTGGGCCTTGGAGGAATGGCGACAATGGCTGCTAGGGACTTCGGACCCCTTTCTCATATGGACCGACCATCAAAACCTCATCCACATCCAAACCGCCCGCCAACTCAACCCCCGGCAGGCCCGATGGGCTCTTTTCTTCGAACCCTACAACTTCCACATTGCCTATCGACCAGGATCCAAGAACCTGAAAGCCGACGCCCTGTCGCGTCTCTTCAGCCAATCTGCTCCTTCTCGCACACCAACCACCATCCTTCCCGGACACCGTTTTCTGGCCGCCGCTCACTGGCCACTGGAGGACTCCATCAGGGCGGCTCTTCTCTCAGACCCGGCACCCGCAGAGACCCCCACCAACCGGCTCTATGTCCCGACAGCCTGTCGCCCAGAAGCCCTGGCCTGGGGCCACACCTCCCGGCTCTCAGGTCACCCGGGCGGAACACGGACCCTTCAGTTTATGAGCCGTGCCCTCTGGTGGCCAACCATGAAACAGGACGTACTGGAGTATGTTGCGGCCTGTGCCACCTGCGCCCAAGCCAAGTCCCTCAATCAACCAACCGCAGGACCTCTTCAGCCCCTTCCAGTGCCCAAGCGGCCTTGGTCCCACATCGGGCTCGACTTTGTGACTGGTCTGCCCGTGGTCGACCGCCTGGACACCATCCTCACTATCACCGACCGCTTTTCCAAGGCTGTTCACCTGGTGGCCCTGGCGGGCTTGCCCACGGCCAAACGAACTGCCGAGCTGCTCCTAGAGGGAGTGGTCCGCCTCCATGGATTTCCACAGGATGTGGTGTCCGACCGGGGCCCTCAGTTCACCTCGAGGTTCTGGAAAGCTTTCTGCCATCTTGTGGGGACCACCGTTAGCCTGTCCTCCGGCTATCACCCCCAGACCAACGGACAGACAGAGCGGGCCAACCAACAACTCGGCCGCTACTTACGTTGCTTTGTGTCCGCCCAGCCCTCCTGCTGGCCCAAGTACCTCCTCTGGGCGGAGATGTCCCATAACCTCCACGTTTCCTCTGCCACCGGCATGTCTCCGTTCGAAGTCTGTAACGGCTATCAACCGCCTCTCTTCGCCCACCAGGAGTCGGAAGTCACAGTGCCAGCCGCCCAGGCCCTGGTCCGCCGCTGCCGCCTTGCCTGGATTCGGGCTCGTGCCGCCATCACCAGGGCCAACACCTCTTACGCCCGCCAGCATCGACGTCGCCACCGGACCGGGCCTTCTTTCCAACCTGGGGATCGTGTGTGGCTCTCCTCGGCGAACCTCCGGCTCCAGGCGGGTTCCCGCAAGTTGACCCCTCGCTTTTTGGGCCCCTATTCCGTGCTGCGGGTCATCAATCCTGTCACCTACCGCCTTCGCCTGCCATCCTCTCTTCGGATCCACCCTGTTTTCCATGTCTCCCAGCTGAAGCCCGTGGTCTCCTCCCCTATGGCTCCTCCTCCTCTTCCTGTGCCGCCCCCTCGCTGTTCCTCGGGGGATCAGGTGTACGATGTCCGCCGCATCCTGGACGCTCGCCGTCGGGGCCGCGGCTGGCAGTATCTGGTGGACTGGGTCGGCTACGGGCCGGAGGAGCGTTCTTGGGAACCTACCCGCTCCTTCCTGTCCCCGGCTCTCCTGGATGACTTCTGGTCCCGTCGCTCTGGGCCGTCTGGGGCCGGCCCTAGTGGGGGGGGTCCTGTCACGGGTCCCACTGCCTCCACCTCTTCTACTTCCAGCGACCCCGCCAGGCGCTCCACCGTCACCAGAACTCCACTTCCCAGCATTCCTCACCGGCGCCTCAGATCCACGTCATCTCCCCGAGACTATATACGGAAGTGATTCAGCCCGCTCCCGCACTCAGCCATCGCTCACAGCGAACTATTGGTTCCGAGTTTACCCAGCTTACCAGCCACTTCCTAATCCGGATCGGTCCACATTCCAGACCAGTCCCGGTTCGACGTCAGCCCTTGTTCCAGACCTGCTGACGGACTGTCTACTAACTGTAAGTCAGTCTCTTTTCTTTTGCCGGAGCGCTCGCACTTCCTCGTTACTCATCGAGTCACGTGCCGCGTTCCTAGATCAAAGCCGCGTGCTCAGTTCCTCCCGACGTCAGTTCACTCCGCGTCTGGGTTATTCTGACACGCCACAACCGAACTCCCGGTTCAGCCAGTCCAACCCGAGTCGTTTCTGACAAATTGGTTATGACGACTATTTACAGCAGCCCTACAGCCATTAGGGTAAGTCGCTTAGATATTAAAGTATGTTGTATTCCAATAGTCGTAAATGTAGCACTACAGACAGAAAATTGCTTTAACCATGAATAATAAAAAGATTTTCTTTTCAGATATGAAGAAAACGATTACCTCTGTCCATGAAAAGTTATTCACTCTACATGAAAAGGATAATCATCTAAAACCTATATTAAAATAGCATTTTCCAATTACTCTCTTACTATAGAATATCTACTCTTTAAAGTCTGGTTTAATTAAAGCTTACCCTGGTGTGACTGCCTCATCAGCACAATTCATTCACGTGATCATTAGATCTTAGATCACAAGCAGATTGAGCCTTTATGTAACTCATAATATCAGAACAGGTCATTTTAGTCGGCTTAGTTCATCTAACTCAAGGATCTGCCATCACTAGTCAGTTAAACAGCAGATCCAACGTTGTCACAACCTGGTGATTGTCAGGAGAACATTAAAGACAGTTTAGCCTAAACCTTTCCTGCAGTGGTTGACACAAACTCAACAGCAGGAGATGCTCTCTCACAGCTGAGAGGAAGGAGATGAAAGGGAGCATCTGTCAACACTGAACAGAAGGCAGAAATTTAGTCTGGAAATCATCGTTTACTTTACAGCTTTTTATAAAATATGTTAGAAATGCTGTCCAATAAGTGAATGCTATTAAACATACATCTGATTAGGATTCTCTTGGCTCTGCGCAAATGGCTAAAATGATCAAAACAAGTTGTTTTTTATGTAAATAAAACGAATTTAATCCAGTTTTGTTTATAATAAAAGAACTAAAACACGCAACAAATGTTCTTTCAGAACACAGAAAGGTCGAACTCAATCCAATTAAAACTTTACCCAAGATATTCACTCAGAATGATTATATCTATATTATATGTAGCCTTGTGTACTGAGCAGACACGAGGGCTGTGAAATCAATTCAATTTGTATTTAAATCCAGATTTTGACTCCAAACGACGTCAAAACAACGTGCTTTCCAAATAAAGTTGATTTTTGCCACATTCTGCTTTAAATGCTTGATCTGATCTGACTTCTGCCTGTGACTCCATAAAATGTGAACTCTGGGTAGAGTATCCCAACACAGAAAGTAATCCTAGCAATTAATAATTGTTCATTTCAGGGCTGCAATTAATGATTGTTTTGATAGTTAAATAATCAATTATTTTTTATTAGTCAGCGATTATTTTCAAGTGCTTCCCGTGGGTTCACCTCCTGTTCTAGTCTCGTCTCACCTGCTCAAGTCTACTGGTAAATGTAAAGTTTAGCATCAACACAAGAAAACATTTCACAGTTAAAGGGACACTTTGCAACATTTTCATATTTTTAAATCATTTTCTTGAGCCAGTATGTGGTAAAATAACCCTTTACAGGGTTAATGAAAGGCCACCCAGCCCCTATCGTCCCCTGTGGTCAAAATATTCCACTTGCATCTTCAGGTTTACCGGTCCGGTCTGTTGGGAAAAAAATGGAGCTGACATGCAGTCTGTTTCCAGCATGTTTCCTGCATGTTTTAGATCATGAACACACCTGATTTGTTTGACTTAGTGATGAACCGCTCCTGTAGACACTAATGAAGGCTGAGGAGACATTTCAGCAGTTAGATTAAGGTGTTAAAAAGACAAACGCACAGTGATGAGATAAATTTTGCTTTAGGTTCTACAAAATTAACACTAGGGGGTGCTAAAAACAAGCCAAAACTGCCAAGTCTCCCTTTAATTAAAACAATGACCTGCAACAGATTTGTTAGCAAATGAATGATGTGATGTTCACTTTTACTGGTTTTCCTTAGAGAGCAACACAACATCATCATAGGTACCAGTCTTTAATAGAACACAGGCAGATCCATCCATACGCTTCAGTCTGGGATTGTTGCATACAAGCAATATTTTCTTTCTGACTGCAGCTTTTGTCTTTTGCTTCTTTCATCTCCGTCCTCTTTTGTGGGGATTTGTGTTAATCTGGTGCCAAGATTTTTGTAATCTGATCCAATTCCCTTTCAAACTTGCAACATGCACGTCTCATCCGATTCACAGCTGATACAGCCGCAGAATAAACACTCACAAATAGATCAGCTCCATTTCAGCGGTGCCCCCTCTAATCCTGCTGCTGCTGCTGGCAGCTACCAAAGCAGCTGAGCTCCCACAACTGAACGCACAATGTGCAACCAAAAACTCACACACACACACACTCACACATATATCAAACACATGTCTGCAGGCACACAAAACTTGGGACCATAATAAACACAAACATCAATACACCCACACAAACGTGCACCCACACACTGAGATTCATCCCAGCTGTAATGGGAAGGAGGGTGACTGGAATCCCTCGATCCATTTTCCCTTTTAAGAATTCACTCCTTCATTGCAGCTGAACCTCAAGTCAGTCACTTTTCTCTTTCCCTCAAAGAAGAAACTTCTAAACTCGGCATCTAATTAGGATTCAGCTCATCCTCTCAGTAATTATTTGTTATTAGTTACAGCATGTTTTTTCATGCCGAGGCATTCACAAGCCAGAGAGAAAAACATGTTTGATCACCTAAAGACAAAAACATTCTAGGTGTTTACCTTGAATCAGTGTAAATGAAAACGTTACTCATGCCTTAAATCTTGACGGAGCTCTGAACTGGGATAAACCACTCTCTCTCTCCTGAGTGTCCAGCGTGGTCATTAGTATTACATGATGCACTCTTCACCGGGTTTCAATTTGGGACTGGATCAGTCGAGCTCTGCTGAAAGTCTGCGGCCTACTGAGACGTTTAAATTCTGATGAGCCATCACTCTGGGTTTAAGCTCCTCTAAATGTACACCATCACCAGTGTTTAGCCCAGATTTCTGACTGATTCTGATCATTTTCAGTTCAACTATCATCACGGCTGACTGATCACTGATACATGCGTCAGACTAAAGTGGTTAAAAATATAAAACACTAACAGTGCTCGCATTGGGAAACCTACTTGTAGCATGTAGTTAGGGATGTGTTACCAGAACATTTCTTTAAAAATCCTTTTAATCCAGTGTAATCAAAGAAATGACATCCAGTTGTTGGCTACAAACAACATCTGGTGGTGCAGAAGGGTTTGTGATTGAACCAGTAAGCTTAAATAACCATCTTAGTACTGGTTTATTATAGTGGAAAATGTCATACTGGTCAACACATTTATAGAAGCACAAGTATTTTGAGAAGGATCTCAGCAAAATGTGTTTCCATTAAGCGTGATACAAACATTAACGTAGTGAATGGACTACACCGGTAGAGATTCATCTTAAACCCTAGATCTCTCTGATGTAAATACCACCTTAAATGACGATTCTGAGTGAATAATGGAGGGGGGTGGATTGCCACAGCTACAGCAATAACCAAAATGGTGAGTCCAATGAAAAGAAGTAAACAAATGTGATGAAAATAAACCACTTCTTGTTCCGTATTTCTCATAACCTTCCTGTCTAACCACTGATCATTCTCCTTGGTTTGATTTGCTCGACTTTCTTCCTTTTATCTTTTCACACCGTTTCCATTTTAAAAAAAGGAAATATCACAAGTAAAACACTTTCTGCAGCTTATCTTTAGACTAGGGATGCTCCGATCCGATCACGTGATCGGAAATCGGGCCAGATCACGTGATTTTCAAAAGATCGGAATCGCGTGAAAGAGATCGGATTTAACCTTGCAAAACAACAAATGTCACTTTTTAAAATCATTCTTAGAGATTTTCAAATGAAACATCAATGGCTTAGTTTTAATCGCAACAAGTTCCTCTACATCAGTGTTCTTTGTTTCTTGGAGGAAATCACCATTACGTGGCATCACTCAATAAAGCCGCATAATTAGGACATAAAAAATTTGAAATATGAGCAACTCCACTACTTTTAATAATATTAACACATTTTTTATCAATGTACTTCCTAAACAAGTGATGTGTTTTGGCAGATAAACTATGGGAATGACATAAATACAGAAACAAAGAAATACCTAAATAATAATTAGGGCTGTCAAAATTAGCGCGTTTTTAATGCGTTAATGCAAAGCCCCCTTAACGGCATTAATTTTTTTAACGCGGGATTAACTCGCAGGCTTCCGTAGTTTTGTTTTGGCCCTCCTCGCGTTCCATAGTCTGACGTAAATAAGAAGCAGGAACAAGCCATTGGCCAGCGGCAAATTCCACATGTGTAAAAATGTATTAAACCCACTCAAGTCAATTTCTTTTTAGGATTTCCACGGCTGGATTTTTAAGATAAAAATAGTGTTTTTAAATGGCGCGGGGACCTACGCCTACCAGGCTTTCAGTATGAGCGTAAGCCGGCGATGACGTAACCGCTCAGAACGCGACTGTAAACAGTGTGTAGAAAGTGACCCGCAGCTCTGTATTTTTCTATGGATTACGACGAGGCGGATAACCGGAGAAGTTCAACCGAACATGATCGGTGGCGAAACGGAGGAGGAGGGTACAGTTTGTTTATTTTTACTGAGTATTTAATTCCTGTGTTCGAAGCGCTGAAACCCAGACCTGTCGGTCTCAGCTGATGAGATAGCATCAGCCGTCATCATTCTGTCCCAATATAATTCAATAATCTACAGAAAAATAAAAAAAATGTGCTCCCCTTTTTACCGCTGTGTGTGTGTGTGTGGGCCACAGTTCAACAACATCAGCTGATTTGAGTTTGGCCCCTGTTGCATTATTTTTGTCTGAGTTCAATGGATTAAGAAAGCAAAAAAACAGAAGTGTTGCCTTATATTTTTGTTAAAAATAATAAGATATATTTAAAATGGGCTAAATAGGCAGAGTCCTAGTTCTTTATCACACTCCTCCCTTTGTCCTTGTTTTAGTACCACGTGTTGATTTTGTGAGTCCTTATGGTGGAACCATATAAGGTGTTATTGAGTGGGAGTTAATGCCTAATTGCACTTTAGTTTTTTATTTCTGAGGAGGATACTGGAGTGTATTCATCATGTTTGTTTGGTACAGTTATAATAAACATATTTTCTTAAAAAAATATATTTGTCCACTCCATAGTTGAAATAAGAAAAATTTTAATAAGAAAAAAAACTGCAATTAATTGTGAGTTAACTATGGACACTCGTGCGATTAATCGCGATTTAAAAATTTAATTGATTGACAGCCCTAATAATAATACAAAAATTAAAGGACAACGTGGACATGTTTTTCCTTTTTTCTTTTTATTTTGATGCTTTGTTGAAGTATCGGATCGGGGCTCGGCATCGGCAGATACTCAAAATTTAATGACTCGGACTCGGATCGGGAGCAAAAAAATGTGATCGGAACATCCCTACTTTAGACACCTTTTTACTTACCTTTGTTGTTATTAGCTTGTGAAAACTCAGATTTAAAAACAACAATAATTCGGGAAATAAAGAAGGTCTAGACCGACTAAAAATGCAGATGCATGTTTGAATAACATGACAAACAAGAAAAATGGACTCAGATAAATGGATGTTAGATATTGAAACTGTTTGGCAATCAGCCTTTACCAGATGAAAAAAAAAATGAATAAAGCAACAAATAAGACAGGGAGTTTACAAAAGTCTCTATCAAAGCACGATTAGTTTAAAAGTCAAGTAAAGGGTCCTAGATAGATAATCACACAACTGGAAACATTAGTATGGAATATCAGGAGGATTGTTTTAAATATTATGGTATGTTTGACACAGTTTTTCAATGGTTAATTAGGAAACTTTGTGATATAGATCAATTAGACATATTGTGCTACTGTAACTATAACTACTAGGATAGAAAACAAGCCACCCAGTTGATGTACAGTTGACCAACCATTGGGTTAACTTAAACTATAGTAATGATTACAGCATAACAGTCACAAATTGCAAATGGTTCACTATATGTTGAGACTTCCTCACTAAACTCATGGCTAAAAGACCTCATGCTACTGTCGATTTGGAGAATGGATGTGGGGGAGGACAAGCAGAAAGAAAGCTGACTTTAATTTTCTTTTTCAAATATTGTAAACTTCAACGGTTTGTGTCAAGTCTTTCTACCAATCACAAGCCATGTTCATAACTTGTGAACCAATCACCAGCTGCGTTTACATGGGCACAAGTAATCAAAATGAATGCCCTATCAGATCAAAAATTCTTCATGTAAACATGTCAATCAGAACATTCTGATCCGATACGAGAGAGGTGGTTTGGTCCATCATCATTCTGATTGACGTCCATGTACACACCCATTCGGATTGTTGGAGTAAAATAATGACCACTGCGCAACTTCAGCGTGACGTCTTTCCGCCTTTGCAGACGCTCAGGACAAGTTGAAAACATGGCGGGAGGTAAACAGAAGTGGTCTGTTGCCGACACTATTTTTTTACTGGAAACACTACGGGAGCTCAATATTACTGAACGTCTCGATGGCCGAAAGGCTAGAAATTCTGAGTTATACGCTCAAGTGCATCTAAAGATGCAGGAAGCGGGAGTTCACCGACGTATCGACAAAATCAAAAACTATTTTCTTTCCTGGAAAGACAACTCTGAGCATGCTCAACCTATTTAATCTGACTGAATGCTTGGTGCATGTACACTCACGGCATGATTGGATCATTTCAGTTAGCATCCATGTAAACAGAGGTTTGGGATTTCCGATCAACCAAGATTTGAATCGGATAGGGGAAATATGGTACATGTAAGCGTAGCTATTGTCCCTTTTGTTCTCATGCATAAAATCTCAATGACTTAAGAAACCTGCTGAATTAGGATAGACAACACAGAGTGATAACGCACAAGGACGAACAGAGACAGAGAACTACTTTTTCCTTAGTGGGGCAGATAAATGAGGGTGTCCGTGTCATTCTGGTATCTGGACTTGTAAGATGGTTCTAGACAAATGTAGCTGACTGCAGAACATCAGATATCTGGTATTTGGCCACAGACAGATTAGTTTTGGCTCTGACTGCATCAGTTTTTGCATTGCACAACAAACCAGCCATATTGTAGCACCATACAAACTGTTTCAATGGGATTTGATAGTCATTACACATCAACAATGTTGTGGATACAAATATTGATGTCCTCGTTTTGCTCACATTACCAGCAAATCGTCTGAACCTGATGCAAGCAGTGTGATGGCGCTGGGCACAGGCGGGAAGCAACGCGGCCATAAAGTTAAGACCAAAAATAGTGAGAGAAAAGGCAGGATGGAAGGATCCTAAATCGAAACAGCTAGCAGGACTTTACGGTCCACATGTGGACGCAGCACTGTGCACTCATAAAATCTGATGTTTACTATCAATTATTTTAACGGAGGAAATGCAGCTGTAACTTTAGACGTACTGAGGGGACGGTGAGAGAGGAGACCGAAATAACAGCTCAGATTTTCTACGGGCTGATTCACTGTCAGCAAGTAAACTCCAACTGTCACATTTTATGACGGCACCAAAATAAAATGCTGCACAGTGACGATGTTTGTCAGATTTATTTTTATATCTTATTCTGCCATTTTATATTCTCTACTTCCGCTTTATGTCTTTGGCCATATAATCTTATTGCATCTATCTGCATTTACTACAGTGTCCTGGCTTCTTAAGGTTGCTGCAGAAATCTTACAACTTTAACTTTGGCCGTTCTACCCTAGATTTCCTGTTTGGAATGAAAACGTATAGCCTATTTAATAAGTTCTGGGATTAAAATAAACTTCGGTAACATCAGTACAAATAACCCATTTAAAGGATAGGGTCATTATCAAAGAAACCTATACATCTATTAACAGCCTCTAGCCTCTTTTCATCCTTTTCGTCTGAAACCTGTAATGATGCCATCATGTTTCCTTCGAGTCTTTCTGACTCTGTCCCATCATTTCCAAAAGACTTGTGCCCATTTATCTGCTCTCATCAGCCTCAATCTGCTGCTCTACCGAAGCTCTAACTGCCCGTCGTCCATTTTCCTAATACTGTGGCTGCAAGGATGGTATGGCTTTACACGACAGCGATTTTATTTACTGCGATGCATCCATTTTCAGAGCCAGAGACTAAACTAGATCACTATAATTAACAGCATAACCAATTCAAAACACATGAAATAAACACAGGAAGAAACCATAATGTATGTAGCAAAAGGCTTTCTGTGTTACTCCCAAGCAGCCAAACCTGTAATCTTTTAAAGTGGTCTTTATCTGTCGTTCTTCGGGCTTTTTGACGGATTTTACAAACTTCTCTCTCTGAACTCTGGGTGCTTTTTCATATATTTTTAGTCCAGTGCCTGACCATTTTCAGATGAGTGTTTTTGGTTTGTTAAGCTACTTGACTTTGACCCACAAATGGTTCAACTGTAAAAAGGTTCCTAAACTTAACGGATGAATCAGTGTTGTGTTGACAGAATTTTCAGCAAAGGACCCATTTACAACTGAACCTTTAGACACTTTTAACCAGCAGCTTGTTCTCATTTATTTGGTTGAATCAATGAATAATACCCATAAAAAAACACAGTTTGACATAAAGGGTTCTAGCACCGGAAAGTGATTCCCAAAGAGCTGTTAGCTAAAATACATTAGAAGATGACTCATTTCAGAGCTTTTCTCAACTGTTTCCTGTTTCTTAAAGACGGGACTTTCAGGTGCTGTTTATCAGATTTGTGTATATTTTTTCTTGACATGTCTTTAGTCCTCCACTTGTCACTTCCATTTTTTTTAAACATGCCGTCCAAGGAGCCATCATGGTTTGGTACAGCGAGAGACTGAAAATAAGATGGTTTCAAAATCCTGAAGAACTACTTAACGACCACTTAAAAAACATCATGATGTTCAGCATCTTGGAAGCAAAATACAAGAAAATGGTGTTTAAACCTTTCATAGCTAATGCTTTTAGTCTGCTTCATTCATGAGCATTTTAGCAACAAGTTGCCCATTACCACCTTTGCAATGATGTTTTATCTCCACAAATAACACAAGCCAGAAGGAGTTCTGCTGTGTGGTGGAGTTGCTAATGCTAACGTTAGCTTCTGCTAGTCGAAACCATAGATATGTATAGAAACACTAGATGGCGAAAGCTGGAGTTGAGGGCATAGCTAAACGGCGGCCATCTTACTTCAGACAGGTTACGTTCCGTTCTCAATGGTAGCAGATGGAAGGTGAGTGAACAACTTAAACAAAAACACTCTTAACTTGATGAAATATTAACGGATTTACAAGCAGGTTACCTTATTACAAACCTTATAACACATTGGCTTGAGACGACATAGTTGCACATTTTTAAACTAATGGGCCAAATCCGCCATATTTCACAGCCACATCACTGGCGTTTATAACAAATCAAACCGTTTGAAAATTGGTTGAAAATTGAGCAAGTTAGAGTTATTTAATACATGCACCATTGACACCAATGTTACGAAAGGGGGCAGCTGTAAGATGGCCGCCACATTGCTACGTCGCACTCCATTGTCGAACAGCGCCGGTGAGCCATCTAGTGTTTATATACATATCTATGGTCGAGACGTTCTCTGCTGTTTCCTGGACGCTAAACCAACAACAGCCTTCCCCATCGTGAGTCAAGATGGGTGAGTCCATGAATGTTAAGAGACAGTGTGACGTAGATCTGAAGCTATCAGAAGCTAATGCAGGAGATAGGTGTAGGAGACTATTTTCATGTTCAGCCTGCACGTATAATCAGAAATAATCATTAAAAAATGGTTCATCAGTGAAGTACCACTTTAAAGCCTGCATCTCACTTGGCTGTAACTGTTAGCAGCTAGATGGACAAAGAATTATGCCAAAATAGTACACATAGTATTGGTGAGAGGTTTTCTACAGGGCTGGGTCTTGTGGGGCATGAGAAAAGCTGCAACAGTGATATAAATGTTCTCGTCTGACTTTAATCTAAGTGTCTTAGTCCTGCCTCAATTTGTTTGAAATTCCGGTGTCAACCACTCCCAACGTTCCCACACTTCTCTCACTTTTACTCCAAATCAGAAAGGTTCCAGATGGGTTTCAGACGTCTGCAATGACTGAAAGTTTTGAGAGGAAATGTGTAACAGATATAATGTTCAGCTCAGTCAGATACTGGCTTAATGACAACCTAATGTTGCCCTATTAAAGTAGTTTTAAATGTTAAGAGAGATGAGACGTGGTATTGAACAGATTTAACCTGATCCTGAAAAAACCTTCATTGTCGATGTTCTGAAATGACAGAATATGATTAATGCTGGTGACACGGTGCTTGTCGATTCGTTTTATCAAAAGAAACAAAAGAACCTCGCTGATAAAACTTTATTATATATCCAATAAAAAGGCTGAATCCAGTCATCTCACATTACCTTCACCTGTGTGAGACCAGTTTCTAAAACGCTCCCACTGCTCTCTCAGATCTCACATTTTTCTCTAATTTCTCCTCCCCTATCTCCAACGCCAGATATTACTCTCAATTTTTGAGCGAGTCAGCTGGTCATACCTCCCACATCTTTGCCAGTTGGCCTTTATTTCAGAGCAAATCGCCCTCCGTCTCTTAATGTGCATTCACCCTCCGCTCTGTCAGCAGTTCATAAAAGCATAATGAGCATGTTGTCCATAAAATGATGATGAGGAACGAATACAGCTGCCTAATGATCAAAGAGCCACGCTAAACAAAAGACATCTCCCACTAATGTACACATCAAGATCGGGGTGACACACAGAGACACAAATGCTTGTGTGGATAACAAATCTACTCTCTACGGGGACAAATTGTCTGCAACTTCAACCTAAATAAGACTCAAATTTCTCAGTTTTTCCGCCCAATCGCCAGGCATCATTTATCCCTGATGCCTCGGTTTCCTCTCCCATCATTTCCTCACCGTTTCCAGAAAAAGAGGCAGAAAGTGAGTTCTATATTTCACAGAAGTACAGTTGTGTGTCTGTGCATGTTGTGTGAGAGCCAAGCACTGGGCTGTAGTTAGTGTGACAACACCCACACGACAGGATTTGACACATCCAGGAGGGAAGGAAGAACTTGAGAAAGGAGGAAAAAGCAGGGAAATATGTCAAGTGAAAAAACAAAAATAGACAGACAAGGACAGACGACAGTGTTTGTCCAAGTGAGATGAGTGTGTGTCTGTTTCCTAAATTTGTTTCCGTGTACAAAAACATGAGTTACACTGAGTCAATTTCAATTAATGTCTTTTTGTTATTGTTGGTTCTTCAGACAACTCAGCAGTGTACCAACTTCCACATCCACTCAGGCTTAAAGCTGACTAAATGTGTCCCGTAAGTTTCAAATTATGGGTGAGGGGTGCATTTAATATAAAAATAAATGAGTAAAAGCTTACTTGAGAAAAAAGCTACAGTTAAAATATGACATTGCATGAAATTTCTACAAAAAGCGCAGAAGCAGCGTGAAAATAAATGATCCAGAAACTTTGCAAAGACTACTTGCCAAATAAAGAGTACCTCTGAACAGTCAACACCACAAATATATTTCATTTTCCATAATCAATTAAATCTAGAAATTCTTTGATAATCATCTCAAGGTTAACAGGTTTCACAGGTACGGCTCAAATTGGTGAAAAACTTAAATACGTTTTGTCACTCATTTCAGGCCAACCAAGTCCAGTAGCACCAAAGCCATTGAACTGGCTTTTGGTATCTGGTTGCTGGAAAATGAAATCAGCATCTCCATAAATCTTGTCAGCAGCAGAAAGCACGAAGGCATCTAAAATGTCCTGGTGGACGTCTGCGTTGACTGTGGACTTCAGAAAACACAGTGGACCAACACCAGCAGAGGACATGAAGCCCCAACTCATCACCGACTGTGAAAACTTCACTCTGGACTCCAAGCATTAGGATTCAGAGTCTGACCTCTCTTCCTCCTGACTCTGTGACCTTGATTTTCCTCCTGAGCCCAGGTAAGATGTTTCTGACATCATCATTTGTAGCCCATGTGTAGGACTGGTCCATTTGTAGAGGCTCTTCATGCTCCAACTCCAGCCACAGTAAACTTCTTGTGAGGCTCCTCCACATTGTTGAATGATTTTTGCTTGACAATTCTCTCAGGCTGACCTCAAAAGGCATTTTTAGTCATTTTTAGAGAACGTTTTCCAGATATTATCAAAAATGAACTTCAAATGTCACGTTGGCAATATTATGAGAAAAGCCCTACTGGCCTAACATGACTATTTCTGTTGTTTGGGTTATTCGGAGGAATTTGGGCACCACCTACTAGACCCCTGTTTTCTGAATATGAGGCTAAGACCCACTGTGAATCATCAGGGTTGTTGAGAAAGTCGGCATTAATCAAACTACCTTCATAAACGATTGCCAATGGTATATTTAGCCCTAAATGTTACAAAGATGAAAGACAAACCAGGCACAAAAGGATTAAAAAATAAATGGCTTACATGAAGCGTTTGTTTTTAAACCAGCAACGATCAGGGTCATAAGCCTCTGCAACTTTTATTTTATAGGTCAAAAGATAAAAGTCACTGATCTAGACTCTAAACAAAAAGAAAAGACCTTAAAAAGATGTGAAGTAGTGTAGTAAAGGCTTTGGTCGAGTGAAGAAGCTGCATTAGTCAGGAGGAACAGGCAGAAACGGAAGCAGAAGGAGGTCTAACAGAAAATGAGGACAGAGGTTGCGGTCTTGTAAGCAACATAAATAATCTGGAAACTACAGTAAACTGCTGATGTCAGTTTTCCTCTTGCATGGGTTTTTTTTTTAAGTGAACACAAAGGTGCACACTGGTCTTAACAGCTTCCTGACTTATAAACACCTTTTAAAAGCAGCAGCAGGGTCTTTCATGCTTCCACAGCTGCAAAAAAACATCTTAATGTACTTTATAGAATATTTGTTCTTCGATCATGCCTTGTGTGTGAGAAGCGGCTCATATGCTATTCAACTTTTCCTGTCTTTCCCGTTTAATTTCCCTATAGGCAGGGCTTTTTCTCCCTTCCTTATCAGATTTCACTTTTATCCAATGCAGCAGCACATTATGGCTTCACTTTTTCTGCCGGCGTTACAAGATTTGTATTGAAAACTTGGGTTCTCGTTTCCTCTCAGTCTGTGGGCAGAGCTGGCAGGAAGCAGGACGACTGGAACTTCCCGTTGACATATCTGGAATTCGTGCACATCATTAGGATGCAGAGGAAAAAGTAATGTAACACAAGCTCATTACTACTGTAAAATACGGCCAGACAGAGAAACACCCCGGGGGGGAGACGCTTGTGTCATTACAGGTCTAAATGTATTTCACAAGCCAAAAGTAGCTCGGCACTGCTGGCAGAAGTCAGGCACTGATGTCTATCTGGCAGAAGCTGCTCCTTATTAAGTCAATTAGAAGTTAACCCAACGCTTGGGCGTCCTGCCAGCTGAGTTTAATGTCTGACGGTGACGTGAAAATATGTTCAGTAAGAGATACAGCTCAAGGGTTCAGTCCTCAATGTTCATGACGGCTGAAAATAGTCTCACATGTAGAATTAGTCTTTAGGAAAAGAGCATTAGAGAGCTGTCTCTAAATAAAAACGTACAGTTCGCAGCTTCAAAATCACTTAATACTATCTCCTTAAAGGGAAGCTAAGCAGTTCTGGCGTGCTTTTAGCACTCTCTAGAGTCTGTTATTAATTCACTGTCATAAAACCAAAACTTGAACCGTCCTCCTCACTGTGCGTTCGTCTTCTTAACAGCTTAATCTAACTGCTGAAATGTCTCCTCAGCCTTCATTAGTGTCTACAGGAGCGGTTCATCACTAAATCAAACAAATCAGCTGTGTTCATGACCTAAAATATGCTGGAAGGAGACTGCAGCGCTAGCATGTTGGCTATCCACTTATATTGTCTAAGAGAGTTCCTGGAATATAATATGACCAACACTGAAGACAGATCCTGAAAGAAGGAATCACGTGACCACAGGGATAGGCTGTAGCTTGTCGACAAACCCAAACGCGGATTCAGAGAGCTGGGTGATCACAGACAGGCAAGAATACTCTACAAGCTACATGAGGCTAGCCGACAGGACTGTAGCCGGAAGCCCAGGCCGGCAGCGCTGTATAGCAGCAGCCAGGGTTCACGCAACGTGATGGCAATTCGATGGTGTGTGAGGATACAAGGCCATAATCGAATAGAGAGGAGATAGCACTAATGACTGAGCGTTTGCCAGGTAAAGGGTGAGTGTACGATCGGTGACGGAACGGGAAGTTATCACTACCGCCTGACTAACATGTTTAGAAATCAATACAAACCTGGGGAAAGCTAAAACATGCAGAAACACAACATATTAAAGTTGTACTTACAAGTGCAGTAGGATGATCGTTAGGTCTGCATTCAATTTGAATCATTATTTGGCTCTTGTCATTCAGAAAAGTCCCGATGTTGACTTTTGTTTGACTCCTGTTGTGGTCGGATGTTCTTTTTATTTTTTTAGCTTTATTATATAAACGTTTTCTTTGTTTGTTCTGAGGCTCCACCATGACAAACATGTTACAATAAATGCTAACCAGCTCACCTGAGGTGTAAACATCGATTGCCGTAAAGCGTTACTGCTTCATGCAAAATGCGTGACTTCAGGGGACCGGACCGGATACTCTGAAGTTGCAAGTGCGGTATTCTGGCTACAGAGGGTGGTGGAGGTCTGAGTAACATTTCATTAACCCTGTAAAGGGTCATTTTAGCACAAACTGACTCAGGAAAATGATTTAAAAATATGAAAAAGTTACATAATGTCCCTTTAAAGTAATTAATCATTGCTGAGTATTGTGATGCAAGCGAAAGTGAAGCTCAGGTCCAAGCCTCAATCTCTGGGTCTGAAAGCAGATGTCTGGCTTGCAGAATAAGGACAGGAAAATAAGCTATGGTATAACATGAATCCTTAATTATCATAGTTCAAAAGGACAAACAGCCAGACTGCTAATGCAACAAACATGACAGCTGGCTCTGAATGTGATGTGCTAATCAGCACGACAGCAAGTGAACCCTGTGGTCTTTACCAGTAAAATACCTGAAGGCTTTTTATGCTTTGACATGGATGAATTATATAATAGAGGATTACGTTAGAGAGAAATGCTGCTAATGTTCTGCTAGGTCAGAAACTTGTTTTGCTTGTAGCAAACTATCATTTGAAGGCAACTGGAGTTATTTCATGGAGATTAAACAGAGGAAGAGGACCGAGGTAAGTTTTATTGTTCATATGAAGCAGCTCTGACACTAAAACCCTGACAGTTTTACACCAATTCTCACCTTCATGCATGAGATCAGCACATCTCTCCTGTGGACCAGGTCAACAAAGACCCCAACGACCCTCAGGAGGGACAGGAGGGGGTTGACTCAGGAGTTAGCTCACACTGCATAACACTCACTATAAATTAAAAGCTTGAAATTCAGCATTTTCCATTTTGAATTGAGAAAGATCCTCAAAAGAGAAGCAAAATGTCTTCAGGGAAAAAAAATACATCCAGTTGATCTACAAGTATCACCATGCCCCAGCCTGGCAAGCCATCCAATGTATGTAACTATATAGGATGGTCACAAGCCATAGACGGAGCTCAGTCTTAGGATCTGAATCTACTGTTGTCTTTCAAACTGTCTCTGCAAATTACAATAATCCAACCATGAGGAAACAAACAATTGGAAGGTAATGTCGTACCTTAGCTAACTGCCTCATGTGATACCTGACTTGACCACTGCACTGACCTGTGCATTTAACTTAAAAGAACCATCTAAAAACACACTAAGGTTTTTTTACACAGGGTTTCTGAAAAGATGAACATGATCCAAAGAGGCAGATAACGCCCTCTAAAGAGTTTTGGTTGCCAAAAAGTAAGATTTTTAATTAATTTAACTTGAGAAAGTTAATCAAAAGCCACTGTTTGATGTCGTTCAGGCACTCCATTAAGGACCCCATTGAGAAAGGGTCACTGTCTGGTACAAGGGGCAAATAAATCTGCACATCATCAGCAAAACAGTGAAAAGAGATGTTATATTGATGTTATATTTATGGAAGAGTGATCCTAATGGCAGCAAGTACAGGAAAAAGTACTGGGCCCAAAGTGGAGCCCTGAGGCACACCACAGTTCAAGGGAGTTACACTAGAATTAAAAAATGTAAAAGAAAAGCTCAATTCTAAATCGTTCAAAGTTGATGCCAAAGTCTAACAAACGAGTGCCGTTCCTGAGTCACCACCATCTTTGTAGTTTTTCCATCATCGCAGCTCTGCCGTCTTGCTACTGCTACGGTTTAGGACCTTCACCAGAAAAGTTATTAATAGAAAAAAATGCATTTCCTATTTCTGGTCTATGTACCAAAGCTTTCAGATGACAGTCCTAATTTTTTTAATTCTTCAGGTTTGAGTTCAGATTATTTATTGCTAATATGAAAATGTGCTTCACACTCTTCTGGTTAAAGTTCTTTGCAGCATTTCATATTTGCAATTCTCTGTTTCTTGTGTAAATGGTGATAATTTCACACTAATGTGTATGGTTGAAGTGATTTTATCACATTTTTATAAGTAGGATGGTTTGTTCTCTTTGTATAAGTCAAGTTAATCGTTGAAAAGTTTAGGTATAACAGAGATTTATTTGTGCATTTGTAAGCACAATGTTTTTATCCTACATTCTGCTTTTTTCTACACACACGATGCCTAATGAAAGAATGTTCTGAACCTAGTTTTAAATTTCTACTTTAGACATTACCAGAACAACCATTGTATTACAGATCTGAAAAAAGACAACTCAAAAGTGTCTTAGATCATAAAGAATACTGAGCATCAATAAAAAAGAACTAAAAGCAGAAGCTTTTTCCCCCAACTGAGAGAATTTTCTTAATCTCAAGATCTCTAATAAAAAATTATAGACATATCACACAAGAAAAGTGAAGGTACCATGAACACACAACCACCAAACAAACACACTGCTTGTCTCTAAGCTGTAATCATGTTTGCAGTACACTGACCACCTCCAGAGACAGTGTCAGTCTGAATTTGTGAGCCCCTCCTCGGTGCGTGTGCGTCTGTCTACAGGGGACAGGATGTGTTTGGGTGAGAAAGTGTTGTCTCTTCACTCTCTGTTGCCATGGGGATTGACAGCAGAACTAATTCCACGTTTAACACTCTCAGTGAATTGACAAATGTGCGCGTGTGTGTACACACAAACAGATTTACGGGGGGACATGGAGCAAGAGGCCTGACTCACCACACCAGGTGGTAGCAAAGACCCTGATAAGCTCACGAAGCACTTTAAGACTGGAATTTGTCCTAAATGTGCCAACACAGTCGGTGCCGATGTTAACGGATTATGTCAGAAAGCAAACTCCAAACATTACTGCACTGAGAGAATCAACTCTACCCTAAATGGTGTTTGATCCTACAGAATTGTGCTCTCTTTTTGTCCCTTGACGTGATTTCATATGTACTCTAAAGGTTTCAAGGTAAGAGAATTCACATAGTTTAGACAATCCATCCCTCCTGGTCCATTTCTGATGGAAGCTGCATGATGCTGCAAGGAGCAGATAGGACTAGCAGGAAGTCGGAGCATCCCGTGGATTCTCTGCAGAATGCCACTCATAAAAACATAAAAACCTGTCAGGAAAAATATAAAATCTGACAGGATTCTTACCACTGAGAGTGCTCAGACAAACACGTGTTTTAATCTTTTCTATCTGATTTCAAAAAAAGAAAAACATCAAAGTCACTTCAAAGTATTTTTGCAAACACGCATACACATAACTGGGACTGCTGTCACCGGAACAGAAACATAAGCTCTGATTTAGAAGCTGCCGCTGATGAGCGGATGATATTTTTGTGCTTTCCAGTTGCTGTTTTTCAAGGAACAGAAGAAAGCAGGCAAACAAGGACAATATGGAAAACAAAAATATTCTCATCACTATCCTCAAAACACTTCAAATGACGAAAATAGTTTGCTTTTACACTTTTTAGCTTCATAAAAACTCAGCCTGATCCTGTTTTCTACTAATTGATGTAAAACTGAAAATCAAAACTATATAAAAGATTTCATTACACATTGCAACAGTCTGTCAACATTACTATCCCAAATTAATTGCCAATTACAGCTGCATTGAATCTCATAACTCTGCCTCCACGTCTCAAGGTTAAACTAATAAATGTACCATGGAACAAAATAATAAGCTGCGAGGTCTACAAAGACACCTGCTCAAATAGACAAAAGCAGCCTTTATACACACGGCTTTGTGCTCCACACACATCTAAACTGCATGTTCTGAAAATCACGTGTGATCTTTGGGTTCTATCCTGTGAAAGCTGTGTGTCGTCCTTCACACTTGTGTAGCTTTAAGGAAGTGTGAACTGCAGAATAAGGTGAACCAAATTCATTACAGCAGCTTTAAGTGCTTAATCATGATGGATCATAGACTTGAATTTTCTCATTTGCTCGCTCTTGTTCTCAGCAGCTACTTGAGCCAAATCACAAACATGACTGAGGCCTTAGATGAAAGGTGGCGCTTGCTGCCAAACTGCAAGAGAAAAACCACTCCAAGATCCACTGGAAAAAGCTCAAAGTGTTGGATAAAACAGCAGCACAGAGATGAAAACCTGGCAAACGATGAAGCCAATTCTTTTACTATATTTGGACACAAATGCATGCCTCCACAGCAAATATTCCAACTTGCTCCAGCACTCTGTAAAGTAAATGCAGGATGGTGCTTATATTATGAAAATAATGGAGTTGTAATAAAGACTAATGAGCAATTTAAAGCTTTCAACTAAAACAGCATCATCTTGACAGTTTGTGTAGGATGCGTAGGCAGAAAACAAAAGAATAGAGATGTAGAAAAGATTGATGCAATGAAATATTGCAATATTTCGTGTTGTGATACTGAATCAATATTTGAAAGTGGCCTATCAATTTATTATTGACTAATTACATGCAAACAGTTTTTCTTTTGTGTGGTGCAATTCAAACTCTAACTGCTAGGTGGCAGCAGTTTTAACTTCATTCTTACGGAACAATGAGATCTTACAATAACGTTGGATGTGTCTTGAAGACCGCTGGTCTGAGTTTTCCAGTTAAATTCAGTCAAAAACTTGCAAATATTTGGCTTTTAGTATCACAATATATCGTATCACCTCCCCTATATAGTGACAAATATATAGTCTCTCTACTGTTGCGATATACATCTATTGTATCGTGTCATTATTCTGTGATTTGTATCATATCTTCTCCCCTGTATAGTGATATTGTATTGTCTCCCTACTATTGTTATACAGGTCCTTCTCAAAAAATTGGCATATTGTGATAAAGTTCATTATTTTCTGTAATGTACTGATAAACATTAGACTTTCATATACTTTAGATTCATTACACACAACTGAAGTAGTTCAAGCCGTTTATTGGTTTTAATATTGATGATTGTGGCATACAGCTCATGAAAACCCAACATTCCTATCTCAAAAAATTAGCATATTCCAACCGACCAATAAAAGAAAAGTGTTTTTAATACAAAAAAGGTCAACCTTCAAATAATTATGTTCAGTTATGCACTCAATACTTGGTCGGGAATCCTTTTGCAGAAATGACTGCTTCAATGCGGCGTGGCATGGAGGCAATCAGCCTGTGGCACTGCTGAGGTGTTATGGAGGCCCAGGATGCTTCGATAGCGGCCTTAAGCTCATCCAGAGTGTTGGGTCTGGCGTCTCTCAACTTTCTCTTCACAATATCCCACAGATTCTCTATGGGGTTCAGGTCAGGAGAGTTGGCAGGCCAATTGAGCACAGTAATACCATGGTCAGTAAACCATTTACCAGTGGTTTTGGCACTGTGAGCAGGTGCCAGGTCGTGCTGAAAAATGAAATCTTCATCTCCATAAAGCTTTTCAGCAGATGGAAGCATGAAGTGCTCCAAAATCTCCTGATAGCTAGCTGCATTGACCCTGCCCTTGATAAAACACAGTGGACCAACACCAGCAGCTGACATGGCACCCCAGACCATCACTGACTGTGGGTACTTGACTCTGGACTTCAGGCATTTTGGCATTTCCCTCTGCCCATTCTTCCTCCAGACTCTGGCACCTTGATTTCCGAATGACATGCAAAATTTGCTTTCATCTGAAAAAAGTACTTTGGACCACTGAGCAACAGGCCAGTGCTGCTTCACTGTAGCCCAGGTCAGGCGCTTCTGCCGCTGTTTCTGGTTCAAAAGTGGCTTGACCTGGGGAATGCGGCACCTGTAGCCCATTTCCTGCACACGCCTGTACACGGTGGCTCTGGATGTTTTCACTCCGGACTCAGTCCACTGCTTCCGCAGGTCCCCCAAGGTCTGGAATCGGTCCTTCTCCACAATCTTCCTCAGGGTCCGGTCACCTCTTCTCGTTGTGCAGCGTTTTCTGCCACACTTTTTCCTTCCCACAGACTTCCCACTGAGGTGCCTTGATACAGCACTCTGGGAACAGCCTATTCGTTCAGAAATTTCTTTCTGTGTCTGACCCTCTTGCTTGAGGGTGTCAATGATGGTCTTCTGGACAGCAGTCAGGTCGGCAGTCTTACCCATGATTGCGGTTTTGAGTAATGAACCAGGCTGGGAGTTTTTAAAAAGCCTCAGGAATCTTTTGCAGGTGTTTAGAGTTAATTAGTTGATTCAGATGATTAGGTTAATAGCTCGTTTAGAGAACCTTTTCATGATATGCTAATTTTTTGAGATAGGAATTTTGGGTTTTCATGAGCTGTATGCCAACATCATCAATATTAAACCAATAAACGGCTTGAACTACTTCAGTTGTGTGTAATGAATCTAAAATATATCAAAGTCTAATGTTTATCAGAACATTACAGAAAATAATGAACTTAATCACAATATGCTAATTTTTTGAGAAGGACCTGTAAATATTGTATCATCGCCTCTGTACTGTGATTTATATCATATAATCTCGTCTCCCCTGTATTGTGATGTATATCGTATTTTCCTGCTTGTATTGTGATTTATATCACATCGTCTCCCTGTAGTGTGATGTATATTTTATTGTCCCGCCTGTATTGTGATTTATATCGTATCGACTCTCCTGTATTGTGATTTATATCGTATCGTCTGTCCTGTATTGTGATTTATATCATATTGACTCTCCTGTATTGTGATTTATATCGTATCGACTCTCCTGTATTGTGATTTATATCGTATCATACCCCTTGTATTGTGATATATGTCTATCGTCTCCCCTGCACTGATTTATATGGCATCATCTCCCCAGTACTGTGATACACTTGTATCAAATTGACAGATTCTTACAAACACACCCCCCCATCTAAAAGTAATTTCACAAACAAATTTACAGCATGAGCAGTGCAGGCAGCATGCTGACCAGCTCCACCTAAATCATCTCAAATCGTACTCCTTCAAGGGCACGTATGCATTGTCCCCCTTTGATTGCAATCATGTTAAAGTCTTTTTAATCAGAAATATTGTCACAGTTTTCTTCTGAGTTTTCTTTCGACGGCAATTTCATAAACTCCAGAAAACTGATTAATTACCAAGTCCCTCTGTCAATAAAATCAACTTAATCTAAAAAAAAAAAGTTTCACAGCATTTATGAAGGAGGCTTTAGGGCACAAAATAAACTCCAGTAGCCTCAGGACCATCTACTCAGCAATGGGATCTGGGCTCCAGCACTGCAGATGTTGGTCAGGAAAGTGTGAGTGCCTCTAGACACACATTAGGTAGAGTTTTGGATAATGGTCTTATGTCAAGATGGACAGAAAAGAATCCATTCCACACTAAAGAAACATCAAGGACAGAGATTTTCTAAGTCCAGAGATTGGACTGTGGAGGTCGGGGAAAAGTTCTTTTTTGTTTTTTCAAGAATCTCATTTCTGATCATTTGAGGCATCTGGAAAAGGATTGCCTGGGAAAAAAGAGAAGGGAGTGGACTCAGAGGCTCCAAAACACCCCCTAGTCATCCAAGAACAATGAACATTGTTCCAACAATAATAACACAAACCGCAATCTATTTAATGTGTTTCTTTACAGAAATCTGAAGGTTCAAACCGGTGCTTGGAGGAAATAAAAATCTCAAATTGGTGAAAAATACAAAGGCTTTGATCAGACTACAGACTGAGCTTTTAGCGTCTTTACCAACTTGTTTACCTCCACTACTTGACCACATGCTTTGTCTAAACACAATCTTTAAAATCATACACTTCAGTTTAAAATGTAATCAGGACATCTGAAAACAACTAGGTGCTGCAGAAAAGCACTTCAAAAAGGAACCAGAGACAAAACAGAAATCTAACTCAAAGCCTATTAATCCTGGGACATGGTTGCACAAAGAGATCTGGCTGCATCACGAAGAAGAATTGTGGGTATTCAGCTAATCCTAGCTGACTTGTATGCAGTCCTACAAACAGCCATCAGTGCAGACTCATAAGAAATGATGCTACGTGTGGGTTAAATGCTTATTGGTAGAAGTTAATATGAACAGACTGAGTCAACAATACTGGTCATAAAAAGGATGAAAGAAAAAACAAAAAGCATCAGTGAACAAATGTTCAATGTTTAGTGTTTCACAATCGGAGAGATGTTAAGACTCGTTATGTTTCCACAGCAGATGAAAACATCAGGACAAACAGCTCATACATTAGATCCTTGAGACTGCCCCCATGTGGCAGAAACACACTATGACACATTCAGTTGAAGCATTTGCAGCCACATCGTCTGAATCTGCACAAAACAGTTTGCTGCTGTGTTAAACATATATTAGAACTTTAACATGAGGCTGAAAGAACAAGTGTTCAATATTGACAAGCCTCCTGTTCAGTGATCCAACAAGAACACAATTAAAACTAATCTGTTGTCAAACACCAACCGAATCTTAAAAACAGGCAACTAGCAAAAACCTTCACAACTTTTCTTCACTTGACAAACATTTTTGTGCAGTCACTGCAACTGGAACGAATCATTAATGAATGAACAGCATTTAAGCTGTTAAGAAAATGAAAACTGATGTTTATCCACCACTAAACAGGCCATCTGGTCCTCCAATAGCACTAAACTGTTAAAATGGTTTAACTTGTGCCAGAACACAGGTATTTAACCTAGTTTCTGCCAAACCAAATGAAAAAAAAAAAAAACTTAAGTAGATGGATGTCTGGAGTAGCTGGAGCATCATCAGCTTTAATAAAGTTTAATTAGTGAAATGCATAACTAATTCAGACTGGATTTAATATCTTATACATTCACTGGCTCCTTTATTAGGTACACCTGTTCAGCTGCTTGTTAGGACCAATAGCTAATCCGCCAATCCCATGACTGCATTTAGGCATCTAAATATGGTGAAGATGACTTGCTGAAGTTCAATGTGAGAATTAAAATGAAGGATGAAGATTGATTGGTTGTTGGTACCAGATGGGTTAGCCCCAGTATTTTAGCACAATTCACGCAGGATCAATAAAACTGGACTACGAGAAACTGTCCTGGTCTGATAAGTCTGAATTTCAGCTGCATCATTTTAGAATTGGGTTCATTCAAGGACCCACTGATCCAATGGTGAATGGTTCAATCCCAAGTCCTGGTGGGCAAAGTGTCCAAGTATCATTGGGCAAGATGCTAAGACTTGAAAACTGCACCCTGGTTTGCGTAGAAATGGCAGCCCTCAGCTCCTCAAAGATGAGTCAAATACAGAGAAATAACTTCCCCATATGGATAAAAACACTATTCGTTATTATTTCTATTATTATTGTTAATCCATGTCTTTTATCAATGCTTCAGGCTGCTGCTGTGGTGGTGGTAGTGGTTGGTGGGGGAGATGTTCTGGTCCCACTTTAGACCTCTTAGTACCACACCTTAGCCTGGTTTAAACTCCACAGCCTACCTGAGTATTGTTGCTTCCAGGAGGATAAAGCACCATGTCACAAAGCTCAGATCATGTCTAACTGGTTTCTAGAATATGCCCATGAGTTCACTGGACTCCAACAACCTCCACAGTCACCAGATCTCAGTCCAGAACCTTTGGGATGTTGTACCACAGGAGAATCTCATCATGGTTGGAACTGATGTCAATATGGACCAGATCTTCTGAGGGAAGTTTGCTGAGTGCATAACATGAAGAAAGCAGTTCTTAAAGGAGTCATCACCTGAAATCTTCACTTTTCCACTTGAAAAAATGTCTATAATGGTTTCCTAATGATTTTTCACTGACTGAGAAGCTGATATTTAACATTGAAGCGTTTGTTTAATCTTCAACCAGCTCACATGCACCCCACGAGCACGCGCACTCCAGAACGAGAACTTGAGCTCTGGCCTATATGCCGACACAAAGGCTGAATATAAACAAATATGAACCAGCAGCGAACAAACCAGCACAACAAAGCTCAATTGAATTCAATTCAATTCAGTTTATTTATATAGCGCCAAATCACGACAAGCGTCGTCTCAAGGCACTTCACAAAGTAAACATTTCAATACAGTTCAGTTCATAAGCCAATCAGTAAAAAAGTTTCCTATATAAGGGACCCAGCAGATTGCATCAAGACACTGACTAGTGTTTCATAACGTGAAACGCATAAATGATGTCTTACCGTTGACGACTCATGTTATAATCCGTGTTATGGGAAACAAAACTCCGATCGGTTTGTGTATTCCATCTCCACAACAGCATAAGAGCCGATGCCTGGCTATTAGCTTGCTTTGTCCCAACTCAACAACAAGCGAGGACGCCATTACGCGCGAGGCGAGGGCTCATAAATACACGGTTGGATCCCGTAGGTCACTGCCAGGTCGGGTTCAGTTATAACTTTTGTTGTTTTGGAGCAAGATGCTGAAGCTGCGTCCTGCTTCCTTCCACCAATCAACGCGCTCCTCAGTCCCGCGCGCGTTGGAGACAGCCGAAATATCGCGTGTGATCTCGCGAGAAAATATGCCCTTTACAAAAAAGGACCAAAAAAGTACATTTTTTATTTATTTTTCCAATACAATTTATTTTAATGGTCTAAAAGACTATAACAGGACGTAGATATCCACAATATTATAGGTGATGACTCCTTTAAAGGATCCAGCAGTCCTTCTTTAGCTTTAGCTTAGCATAAAACAATGTAAATGAATGGTACCAACTAGCCTTGTGTGTGAAAAAGTCATTAAAATTATTCAATAGTGACTCTAATTCTGCCTGGTGACCTCAATAATCATACTGACTGCCAGTGCAAATAATAAGCAACACAAAGGAATCACAGGCACCATTTTAGACTTGGGACTACTGCTACACGCGTGTGTGTTTTATGGCAGTTTGCTAACAACGTGTGCATTTGTGTTTATGGAAGCAGGTGTTTTTATGGCTGCTGTGTCATGTCCTTGTTTTCCACTTAGCCAACTATGGGGAATAGGGCTACAGACAAAAATTTACTTTGGGGTGGAATATCCTTTTAAAAGGGGGTCCAACTCAGTACTACCCAGGTGTACCCAATGAAGTGACCTCTGAGGGTAAAATAAAACAAAAGTGTCAAATTCACAGCCAGACACTTTTAGTACACACATAAATGGCTATGTAGATAATAGTGAGTAATACAACAGTGTTGTTCAAAAATGTAACATTTATATAATTATTTAAATAGTTTGATGAAACAAAAATGAATAAAGAAAGAAAATATGTCAGAAAAACTGAAGATTGTCTTTAGTGTGAAGAATCCAACAGGAACTGTTTGACAGCATCACCCCATGTGTGCTTCTGCATGCTTAACACTAATAAGGTGACTCAGCTCTTGTGAAGCGGTTGTGTCCGTAGGGGCAACAGAATTACATTTTTAAAACAGGACCACATAAACAACGCATGTTGCTTTGCCTTCTTTCAAGCTTTTGCACAATATGTACAAACAGTAGCTGTGCACACGATTAATAATCCCACACTAAGAGTCAAAGATCATCCCCTGCTTTGCTTAGGGAGCAGATCTCAAACCCTGCAGAGAGCTGAGCCTGGCTCTGAAGTGGAAGCCTCCACTGTGGGGACTGCCTCAAAGTGAAATGCAGTCAACACACACTGAAGGGAAATGCAAAAGCAGAGGAGCAAGAGGGAGGGAGGAGAAAAGAGAGAGGGCACTGAAGGAGGCAAAAGAAGAATCAGGCGAATAGAGAGCGAGACCCCTGGTGATAACCTGAAAATGCTGCAGGTCTGATGCTGTTTGTGTCCAAGACTTTGAGCGCATGTTTGTTCTACCAGCTCCTTCTCTCGCTTTATCTGGAACCAGAAGTTTTCACGGTTTTCTTAGGGGTAAAAATAAAAAACAAAAAATAATTTACCTTCCTGTAACCTCAAGGGTTCTTTTTCTGCAGAATGGGATCTGTGTTAGAAGTGAGATTGCATCTAAAAAAGCAACTAAAGCATCAAATTATTCATGAAGTAGAAGAATGCTTCCTCTACACACACCCTCACACACACACTACTCCAGCAATGAGAATAAATATACCAAATGTTCCACTTTCTGTAAGTGCTCATCAAATTTCCAAGACTTAACATTTAGAAACCAAAGCATTTAATTACTGATGCCAAACGGCTGAGATGGCCTTCATAACGCTTAACCCTTCTGAGCCAATTACAGCTATTAAACGGACTTGGAAGCACCACTAAAGGCCGACTGCGTTACAGTATTTACTGAATGTAAAAACTCAAGACCTGTAAACCTTTTTCCTCCTCCTTATGTAGCCACTTAACTCTGAAACGGGAGGTGTGGCGGCGGTGCCCAAAGACGTCCTTGTAAGCGAATTAATTCAGGTTGTCTCAGGAAAATGAATGGCCCTGCTGGCATGTAGGCATGTAAACTTAGTGGAGCGTGTTTCCATGGCGATCCACGTGTCATCATTCAATCAGCAATACTTCAAATAAAGAAAATCTCGATGATGAATGAAAAAGTACACCTAACAGAACAACACTGGTGACTTTGAGCAGATGGGCTGTGTGACACTTGATGATTATAGAAAAAAAAGTTACAACAAGGTCAGAAGATGAGGCTCACATTAGGTTTCCATCCTTACACAACCATCATCAAGGTCATTTCCTTATCTCTTACGCCTCCCCTCTCACCTCCTTCCATTTGTCATCCAGGCCATTAACCAAAAAGGCCGTTTGTTGAAATCTCCTCTGAGTGATGAGGCTTGACTTTTAACCGACGCTGTCATCCTTGAGTCAACATGTCGGCTTCACTAAAGACGGATGGATTATTTCAAAACGACGAGCAGAAGTTATATTTTCTGAGCAAAAACAGATTTGTAACATTTTTAACCCTTGGAGGTCCTTTAAAAAAAGCGACATTGGGGACCCTTAGCACAAAAAATGTCCTTGATAAAAAGGTGTAATTAAAATTATATAATGTTTCATAAGTGGCTTCAGCACTCACAAAATATGTGTTTTTTAAAAAAAAATCTGCATTGTTAAAAAACAAAAAAACACTGCCTGAACAAAAAAAATGCACGAGGGATCTCTAAGGGTTAAATGCATTTATTATCTGGACTGGTGACATGTTCTCCCTCTAATGCTCAGGTGGGATCTTGTTCTCAGTTTGCAAAAATTTAAATTCCTGGGAGGAACCCAGTGGTTTTTGCAGAACCAATTAGGAATGAGACCGTAAAGAATGGACAGCAGTGAGATTTTCTCTGCCTTCCTAAAAATGAAGTCTAGAGCTTCAGGAAAGCCTCCTCGGTTACTTTTCTCCTCCAATCTGCCAACTTCTCCTAACAAGTGGTCGAAACTGTAGCTGCACATTCAACATGCTGACACCTGCCTCGACAACATGAAAAATGCCACAACCCAGCGAATAGCTGCCTTATCAGGCTGCCGCCATTTCAATTTTTCATTTCTATGATATGGATCCATTTTGTACATTCGGCAATTAGAACCTAAATGCATTCAGGTACGTCTGAGATGTTCTGGTTCAGCCTGGTGGACGGAAACCTCTTCAGACATGTCATCCATTAGTCTGACTAAACATGTCAGCATCATGCCTGCATCAACACCCCGGTGCTTTTCTGTTACAGGCTCTGAATAAAACAGGAGGACAGCGTCAGGCACATGGACTGGATTTCCCTCACCGGATAGTGAATCATCCACTCGTTCATAAATGTGATTCAGAATTCCAATAAGTTGTAATCCTGCATCTTTCATCAGGTTGCCACCAACCCTTTTCGTGAGTAGAAAAGGGAGACGTCTGCCACAGCCTGTTTAAACCTGCCGTGGCACCTGCCCCAACATATAAGACTACTCTTCTGAAGGGTGGTCGTATCGTCATCAGTTGGGGCTGCACGTTGGTAAAAAAGAGGAATCTTTATTCAGCCGTCGGCTTCAATAAAATGCATCGAGAGCCCGGCACAAGGAATGAAGCTATTACAGTTTTAATGGTTATCGTGGTAAAATGTCCTACAATTAGTGTTATAGCTACATTCTTAGTGACAAAACCCATAAAAGCTACTATGAGATTATGATTTTTAAGAGATTTTAAAGTGACAGTGTGTAGTTTCCTATAGGGGGCAGTACATACTTTTCAGGGTATTTTTACACCATAACGCCGCGACTCTCACTAGTTTAAAAAAAACGTACGATAAATGTTACCTTTCCAGAAAGCATGCAACCTCGGTGTGACTCCTCAGACTTTTATAGTCCTTCAGTTAATTCCATCGAGAGAATGCAATGCCGATGCTAGTATTCTGGCGGGGTAGGTTCCGGATCTGCTCGGGGTCCTGCGACCATAGATATCATATATATTGCTAGATGCCTTACCTGCGCTGTTCGTCAATTGGATGAATGTCCCTACGCGGCGGCCATCTTACTTCGGACAGCTGCCCCCTTTCGTAACATTGGTGTCAATGGTGCATGTACCATTTACATAACTCTAACTTGATCAATTTTCAACCAATTTTCAAATGGTTTGATTTGTTATAAACGCCAGAGATGTGGCTGTAAAATATGACGGATTTGGCCCATTAATTTGAAAAGTATGTCCTATCAAGCCTATGTGTTATAAGGTTTGTTAACCCGTTAATATTTCATCGAGTTATGAGTGTTTTTGTTTAAGTTGTTCACTCACCTTCCATCTGCTACCATTGAGAACGGAACGTAAGCTGTCCGAGTTAAGATGGCCGCCGTGTATGGACACTGTCAACTCCCAGTTAAGGCATCTAGCAATATATATATATATATATATATATGCCTGCGCCTGCCGATGACGTCAAACTACGGCAATACCACTAGGCCAAAATATATTGCATCGATTTTTCGATTCTGTTCTTTCACATAGGTTTTGGAAAGTTTAGCAGTTTTGTTACTAAGTTCATGTTTCTTACAGTCTAAATGTTTTTGAATGTGTTAGCGTAACTTCTGTAATCTAGTGTGATGTCATCGGCAGGCCCAGGACCCCGAGCCGACTCACGTAGATGTAAACGTGGCGTCTAATACGGCGTCCCCCAGAGACTAGAGACCTGGCCCTATGTATTTTAGACCCAATCTTTATGGTGACAAAACCACCAATTTTTTTCAACGACTGTACATCATTTTATTAATTTTCAACAACATTTCAATGAATTACATATTCATCGCTACGGAGCAGCAAATATGCTCATGTCTCAAAGAAAAGTCTAAGTCATCCAACGTTTCATCCTAGCTGTTTAGCTTCGTCACAGCCTGCAGTCATCATAAAAAACACGCTCTGCCATAATGGTGCTGAGCCTGCCAAACGTCTCTCTACAGACTGCGCTGTGATTGGCCCACCCTAAACTTAGCTGAGCCAATGGTAGACCTGCTGAGGCTACAATGGAGCGTGGCTAGACTGACCTGCAGAGCTAAATCTTTAGCTACGGTTGGTCTAGACTTCTAGACTAGTAAAGTAGAGTTTCCCCTCTGCTCATGAAACAATAGACTTCATACTGAGTTCATCCATATTTATTTGTTTGTTTATTGCACAGCAGGTGCTGTTATCAATCACTATAACCCACTTTATTCACAATAATCATGGTGCAATATCATCAGGATCTTCACACCATTTCATCCCTACCTGACATGTTCTCATGTTCTGTAACCGAATCTTCACAGCGTGTTTGCTCTGTCATGTCAGAGACAGCCATTTAAATGCCAAAGAATACAAATACCATGAGATGCAACAATAAATTCAGCACAGCTTGATCCTGAGCAGGATCGTGGAGAGCTGGTGCTCATAATACAAGTGGGAGAAATAATAAATCTTAAAGCACTAAGGGGTCATTAAGGGCTCTTCTCAATGAAGTCATGAGGAACACACGTTTTGCACAACATGGCTCTATGCCAACAGATGTATAAAGCCTTTAATTATGCAGATTCAGTATGTATGAGTTTTATATCCATAGAGAAGGAATTCCACCAGCAGGGGCGTTGCAAGCTTCTCAAAAGTGTGGGGGATGTTGAGATTTTCACTCACACACACACACACACACACACACACACACGCGCGCGCGCGAGCGCACGCACACACACACACACACACACACACACACACACACACACACACATCTGTATTTACACACCCTGTCCTATTTTACCAGTATGCATTATCCTGAAATTGGTAACCTGAATTTATTTGGAATGCAATGCAAATTTTAAATTAGATTATTTTTCTCATTCATTTGACTGTTTTTTTTGTTTATTTATGTTGTTGCTCTTTATTTTATATGAAGCTGAAGTTGGTTCCCTTTTTAAGTTTTTAATTCAGAAAGTTTAATTCCCACTAATGTTTCCACCCCCAGTATCTTTAAGCTGCTGTAATTATAAAACGTAAAATGTTTTATTTCATGGGTGACCAATCAGAACTCTTGAAATTTCAACATCAACCCATTAAATTGAAAAATATGTCACTAATATGATAATCCAAACTCATAATAAAAAAAGAAAAAAGTGACCTTGTTTGAACTAAGGTTTTCACAAATTACCACCTGGAATTTATGGATTCTGCTGTTCATGTAGAATAATCTAATCCAGGTCTGAAGAGTCTGGTGTTGTAGTTTTAACCCTAGACCAGACCTAATGTGGGTCAGATGCAATAAAGTTCTGAAATCTGCATTTTTTGAACTGTCACAAATCAAATAAAGGTTTAACCAATCACAAACTGTTCTTTAAGGACTCTGCTATCAGTCTAATATAATCTAGTTAAGCTCTGAATAATCTAAGTATTGTAGTTTTTAGCAGAGCCAGTTCTAATGTGGTCTACAGGTGAAACTCAGAAATCAGAATCTGGTGTAAAAGTCCACTTATGTCAGTAATCCAGCTCAGACTGAGAGACCATCTAAAGGCTCAGGAACCCTCTGCAGGTGTTCTGGATTCATCAGCTGATTAGAGTGTGACACTTTGAGTCTAGAATATTGAACCTTTTCACTATATTTTAATTGAGATTCTGAATGTGGGGTTTTCATCAGCTGTAAGCCATAATCATCACAATTATAACAAATAAAGGATGAAATATCTGGCTTTGTACGGAATGAGTCTGTCTCATAGATTAGTTTCACCTTTTAGGTTCAATTACTGCCACTCAGGTGTTCTTGTGCCTTTGATGAGCCTCAAGCTTCACTCAGCAGAAGCAGCTGGGTTAGGGTTAAGTTCAGACTTCAGCATCGGCCCTGTTATGACCAGAAATCTATCAGACAAGCAGATTCAGATTTGTTTTGCTCTCAGTGGGAAATTATCAAATGAAATTGATGTAAATATGACTACAACAACTAATTATAGGAGACTATTGGACTGGAAGGCTGTGAACCAGAGACAACAGGACAGAAGTGAAGGTTTGTGCATTTAACAAAACATTTAATAAATAATCAGAGCTGCTGTAAAATATTCTCCAGTCCACATCCAGACAGAATCATCGTCTCTTCTGTCTCATGATCAGCAGCAGCTGAGATGTTTATGCTCACAAAATTTTGCTTTTTTTATCAACATTCCCACTTTCAAGTGCAGCTCACTCCTCCTCTTGTTGTGACTTTTATTCTTGTGCTTATTCTCATCCATTTGGATGCATCTCCACCTCCATGTTTCCACCTGCCTGTCGGCGCATCTGACCACTGGTTGTTCAGATGCTGCTGCTGTCAATCATTGCGGGAGCGTGCACGGTGTCTGAAACCTCGTCTCTTTGTTCTCTCTTCCTGTCTGGGCTAACGGTAGCTGACGGTGCTTTGTGCGCGGCGCGCAGCAGCGATGCGCCTTTTGCGCGTTTGGAGAGAATTAGTACTCGTGCGCAAAACGAGGCCCCTCGTGGAGCGCGTGTTCTGCATATATCAGGAGGGGCCCACTTAAAGCTCTGGATTTGCTCAAATAAGATGTTTGAGCTCAACAAGGTTATAGT